>CM046433.1:4384343-4938276 GCA_025506505.1 Flaveria sonorensis | reverse complement strand
ACGACATTAATTTTTATTAGGCTTAACCGTCAACTGAACGAACTTTTCTTTTTTAGGAAAAAAATTAGAATGGAATAATCTAAAATAGAAACAAAGAACAAATATAGATTAAATATCAAACAAGTATATACACGTGAAGTATTAAAGTTAACTTCTCAAAAAATGTTAAGTGCAAATAATATGTTTGAATAAGAGATTCCATTTGTAGAAAGTCTAAGCAAATTGAAAAGGGTTTATAAATGTAATCAATTGGTTAAAGTGCAAATATTAGAAGTCGTGCATCATTAAAGTGGCGTAAATATAAGGTAAAAGTGTATTTATTGAACTACGGGGTGTGGTGTACATTTGGACATTTGGTAGGGCTAAAACTTTATCTATCACCCTCCATCTTCTATGTTTTCCCCCTTTACCTCTCTTTAAATCTATAAAGTATTTTGAAACATGTATAATAAAAAAGTTTGAGTTAATTTTAATTATGCTCCTTAAAGTTTGATAAAAGTAACCATTACCCTCCAAAAAATTAAAAACATCAATTTGTCTTCAAAAATTTCATAAGTTGTTTCAATTTCAATCAAAAGTTTTATTATTTTGGAACCAAGTAGAAACATTGATAAAACTTTTGAATTAAATTGAAACAACTTATGAAACTTTTGGAGGTGAATTGATGTTCTTAATTTTTTGAAGGAAAATAGTTATTTTTAATAAACCTCAAGGGTAAAACCGAACTTAAATCAAAGTTTTATAATTGAATTCATTCCAATATCAATATATCATCAAATTCAAGTTGTTTCAAAGATTCAAACTCCTTTAAGAAAATTCTACTAGCCAAACGACCCGAAAAATTCAACATTCCCTACAAACTATGAAAGAAATTAACCAAAAAAATAAACTCTCCAACCTCCTCACCACGGTCATTGCAACCACCATAACCGTCGTAGTTGTCCCGCCACCAAGACCACCATCACCTTCTAAATGTAAAATCAATACCGCATATGCCAAAACTCTCTTAGAATTTACGACTAGACTTCTATAATAAAAACATAAATTCATTGATGTAAATGTAATAAAATGATCATTCAAAAATATTAGGAGTCATGCATCATCAGAGTGGCAAAAAAATATAAGACGAGAAGCCTTCTTTAAGTAACTAAGGGAAGTTATATAGTAAAAATTCAGTATCAAGATAAATTGCACAAAAATTTTACCTAATACCCTTACTTGTCTCCCTTCAATCCTTGAATATAATTTTCCTTGATTATATTAGTCTTGCCATCATCTTCTCCAACCTAATCAAATCAAGACGACCTATCATATATTGTCGTAACCATTACTAAACATCTGGTTAGAAACCTTTAACCTCTTAAATAAAGTCTCCTCATGGGCCAAACAAGAAGAGGTTTAGCCCAACATCAAAGTAATGCATTGATGAAAGGCAGTGTAAACATCTGCCTTACCTAGTACAACCTAGATGGTTGGAAACCTTTAACCAACCTGAATAGTACCTGCCTAACACGAGTTGAGTTTTACTTGATCGTGTTAGATAGTAGGACGTTGGTTGGTCCTATAATTTTTTTCAAGTTTTCTGGTAGCGAGTTCTCACAATTAAAGAAACACATGGCTAGAAAGCTAATGCACTAAGATGTGAAATGGGTACATATTTGTCATAATATTAGTATTTCAGTTTAAGTAAAACTAAAGTGCATTGCAAAATTATCTCCAACTTGAAACATATTGGCATCAAACAAGATGAAAGACCACAATCACAGCCATATTATTTCCCTGTGTTTGTTTGCCTATGGAAATTGATCCTGGAGATCAATGATGTCAGCAAGAACACCAGCTGCTGTAGTATCATTGCCTGCTCCTGCACCTTGAATCACCAACGGTTTTTCATAACATCGACTGTATATTCCACCTGCGGTTACATTTTTGTCGATTCAATGATACAGTCACAATAAAAATTGTGCATTTAAAGTTTTCACAAAGATTTTTCAAGATTCAGTTAACAAATTAGGACCCAAAGATGTAAAGCAGAAGGCAAATGCTATATCCTCCATCTTATAAATCGCATCCATCCACACGCTTTAGAAAAGGGTTTGCTTTCTCACTCGTTTTGGATAATTTTAAGACCATATAAATGGGATCAACAAAAACTTCAGACTTAAAACAAGTTAAGAACTTAAATACCGCATTGTCGCTTCCTTTCAATCTGCCAAGAGCTGAACCTTTCTCGACTGCATGAATTGAACAATGCACCTATCAGAAGTTCAAAAAAATTACTTCCCAATTGATCATTAACCAAATAAATGAATGGAAAGATATATAAGTGGCAATTTCAAGCCATTCACTTAACCATTGGCCGATGTGGGTTACTTTAATAACGTTTAGATAGAAAAAGGGATAAGATCAAATGGGCTGAACTGGCTGAAAGTCAACCAGTGTATTTTAATGCATACAAACCCTATATTGTTTTTTGAAAGTTTCATATTATAAAGTAATTAAGTAACTGCACTAACTATTTATCAAAAACGAAACTATAGAACTGCCAAAAAATGCATTTCAGGTCAACATAACCAGACCCAACAAATAATAATTATGACCGTACGTTGAACCCTGTATTATGCAAACATAGCGCAAAACTTTCCCACATGAAGATGCGCCCTTGACTTGTTCTTCAATATCATTATCCAGCAATGGCAGGCCATTTGCTAAAAAGTCTTCCAGGCTCATATTGTCAGGCCCCATTTTATCTGGGCACAAGCTTTGGACCTACGGAAGGATACCAATGTCACAAATATAGAACATTAATACATTTAAGCAAACATGAAGTCATGAACGTAGTCAAGCAGAAACCTACCTTGGTGGAATTCATTTCAATACGTTGGCCGAGAAGGCGTGCAAGGATCAAAGCCTGTTCAACATAAAATATACATACAAGAACATGAAAAAATTATATTATCATTACATTATCTTTCTTTTGCAGAGTAAAAGCATTATTAGATTGCTAGTTTTAGTAGAATATGCAGTAGAGATTAGATAAAGACCTTTCTTGCAACATCCATACCACTGAGATCGTCCCGAGGATCTGAACAACAGAAAATTGAAATGTATTAAATGTTAAATTTCTGATTGATCTTCATTGAATGTACATATATATCTTGATATTCCATAATAATACAATTACAATCCTTTTAATCAAAACTCATTACATATTAATCTCAAAGCAGAATTTTTCAGTCAAACCTAAAGCGATCACATGTACACTTCTTTAATTAGTTTTAATTAGTTCCGCCTAATCAACATAGACATCCTTTAGCAAAAATAAATGTTTTAGTGGCATAAGATTTTTAAAGAAATAAGGTCAACTGTAATGCTATGCGTTTATAATAGATTATGACCTGGTTCAGTATAGCCAAGGTTTTTAGCAGCTTTAACAACTTCACTAAATGGTTTCCCATCTTCTACCTCGCTCATTACATAGCCCAAAGTACCTGTTTTCAGGTCCAAGAGAGATGTTACAATATTCATTAGTTTTGTCGGTAATCACAGTTAGAACAATGTTAGCGAATATAAGTTATTAATTTTCAATTTTCATTACCACTCAAGCTGCCAACTATGACAGTAATCTCGTCTCCGGATGAAATAATACGGTTTAATGATGCTATAATGGGGAGGCCAGCACCAACCTAATTGCCATAATAAAGAGAAAATGCAGGTAAAGGTAGGAGATCTATATCAACAGTCAGCCATGTTGGGGTTTGGGTTAAAACAGGTCACTTTTTAGTACAAGAGAAATGGGCTGGGATGGATGAATCGCAAACACATTTTATACCGTTTTTATGTTTTATTTTTTAAGCTAGTGTGTTATTTATGATTATAAAAGCAATATTGTAACAGTAATAGCTCATCTTTAAAAAAATATTTAGGAGGTTGCATGCATTGAAAATGTACACTAGACTACTTTTCAACTTGTCTGACTCATTCAATCCATTTGAGTTTTAAAAAAATATTTGAACCATATCAAGTAAAACACAACCAAAATAAATCCAATTATAAGTAAACAGGTCAACATTGCCATCTCTAGTTACTGAGAATAATCAGCCTATAATATGAAATTGCACTACTTACGGTTGACTCATGCCTAATGCGACGTGGATGTAAGAACAATTTGTCGAATTCTTCCTGCAAAATACAAAAGTCAATGGTCAAATGGTTCTTGTAACCATTCTAGTTCCATACTAATTGTCAAAGTCAATACAACTATCACGTCCCCTTCACAGCCAAACATTGACAAAGAAATTCCTAGAGCAAATGTTAAGGGAAAACTTACCATTGAACAAGTAAGAGGTTTCTTATTGGCTAGCACCACACAACATCCCAAATTTAGAGTTTGAGTAATAACTTCAACAGTATCTGAACTTGCAGAGCAATCAACAAGTACAAAACCTGAACGGTAATATAAATAAGTAACACTAATCTAAATATGCTATTTATGGGCCATGGACACATAATTTATCACATGCTATAAAATTTCCTGTATATATAACATTAGAAAGCATATCACTCATGAACCAATCAATTTACCTAGACGCGCAGCAATTTCCGTGAGTTTTCTCCTGGTTTCAGAATATGGAGAAGCTTCACATTTACCTATAGAAGCATTAAAAGGAAGAAATTTCCATTAATTTGAGTGACAATATGACATAGCTATGTGAATAAACTACAGCAGCCATATAGCAGAAAATGCATAACGTATGTAAACATATATAACTGGAATTACCAGAGTCGAAACACTTTTCAAGCGACAATCTATCTGACTTGGTCTGGCAAATGTCCATCAAAAATGCATTATCAAACTCTGTAGATAACACATCTAGTGTAAGCAGCAATGATTTGCTATCACATACACCAATGACTCTCAAGTGAATTCCCTGTCAAACACGTATGGTTCAATCAGGTACATATGATCTCATAAGCAGTGATAAAAAATTTATGAATTTCCATTTTACAAGCTCATAAAGATGTTCGGTCACCCACTGAATGCTTCTTAGAGCACTAGAAATCCATAGAAACTTGATATCAAAATGAAGAAAATCTCCAAAGCTGATCACATTTGTATCACAAACACTTCTAAATTTGATTTAGCATGCACATTAATAACGAAATTACGGGAATCCATTAATATTGTCAGATATTTATAAGTGCTTCACGAACTTTATAGCAAAGACTACGAATAGGAATGTTTTAAACTAGTAACAGAGACCTAATATTTGCAAGTCAAAAACACAATCCGTTTGACCTCAAAAGTCAAAGTGCTTAATCTATCCAATTGATCTGATATCTAACTTCCTCTTAAATTCCACTTAATTCTCACATAACACATAAGGTTCTAAACCTCTAATTCACCTGCATTTCCGATATTTCAGCATCAAATGAATCGGAATCAACTGACTTTCTATCATAAAATTCACAGTTCATCTCGATATGTAATGAAGTTAATCGTACAATGATCGATGAAGCTGAAGTTGTAGGAATGAAATGAAATAAGTGTTCTACCATGTTAGCGTGAAGTGTTCGACAAGAGACTATGTGACGGAGGAGTTGCCGCCCAACGCCACCGCAGCCCAAAAGAACGATCGGAATATTCTTCATTTTCTTCTCGATTTCACGGTGGCGCTGCCGTCGGAGTTTGTGTTTCTGCGGCCGGTGTGAGTGTGTGATTTTAACTCCGTTCACTACGAAACACTTTTATCAGTTTTGTAATTAACTCAATTAATCCAGTGGTTTAGCCTTTATGACACACACATAACATAACTAAGATGTGTTTGATGCTGTTTACTAGGTTAAAACCCGTGTTAGATCTTTTTAATATGTTTCCACTGTTGATATGGTCCTCTTAGATTCTCGATCAACAGAAGACGGTCTTTAACTCTAGTCCTAAAAGAATCCATGTGTTTAATTTTCAAAGAGGACACAAATCAACTCAGCATTAATAAGATTTCAAAAAAATCTTAAGATGGAGCTTATAATCTACGGAACATAGTTTAAGTGTGATAAAGTGCTAACTCATTAACATCTGGAGGACTAACTTATATGTCATTTCAATGATGAATTCATTTTTGCTATTTTACTCTTACCAAAACATGATAATCAGCATGATAAAGTAAATACACTCTTGACTGAATTCATGCGGATCCACATATTTGCAATCAGCACTAGATCAAGTATTCGATTATATCACACATAATATCAGGAAAATGTCTAGATTATAGTATGATCCCTAGTATATCCTATGTCTGTCTGAAATAAGTTATAAACAATTTTTATTTTCTCTATGATTATAGTTAGACAAATTAATTTCTGTTATACTATTCTTATAAATTTTTATAAATACATAAGTCTATGATTATCACAAATTTAGGGAGAGTAGTCAACGCATGAACAGAGTTTGAAACTGAGTTTAACTAATTTAACACAATGATATGAAAAAAATTGGAACTGAACACACTAACTTGGCTACAGGATATCTGAAGTGTTATCTACTTCTGCACAATTGCCATGAAGCAAAGTCATAAGGTCCAATAGCAAACAACAATGGACTATATGTGTTAGTTCATATAGTTAAATTGAACTTTTCATTCGAAGATATAAAATTAAAATTTTCTTTCGGAAGATATGAAACTGAAGTTTCCTTCGGAAGATAGTTAAATCAATTTTCTTTCGGAAGAAATTACCTTCGGAGAGTTTTTATTAAATTAACTTCGGAAGAAAGTTTTCAGCAAAATCAAGAAATTAACTCGGAAGAAAACGTTTAACAAAACATCTTCAGAAGAAAAGTTTAACTTTAACATCTCTTTGAAAAATGTTTTCAACAACTTTAAGGATAAATCAGGATATCTGTCCTCCGTAGATGTTCTGCGGAAGACAGAATGAAACAGAGGAACATTGACTTCCGTAGATATTCTACAGAAGAAATAAAATGTCTGACTTGCGTAAATATTAATTGTAGACATTGTAGTATGATAACCTCGAGGGGTAAAAAGCGTGATGGGTCCCACATCATTAAGATAAGGTTAGACAGTCTGGAAAAGTATAAAAAGGGCTCCGTGACCGTTGGCCTTTCTATTCACTTTCAAACACTTTCGACTAGAAATCCTTTGAGCCAAAACCCCCTTTTCATCTTCATTGACATCGATCGTTCCACTCAATCCATACGACATTCAAACCTTACCCACCATGGCAAATAGATTTGTGAAGGACCATAACGTGTGTGCGTTCTTAATCCGGACGTGGAAGACGAGTGTAGAGTCATCATTCGCTACCTAAGGAGAAACGACTCTTCATGCATTAACTGCTGACCCACGATCTATCTATCACACATGATGATTTCTGGAACACTACTGCAGTAGGAGAGGATGGCGAGCGAGCTGTAATCACTGCCACCGTAGGAATCTTCCCTTGTGGATAGATGAAGAAATCATTCGAAGTGCACTAGAGCTCGGGGAAGAAGAAGATGGCACCCGATGTATTCGACCATGAATACATTCAGAGGTATTCGGGCTAATGGGATATGATGGTGATTATCGAAACGGAGAGATAAAAGGGAAGGTTGTGCATGCCTTACCGCTTCCTGTGCCACATATCTCAAGTGCATATCCAACCAAAGTTTGGTTGGATAGATTCTCAAGACACATATCCTCTGGCATTAAGGAATCTTTGAAGGAAGAAATATAACCAGCCAGTATATACTGAACTACCTCTTCGACTACGTGCAAGTTTAGAAACAGGACAAAATGTGAGAAGGTGAAGAAGGAGCTGATAAGAAAGATGAACTCATAGCTGAGAAAGATAAGGCAATCACTCAACTAGAAGGTCGACTCAAGAGGCTGAGAAAGATGTTGATTGATAACGAGGTGATTGATGCCCTTAATGATCTAGTTGATGAACAAGCTGAACAGTTGAGAGAAAAGGATGCTGATTATACATTAAAGAAAAAGTTGGCTGAAGCTAAAGTGAGCAAAAATGAGTCACTCATGATCACTTACAGCAGGAAGAGGAAGTACCTGGGAAACCAACAGATGCTACTGGTGAATCTCTAAAGATTAAAAATAGATTCACCAGAGCAGACAGTCCCAGAGGATCAAGACAAGGTGGATAGCGGCGAGTGGAAGAGCTGACTAAGAAGAGTCTGTTGAGCTTAATAAGGAAGAGCTTCTAAAGCTGAAAAGAAGCAAAAGATGCTGAGCTTTTATCAACTGAAGACATACTGGAAGAAAGACTCAATATGCCATGTTCATGGACATAATTAACAATGGCTTTCCCTATGACATGGTAGAAAGAATGAACATGTCTGAGTTGATACAGACTGTAAAAGAATTTGATGTTGTGCGGATGATGATCCCAGACTGCACATATGAAACATTTTCAAAACATAAAGCAATTGAGAAGACAAGAAATGAGTTAGGGCATTGTGATACATAGAAGCTAACCAGATATAATATGACTTGTTGATTACAAAGCCACAACTACCAGCAACATGAACTTAAAGGGAGAACAACAGGTGAGCTCAGAGCTATGATGGATCATGTTATGAAGGTGGAGTTGAGCACAGAGTGAGATTTAGAACAGGAGCTCCAAACCAGCATATCAACAAGGCAAACAATCACAAGCTGAACCTACTGTGGTTGAAACAAAGACATGCACAGGGTAAAGAAAAACTGATCAAGAGCCAAAGGATTCATTCCCAACAAGATCTGACCTTAGGTACTGTAGTTAGAGAGATCATTGAGAGAAAGCTACCTTGATTCAATTCTTTGACCTAATACAACTCGAGAAGAAGCAGAAGAGAACAACATAATTGCATGGAAATTTGATTCGGAATGGATTGTGTCATGCTTAAGAGAGCATCTGGAATGATACATACTTCCATGGGTGGAGAACCTACTACTCTTCCAGATGCTGATCTAAACACTCTGCAAAACATCCTAATAACAAATTACCAATCAGTCCAAGAGGTAGAGACTTCTCTGGATTTGTGGCTAAGCTTGTCACAGTTCAAAGGAGAGTCTAAGAGAAGCAAAACAATGGATGCTGAGCACAAAAGAAGAAGTCAAAGAAGGTCAATACCAGTTCTTCCTGTGGATGCTGAATTTAAAAAAGAAGGATAGGACTTGGCCAATGCCCACTCAAGATCATCAAAGGAAATCAGTATACATGCCCTATCACATGGGGTTATGTTGAAAAAACCAAGGATTTGGTGCTATAAAGAAATGATCCGCAGAAGGGCTCAAGTATCAGATTATTTGATCCTGTGGAAATCAAACTTTTGTACCCAAGCTACACCTAAGGCACATATGAGGAGAAAATTTAAGGCTGGCCAGTTAATAGGATTAGAAATAAAGCCTATCACTGAACTGAGAATTCAGACAGGATGAATTGGAATTGGTATCTAATAATAGTGTTGTTGCAACACTTACCACTGAAGAGGATATACTGGGCCTGAAATATAAAATTTAAAAGGATGAGCAGAAGGCACATCAAATACAAATATGAAGATCAAAAGACTGCTGTAAAATACTTTACAAAAGGATTTTCGCTAGAGTTCAAGAGCTGAAAGAATTAAACCAATGATTACTAGAGTCTAAACCTAAGGGGGAGTATTGTTAGAGATAGAACTCTTGTATAGGTTTAGATGATAGAACATTCTTGTAATCATTCTTGTAATCATTCTTGTAATTATGATTTTGATAATATAATATGAATGATTTTGATAATATGTGTTCATGAAGTAAAAATATTACATCTCATTATATATGTTATAAATATATGATATAATGTATTTCATAATGTATGTGTGAAATATGCAGTAAACATCAGACTGTGTCAAATTGAGAAATTGACATACTGGAACAACTACGGATGAACAAATTACTCTTCCGTAGATGTTCTCAGGAAGTATACATCCGTAGATCCTCTGTGGAAGAACAACTTCAGCTGAACAAGTGAACAAAGTGAAGCTACTGGAGGACTTGCCACTGAAGAACAAGTCCAAGAACTCCTGCGGAAGCACAATCAAAGAAGAACAAGCAATGAAGATCAAGTGTTGCTGCGGAAGAAGAAATTTCTATGGAAGACTATTTAATACTTGTATGATTTCAGATCATCAAGCAGTCAACATAAAGTCAACAAGTCAACGTGACAGAACAACATCATTAATGACGACGGAAGACATTTAATTCAAGCAAATATTCCACGTCATATCAACAACATTATCTGTATTTACTTCATTGTAAATCTCGAACTCCTATGCTGATAAATGTGGCGAGGATTCAGATAACTATAGTTAGCTTAATTATAGCAACAATATAGCAATAAGATTAGCAATGAATTAGGAACATAATAGGATCTCTATATATTACGAGATCAAGAACATATGAAAACAACGAATTAAGAGATAATCAGTATAATCAGTAAAGGAGAATCAGCAACAATTACATCAATATAGCAATAGCAACAAAAAGCATTACGATCAACGTTCTTGAGCAATCGTGGTTTGATTATTCATATTATTTAATTGCTCGTTATACTGTTTGATTGATTTGTAGATAGATAATTGATTAAACAACAAGTATTGATAATTCCGCGATCAATACTTGTTAAAATCAAATCTGATAATTCCTGAATGATCCTATGATTCACAGATAACAATGTTGTTAGCCTTCTTATAAAGAAGATAGTAGAAAATACGCATATGGTAATCAATGTAATTAGCGATTGATAAGTGGGCGTCTAATGAATCAATACCTAGTTGTTGGGTAGTATTATAGTGTTGCAGTTGTTAGCATCTTATGCCATTAATATTTATTCTATTATTGTGATACTAACAATGGTCTTTACAACTGATAAGTGTGCGGAATAGATGATGTAAAAAATTCCCTCTATAGTGCCTAATAGTCTATCAGATAGAGGCTTGTGTGCATATCGTTGGGACGGTGTACAAACATATTTATCAACTCGTGTCTGGTCAAACTGCTTGTTCGGTATGTGAACTTTGTTGATGGTTCAACGTATAAATTGGATTATTAAACACATATTGTCATTTAGGGTACATACCATTCATTCTCCTTAAACTTGCATGATATTTAACAATATCAAGTAAAATACTATTTGATTATGGTGATGTAATAGACATCAATAGGTGCTGTTTTGACATCTCAAACAACCCACACCAACAGCAAGCATGAGAGATGCTCATAGTCATTTTGGTTCTTTAACCGTGACAAGAACTTAATGGTAAAATGTTTTTAGATGGAAAATTTTCAAATGAGTGATTTCCTAAAGAGTCTCAATTTTGATAACTAAAAATAAAAGTGTGAGCTTCTAGTTAACAAAGTAAACTGGTTGTATAAGAGGTCACATGGTCCATGTAATTACCTCGATAACAGCATGAAATTGTATTGCGCTATTCTTAGGCTTGTTAATTGGTTCTTCTTGTAAAAAAATTAAAGAATAATTAGGGTAAATTATATGAATTATTTAGTTGGTTTATTAAAAGTCATTTAGACTATCAAAGCTACATTAATAGAAGTTGTTTTTGAATCATGACACTTCCTTAAAATAAAACCCAACTTTTTCATTGTTTTAACAACATACACAATAAAAGCTACATTAATAGAAGTTGTTTTTGAATCATGACACTTCCTTAAAATAAAACCCAACTTTTTCATTGTTTTAACAACATACACAAATAAAAAGTAGTGATGTATATTTAACCTTTAAACTAATTGCAAAATGTTGCCCTAAAACATTGAAAATACATTTGACAACTTAAACCTACTCAAGTAAAGAAAATGCAATGTATAACAACGGCATGATCATGTTTAAGGCTCAAATGATGGAATTCCATCTAAAGTTCCATGATCTCTAACCCACATAAGTCTTTTGATAACCCCTCTATAAGGATCCTCCTCACGCTTATTTAACAAATAAGCCATATTGTTTTCAACGCTGCATCTTATGTGCTATATAGCTCTCCCAAATAAACCTTGTCATCTAACATAGTTTCTTTTCCTTTTGTTCGTATGGGCTTTCCAAACATATAATAGAGTCGGCCTGGTAGTTTGGTAAAAAGATAGGAAAATGTAGTTGTTGCTTAGAAATCTCTCCATCCATCTCCTTCCTATAGTTAATGAATATAGCATACAAACGGGCGAAAATAAAGTATGTCGATGGGCGAAAATAAAATATGTCAGATACTAGAGATGGAAAAAAATTGAGTTATTTACTTAAAGTGGTGGATTTTTTTTATGCTTACTATGGGACGCGCCAAAACAAAATGAATAGTTAGTTGAGAGGAAATGAGTTAACGTTCAAATGGTGAAAATTATAAGGGTAAATTGATCACCTGACATTTGTTCTCCCTTGATTTAATTCATTTACCATCCGATTTAGGAGAGGGTTTATCTTCATTTCATCATAATCAATCATTAGCTGGCAAAAAAGTAGAAGTTGAAAGTAAGAACAAGTGAAATAAGTTATAATATTAAGATAATGGTGTAAAACTAGTTTTTGACTTCAATAATCTAGTCTTCTTTAAAAAAAATAAGTGTGTTGTACTTCTGATATGTCATCTTCTCCAACAACTCCAAATGGTATAATGGTGGCACCAAACTTCACAGCCATTCTCACAAATTCTTGTTTATCAGGCCAAAATAACTTACAAGCTTCTCCCTGTTAACCAATATTAAAAAAAATTAATCAAAAGATTATAACAAAAGCATGTTTATCATAAAAAAGTTATCAAGAAAATTAAAAAAGAAAAAACTCACAGAATTGGTCATTTTGACTCAAGTAAAAAAACACGGAAATGGTTATTTTGACTCGAGTAAAAAAATCACAGAAATGATCATTTCGTCTCAAGTATTTACCGAATAGCCATTTGACCAAATTTATAAATATAAGTCATTTGACAATCAAAAGATGTCACATGCACTTAAGATATAGGAATTGTGCAGTTCAGAGCTAATAAATTAAAAACGGTGCGGCCAAGCAACCAATCAGGTGATGACACATCAGCCTTAAGAAAATTTGACAAAGTTCTGGCTAAAATCTAAAATTGATGTTGCATTTTGAGTAACCGACGAGATTTTGACACCTGACCTTACGATGAAAAGCCTCGCGTGCACCGCCAGGGTAAAGTAAAGTGTATGACTTTCTAGATAACAGTCTAAAAAGGTTTCTTGCAGAAACAGGAATTGCACCAAACAACTTCAATATATCAGTATATGGAACCATAAGATACTCATCTTCAGCATTGAATGCAAAAGTTTCAGGGTGGGTTAAAGCATGAAGCACAACTTTCTTTTCTCTCAAAAACTCCAACACAAAAGGAAAAGCTTCAAATCCCCAAGCATATGATTACCAACAAGCACACAGGCCCTTCATCGGTATCCCGCAAGACCCCTCACTATTTTCCCATCATCCATTGTCGAAAACATTGCTGCACCCATAGAAAGCCGGTACCACCTGATTAACAACATCATATATTATCTTTTTGTAGCGTTTGTTGTTGTAACTTGTAAGATAAAGCCTAAAAATGGCATATTTGTTACCAATTATCCATTGGAGTTGTTCTAAAGTCTGTGATACTAGGAGGCAAGAAGTCGTCAATAATATCATGCTTAGAAGAACGACGGTACATGTGAGTAGCTTTGATAGCGGACAACAAGTTAACACCACTCTCCTGCACCAACGAAGTTATAACCGTGAGAACTTGTTACAGGAAAACTCACACTCCACCAATTATAGATGATATTAATACCATTAGGATTGTGTGTCCATTTTCCTCAAACACGCGCATTTGGCAGTGTTTCAGTACCCTTGAAAGCCTTTGGGCCTCATTTCTACTCGGTATGAGGTTATCCTTGCCACTAAAATGTAGATATCTTTGAAATGTTAGATTTCATGAGGGCATATGAAGTTAAAATGCTTGTATTTTTAACTTAAGCTATGATCTGCATCAGTCAATGAAGAAGAAACCTGGCCAGCACAAGTACTTGAGCTGTAACAGCATGAAGACGCGAATTAGCATACGCAGCAGCTGATTCAAGTAGATGGATTCTCCATTTAAGAGTATCTCTTGGTATTATTTTGGTCAGCACCTATCAAGAAGTATAAAAAATGAGAACTTTAATGACAATATTGTATTCAATCGATTTTGTGTATTTAGTTTGCTTATGTTTCTCTAACAAAGTTGTTCTTACAGAATAAAGTGGTAGATCTCGAGTTATATGGCGCAGCAACTGAAAGAGGGATGGAGGTTCGTTTGTACCATCCGTTCTAACCGTTGCCATCTTTACAAAATCACCTGAAAGCAAAAGAAATGTTGGATTCTATAATATAAGAGGATGCAATATTGTATAAGAAATTGCAGCTTAATTGCATATGGTTTATCAAAATTAGATCCTTAGAAAACAAAAGGACACATTAGCTATATTGAAGAACAGTATGGCACCTTATCCACCAACTCATATATGGAACATTCAAAAGGGAAAAAATATAATAAGAACAAATCAAGTAAGATAGATTATGTATGTGGCGCATTTGAAACGTCTAAATGGGTACGTTTGTTTGTTTGTTTAGTAATCTACCCAGAAGGAAGCTTGTGATATAAGGAAAGGTCCCATAATATTGATCAGGCAGAGTCCTCAGGAATGCTACAAAGGTGCAATGGTGACCTCTCATATGAAGTTGCTGAAACCAATAGTCAGATTAAATACAACTAAATTTATAAAAAAAAAAAATTCAAATGCAAGAAATTATTAAGAGCTAGGGGACTGGGTTTGCAAGGATGAGTACTAAATCAAGTGTAGGATTACGAGCAGCCACTGCAAGCGCTAAGGCTCCACCAAACGACTCTCCAAGCATGTAAATTGGCTTATCACGGGACAAAGCATGTTCGATCATCACAGTTTCTTCACTATTTGGATCAAACCTTCATGCAAATCAGATCTTTTTTATGAATTAAAGTATGCTAAGTACAATGGTATGACTATAACATAAAGGCTATTTGTGCACATAAAGGGATATGCAAGAGAAGATGATGATTACCGTCCAATGATGTTCGATCCCAAGCAGGGGTATGCAAGCATTGCACATGAAAAACTCTATCATTCAAGTTGACAAAAATATTGTTATGCACGCCTGTATCATATTATATCATATTATATTATAGTAGAAAGCAGATGTAGATCTTGTGAAACTCACTTTCCTAGAGCTTTTTCATGTACAACTAGACCTGCTCCGGTTCCATCCATTCCTACACAATAATCACATTGAATCTTGTAACAAAAGTTTGTTTTAGAACATAATGTTGTAACCGAACACCATTACCAGGTATATACAATAGAACAGGCGAATCTTTTACAGGTTTGCCACACGCGACAGGGCAAAACCACCTAGGCGGCCCTCCATCACTTTTGATCATACTCATGGCTATATCAATGTAATCCTTCAAGCTTTGAGTCCCATAACCATCATCCCACAAGGGTTCCAACAACCCCTTATGTCCATTTTGTGCGTTAAGTTTTCCACCATCAGTATAAGAGAACGGCTCACAAGTAACGCCATCGTGGAATACTTTCGCTAACAAATCACACCAAAAGCTAAAAATCAAGACTCTCCTTTATGATTCAAAGAACTTTAGGTGTCTCAAAAATACTAAACTTAACAAGAAGCATAAAGAAATGGGTGCAAGTTACGTATTAAACTGATGTTGGAAACAAAATGAAATGTGGTTTTCATGTATCATACAACATGAATGACTGAGATATACTATCACATATGCAGGCAAGAATTAAGTAAAGTTATAAGAACCCAAAACCAGAAACATCATACATGAATGTTTATACGCGTCTTTTGTTCATATGCTCGAGTATTTTAGTCTATATGAAATACAAAACTGCAAAAAAATTTCTAATTTAGGCTGTTTTATCCATAAAGTATTAAATGAAATTTAAATATGAGGTTTGCTGATAATTTGTAGAAGTTTTGTTTAGAGAGAGATGTGAGAATTCAATATTTATGACCCCTATAAATCCCACATCGGGGAAGTGTATAAAGGGAGCAGGGACTGTAGTATATAATATGATGGGTTGGGTGATGGTGAAGGTATCTTTGCGCTTGGGGCAATGACGCAGCTAATGAGGTAATAATCGAGGCGCGTCAATTGCTGGTTGAAAACTATTTCCAAACCCCCTCTTTGGCTCTGGGTCTCCTTTAGCCATCGAGAATTTCTGGAAGGACTCCCTTTATTGGGTAAAGTCCTACAATTTTTAGTTTATAGTTTTTTCTGCTTTTTATATTTAATACTTAAACTATCCATGTTTAATATGTTTTTACTGTTTGTGTACAAACTCGGATTTTATTCATGTGAAAGAAAAGGTAAATGAAGGCGGTGTAAAATTTTGAATGCCAAGTTATGGCATGAAACTTTTTATGTATAACTGAATGAAAGTGTTCTTACTTATAGTATATCATCTTGTTGATTTTTAAAGTTAATAGCTTAAGCATATATAAACTATAACTGAAGCTTATGATTTAAAGTGCTCTATTCTTAAAGTCTATGAACAAACTTGACCACAATGCTCAAGCCCTTGAACCGTGTAAATCGGAACAGGTTGATAACCAAGACAAGGTGGACTGTTGCAATACTTTGAACCCACCAATGTGAACTTTTTCTAACCGCTATAATTGAACATAAAGAGGCAGTTCACAACACTGCGAGTGTCTGTAGCGCAATGGACGCCATTAAAACGATACATTATGCATATCACCCGTGGTCAAATTCACGTAGCATTTGCTGATAAGAGGGGGGACTTTAAGCATGAGGTTGCTGATATTTTTGGAAGTTTAGAGTCAGAATAGAATCACAACAATGAAGGAATTCAAATTTATAACCCCTAGCTGATTCCCACATTGGGATAGTGTATAAAAGGAAGCAGAAATTGGAGTGCATAATAAGATGGGTTGGGGAGATGGTTAAAGTATCTTTGTGCTTGCGACAATGACTTAGCTAATGAGGTAATAATCGAGGCGCGTCAATTGCTGGTTGAAAACTATTTTCAAACCCCTTCTTTGGCTTTGGGTCTCCCTTAGCCGTCGAGAATTTCTAAAAAGACTTTTTTTGTTGGGTAAGATCCTATAATATCTAGTTGCTAAATCTTTATTTATGGAAGGTGTTGAATTGCATTATCTCTAAGCAAATAAAGAATACGATGAATAAGCAATCATTATATAACAACTGTCACAAAATGATTATTATTTCATTAATCTCCACATCTAAGACAAACGTCTTAGATAACAAATCTAAATGATGATCATTTGAAAAAGAAAACGTAAGCATCGTCCAAAAGTAACTGATGTTAATAAAACACGTCAAATTTATCAAATTGTCATTGCTGATTTAACTAGCTTCAACCTCCGATCTAGAGTGTTTTAACTAATTGTGCAAGAGCCTATGTATCAAGAAAAAATATAAACAAGACATAAATAGAGCTTGTGCAAGTCCGTACTTTTACATTTAGATTTATGATTACAATGTGAGTATTCTATTTTTTTAAGTATAAGGTAAATATTTTTTAAGTATAAGGTAGATGATTCTTTTTTGTGAATTTAATAATTTTCTAGATACATGTTAGTAACACTAAATTCCCACCTATTAAGAATGTCATATTCTAAACAAGGAAATATCAAAATCTCAAAACCTCCAATACACTATGTATTAATTTAATGTGTAGCAGTATTAAGATGTGTAAAAATATATCCCTCTTTATATGGTTAAGAGTATTCACTTCATATTTTCTAAGCTAACCATATCATATAATTTAAGTAACAATATATTATTTTTATGCAATATAACACTCCATCTCGGTCTCTAAAATAGGATATATGAACTAACTTTTCATTCCATATATTTAACAACTACTATTCAATCTTTATATCGATTTCTATATCTATTTCATATTTTTTCGTGAGTGGAAGAAAGAAAAATCAATAATAAAAAAAATAAATAAACAAGTACACTATTTAATTTATTAGAGTTAAACACAAGGAACGAGTTGTGAAATATTTTAAGATAAACTAATTTTATGATTTATATTTTTTTTAGTTAAATTATATAATTAAGAATAAAAAATAAATTTCAAACGCTTTAAAAGTTTAAGTTTCATGATGATTTAACCGTGTGCATTTACCAATATATTATAGGCCCATTAGTGTTTGAAAGAGTCCAAATATCGCATATTTTTCACAGGCCTTTTGTGGCTTGTTGACTTGATCATCACTAACGCACCAACCCTGTTTCACTTTAGCATCTGGTGGATGCTGATTGATCGACTTTTACACGATCGGCATTAATTCTCAATTTCCCCTAATCTTTTTGTACCCTTTAACCCTTTTAATCTCAGTTTACTCCCATCCTGATTCCTACATGATTAACCCTAATTTCTTCATTATTCATTAGCTTAATTTTGTTGATTTTGAGATACCTGCATTGAATACCAACAAACATTCAATCATTCATTCATCAATAGCCCATAACCAATTAGGTAAAAAAGATTATTTTTTTTATTTTTCTATGTTTGCAACCACTTTTTATGGTGGTTTTGAGTGGGCGTTTGGTGAGACTATTGTTGGGTTTGTTGTATATTTAATCGCTGTTATGGTTTGACCGTAGTTTTTCAACCTTTGCTTAATTGTATATTCGTTCTTTAACCCATTAATGTTGACTTTTTGTTGATATTTTAGATCGGGTTCTTTGAGGGTCTTGAAACAGTGGTTACTTGCTGCTTCTGTATTGGGTTCATCTAGTGTTTTGCAAAGGTATGATTCAATTGCTGAAATTTGTTTTGTTTGATCAATGGTTTGGGCTTGATCTAAACTGAAGTAACTGTAATCGATCGATGAGTTTGTGTGTTGGGTTTGATGTTTTGTTACAATGTGAATGAAATGTTGGAGTTACTGTGTAAGATGTGATTGTAATTGCTGTTATGATGTTGTCCGAATATTGTATACTTCTGTCTCAATGAATACTCCAGTTTTGGTTGTAACGCATCAATTTGTGACTATCATATTCCAAATTAGTCCGTTAATATTTTGTTCTGCAACCCCAGAATGGTGGTGGTTGAACAAAGTTTTAATCTTTTAACGTAGCTATCTTGTTTCTTGCTTAAGGTGGAATGGTTTTTATCAATTTTAACGTTTAAATCGTGGCTCGTTGAATAAAGATCGAATTTGGACATGGGTTAAGGTTTTAAGATGATTTTTTTATGATGTGTATTGTTTTATAAGATGTCTCTCGTCATTTTCGAACATCTTAACCAATCAAAGTGTACCATTAAAGCTTTCGTATAGTTATTAAGAAATCATCACATGATTAACTGCAAGTACTTCCAGTAGAAATTTGGTGATAATTTGTACTCTTTACTTCCAGAAAAAGATTCATATACGTCGTTTACTTGGAAGTTGATAGTTTCAAGGACGATTTTATCTTGACGCTTTACAAATTAGAACCTAACCCGCTATTCAATTAGTAATCAAGGGGATCAGGAAATCAGATATCAGATCTATTGATGATTCAATACAAAAATGCATGTTGCTTATCCAGCAAAATTAATTTATAGCTCCCACTTTCTATATAGGGCTCTTACATGAAAATTGCAATTTCCATTTTTGGAACTTTTGCTGTCAAAAAAGGCCATTTTTCTTTATTCATGTTACAAATTGTTGAAGCTTATTTGTTTGGCCTACAACAATTGTTCATTTTTTCAATGATGGTTATTGAAAGGTAGTTTAAACATGTGATCAATAGTCAAATACCTAAAGCTCGTGTTAATGTTTGTACATATAAAGACGGATTTATTAATTAAAATTGAAAACTGATCATAAGTATCATATAATGTTTTTCGTTTTTTTCCCTATGAACCTGCAGATGGCAGATGTAGCAAAGGACTTAACCGCCGGAACTATAGGAGGGGCTGCACAGTTGATAGTTGGACACCCTTTTGATACTATCAAGGTCAAACTCCAAAGTCAACAGGTCCCACCCCCGGGTCAACTCCCTAGATATTCTGGTGCAATAGATGCCGTCAAACAAACACTAGCAGCAGAAGGTCCAAGGGGTCTATACAAAGGCATGGGGGCCCCTCTTGCCACTGTGGCAGCCCTAAATGCTGTCTTGTTTACGGTTAGGGGTCAAATGGAATCACTTTTGAGGTCTGAACCTGGTTCACCCTTAACCGTGAACCAGCAGGTGGTTGCTGGAGCCGGTGCTGGAGTCGCTGTCGCCATTTTGGCAACCCCAACTGAGTTAATCAAGTGCAGGTCAGTCCATTTTCTCATAGTCACTTCCTTTAAGTCAAATACTGACTCTTTCCTGAGTTAAACATACTAATTTTCAGCTTTTGAAATATAATAAAGGATGCTACCAAAAGAACAGATAATCGGTTAGCGTTGTTTTTGATTATTTAAAATCACATATTCACTTTTAAAAACCATATCCACACTTCTTTAGATGTTACGAAATGTAGATTGCAGGCCCAAAGCACTCTAGCTGGTGCAGTAGCCGGTGGTACATGGGGAGTAGCAACCGCTGCAGTGAAGTATGGTGGTCCAATGGATGTGGCTAAGCAAGTCTTGAGGTCGGAAGGAGGTGTTCGAGGCCTGTTTAAAGGACTAGTTCCCACAATGGCCCGTGAAGTCCCTGGGAATGCAGCCATGTTTGGTGTTTACGAGGCCCTGAAGCAGTATTTTGCTGGTGGGACCGATACTTCTGGTCTAGACCGTGGTTCGTTGATCATAGCCGGAGGTATAGCTGGAGGTGCATTTTGGGCTTCTGTTTACCCTACTGATGTTATCAAGAGCGCGATCCAGATTGATGATTATAGGAATCCTAAGTATTCGGGTTCGATTGATGCTCTTAAAAAGATCCTTAAAGCTGAGGGGGTGGGAGGCTTATACAAAGGCTTTGGGCCCGCGATGGGAAGAAGTGTCCCGGCTAATGCTGCTTGCTTTTTAGCTTATGAGCTCGTGAGGTCGAGCTTGGGTTGATCTTCAAGGGTGATTCTTATACTTATACAAAGACTTGATATTTTGAATTCATGATATCTCATTGCAAAAGAGTAGTTTCATTAGTTGCTTCAAGGTTGCCTTTGCACCTTTTATGTTACAAATAGAATCTTGAAATAATTTGGGATTCGTTTTATGTGGATTTTGCGTAGTTTTCTTTGTTTTAATTTGGTACTGGTTTTGTCTCCTTAAAGTTGAAATCAACATGTAAGGCGTGTCCAAGTTAGAATTGCTTCACGAGCTGAGCCAAGTCGGCTTCAGCTCACGTTAGGGATTGACATAACGAATTACTTTGGCTCTGCTCCAATCTTTTTACGGCCTTACAATTTAAACTTGAACTTAGCTCAGATAAAGCTGAGCCGGCTCGCATTTCTTAAATAAGTTGATGGCTTTGTATATATTACACTTATATATAAACTAGCCACCATTGGGGCTTGGCTTCATGATCTACTGGAAGTTGTTGTGTTGCATCACAACCGCCATCTTCATCTCCTGTGAAGACTCCGACTCGCCTCCATGGATTGATAAAAGTTGGTGAAAACCAAAACCATCACCTCAGTTTGTGGGTCTATGGTGGACTTCTTGTTTGTGGACCAGTCGCAACCGCGGCCAAATGACATCGCCTTTGGCTTCGCCTCTCTAGACAGCGCAATCCCCACGGTGGTCTTCATCTTCATCGTTGCATCAGTTCCCGATCAAGTCATGTCATCACCCTCGTCTTCTTCCTTCTAGCACTCTATTGCATTCTCTCTCCCCCTCTAAATTTCTTTGCTTTTTAAAAAGTTTGCAAATGTCTTTACAATTGTTCCTCTTGTATCGTGTGTTTTAACAGTAGTCACAGACACTATTTATTTGCTCGCATTTAATTATAGAGTAATATGTAAAAAAAGTTGAGTTTTTCTTATATGAATATTAGTAACTTACTTAATAAAAGGTCGTGACGAAGCCAACAACGTTCAATGAGGATTACATGCAAGATTTAAAAAGGGATATGTAACTATGTAAACTTTGTAAATATTTGTCATAAGAATAAGATTTACAAATACTTTATGTATTAGCTGGTACCGTTTTGATGGTGTTTCATACTATGCTGGTAAATTAAAATTTAATTAAATCAATGAAATTAGAATCTGAATTCTTCGTATAAAATTTTTATCAAAATTAGACTTTGATTCAAAAGAAAGGCGTCTTTGAAGGTAATGATAATGATTTTAGGTTCAAGTAGGCTTGTTTCGTATCGCTCCAACCAAAAATAGAGGTGTAAACGTGTTCGGTGAAAAAGTGAATAGTTTGTCAATTGTTCAATAGAAGGTTTTTTTACGCTTGTTCATTTACTAAACGATGAACATAAACATAAACTTTTATTCATTTTACTAAACAAACGATAACAAATATTTTTTCACTCATGTATTGTTTGTTAACATTCATTTACGTTGGTTCATATAAGTTTGTTCAAATTCATTCCTTTACATTCGTTTTTATCCATTTATCAAGTGTACGTTTGTTTAAGTATTCATTCAAATTTATTTATTGCTAATATTGAACTAATATCAATTTGATTTTCCAGTTTTAAAATCAATTATATGATTAGACTATTTTTAGTAACAGTCAACTTTAACTTGCAGTTCAGTAAACAAGCCTCGTTCTTGTTTGTTTACATGCCTAGTAAAGAACTTTTACCCACTTCAACTCAAATATACACACAACAATCGAATCAATTTCAACCTCTTATTGTTTAGACAAGATCTGTCACATAAAGAAACATTTATATGAAATAAAATGCACCGATCTGTCACATAAAGAAACATTTCTACTAACCATATGCATATCCTGCAAAACATCTGCAGACTGAAAAGAAATTCTATGAGCTACAATTCAACTAATACAGATACAAAACCTCCAAGCAGACGACCAACGGAACAAGCCCAATGTTGATTCACCCAAATTTTCGGGTGAACCACCTAATGTAAAACTTGTTGAAGAAATATAACAGATGATAACTATTGCCAACTATATATTCTAAACAAACATTCAGAGTCTATAAACATAAATGAACACAAAAAACAAAAATAACTTCCAAAAGAAGAGACTATTTTACAGCCAATTTACCTTACTGCAAAGATGAACTCATTCAAAAGTTAACATATTTCTGCTGTTATCCATCTACTCCCTCCATCTTGGACTTAACATCGAGAAAAACCCTGGAGACGGGAACCCCATGCCAGGAGAAGGTGGAGGTTGCGGTCCAGACCCAAATGCTCCTGGTTGAGTCAAGGGCGAAAACGAAAAGTTTGGTGTTAATGGTGGCGGAAGCTGGTATCCAGGAGAGAGTAGCGGGTATGGTGATCGAGGAGATAACAGGTTTAAGTAACCAGATGGTGATGGCAATAGAAATTGAGATGCTGGCGATGGTAAAGGTGGCGGTGGGCCGTTCATCCTTGGTGATGGTAAAGGTGGTGGTGGGCCGTTCATTCTTGGTGATGGAAGAGGTGAAGGACCCTTCATCCAAGGAGATAGAGGTTGCGGCACCAGGGGGTAAGGAAGCAATCCAGATGATTGCTGCTGTTGTTGACCTTGAATTTGCACTTGAGGATTTTGCTGGTGCTGAGGATGAGCTCGTGGAGGTCCTTGTGTCGGATCAATGATCGAATGCTGAAGATAGCGCATATAAGCAGAGATGGGAGACTCTGCTGTGTTTGCCCACCCTGTATGATCACCAGCAGCCGGTGGTGCACCCACACCCGTTGGCGGCCTTTGTTGACCATGATGGGCAGGCCTAGCAAGATTACTACCATTATAAGGAACCCCACCAGAGGCTGCACTGTTTGGTGGGCGGTTAGGGGGCATATGTTCTTGTGGTGGTGCATGGTGAATGGGCATTCGGGGTCGAACTACATTCAATGGGGTCAATGGAGATGGTCTACTTCGCTGCAGCCGCATGCTAGGCGGCTTAGGCGCGTTTTGCTGAGGTCTAGGAAGTGGTTCTTGCGAATGGCGCGACGGTGAACCAGTAAGCTGTTGAACAATGCTTTGAAAGTCATTCTTGTTGATATTGTAAACCTGAGGTTGAGGAGGTTGTCTTGCTGGATTGGTGAAATTGGGTTGATGCAAAGGACTCTTTCTGATATTTTTCCCAATTTTGTTCACACCCAAATAATCATTACTCCTGTTACTTGAAAAATCAGAATTATCCATTTTTGACCTAAAAATCCAACCTTTTCCCCAAATTAACAAAAACCCAAAACCCTAACAATCTCAATCCATTCCAATTCGACACATAACACGCAAATCTTCACCTTAATCAAACAGGCAACAGTCAATCAAACCCTAGAACAGTTAGCAAACTACAAAGCGAACACACCTGCGGATTAAATCAGGTTCAATCCCAGAAGAAATTATGACAAGCAGACGCTAAATACTTCGTTTGATCTCTCTTTGTGGGCAAGATTAGGGTTCCACATGCACTTTTGCTGCAGTTGGATGAGGGAATTTAGAGATGATTGTGACTTGACATAAGAAGTGGGAAGAAAATTGCGTAAGGTTTGAATGTTTCTTCGATTGTTGTAGTGTGAAAACAATAATCATAGGGTTGAATATTGTGTGTATAAAAGAATTTTGGGAGAGAGAGAGAGAGAGAAAAGCCCTAGAGATAAAAGGGCGATTTGCAGGTCAATGGATGGATGAATTAGAGAAAATGAATTGAAGGAGTTGGAATGTTGGAGTAGGTTGTAGGGGCAATCGCCATTGGCCGACTTGGAGCTTTTTGTCTGCGTGTGACTGCGCATATCACTAAAGTTTTTTTTTTTTTTTTTTTTTTTTTTTTCAAATAGATTTTGATATATTATTGTTAATCACTTGTGTGTGTAATTTACAGGATCTTAAACCATTATATAAAGAAGAAAAGAAAGAGCTAGAGAATGAAATGTATCATTAACATTTTATTGTATTGTTATTTATATTATTTAATAGGTATGAAAAAGAAACGAATACAATGCTATGGTGGTGGTGGTTGTGGTGGTGTTGGTTAGGGGTGTTCAAAAATATTTGAATCCGAGAATCCGATTCGAGAATCGGAAATTCGAATCTGAAATATCTGAATTTTCGTCCAAAATTCGGATCCAGATTCGGATATTGATTTCAAAAGTTTCGGATATTCGGATATCCGAAAAACTCAAAAATATTTTTTTTATTTTTTTTTAATTTTAAACATAATTTTTACTTTAGATTGAGGTTTTTAAGTGTATATTGGGACTTTTATGATATGAGTTGGTTTTTTATATTATTTTATAATAGCATATGTCTAAAAATTATAAAAAACTAAATAATAAAAATAATAAAAAATAAATTTTGGATATCCGAAATTTCGGATACGGATACGGATACGGATACGGATAGTGATTTCTACTATCCGAAATTTTCGGATATCCGACTTTGAACACCCCTAGTGGCGGTGGTGATGGGATTGGTGTTGTTATTGTTGTTTTGGGGGTGGTGGTGGTAGAAAGAATTGATTTAAGATGAAATGGAATGAGAAAAAAAACAAAAGGGTTGAGGAATGTTTTAAGAGTGTTTAGAGGGAATGATATTTTTTAAATAATCATAATTCAATTTCATTAACCAACCAAAAACAACTCTAGTTGTATTCTCTCATAATGATTTATTCAATTCCACGTGTCATTCATGTATATAAACATTATCTTAAATAATAAGAATACACATTACTATTAAGATGCCTTCTTAGATACAAGACTAAAAACAATTTGCACATTGGGCATTCATAATTGAAAGAACTACTTAAAAACATCTAAAAACGTAATCCATCATGTACAACATAGAAAAACAATCATTTTTCAAAAAAACAAAAAACCACCTCAATAAAAAGATAAAAAATATATGTGTTACGTCATTACCATCTTTTACTTTTAAAATATATATTTACTACATACAAAAGTAAAGAAGTCTCGTCATCAGTGGCGGAGCTTGAACACCCCCGTAGGGGGGCGAGGGGGGAATTAAATTTTTTTATGGGGGGCGAACTTCATATTTATATAAAAATTTACATTACCGGACCAAAAATTTACACTATCGGACTAAAAATTAACACTACCGACGAAAAAAAGAGTGGGGGGCGGCAGCCCCCCCGCCCCTAACTATCCTTCGCCCTGCTCATCATACTCTTGTTTTTTCATGTTCTTATATAAAACACTTTTCATGTGAGTTTAAATAATAAAATCATGACTCTCACGAGTTTAATAAAACTCCATATAATAAGTACAAACCCAACTTGTTCATTAAATCAATTTCAAAAATTAAATTTAAAATCAACGTAAATTTGGAAGCTTACCTCAAACCTAGCTTTCGATAAAGTTAACATGAAATAGTTCGAATCACTTGCACCCTACGTTAGTTTAAGTTAAATACACAAGTTAGCACTACACAATTTGAGAGGTAGAATACAATAACCTGGAAGAGATGATGTTTCTTTAAACAATTAATTATCATAAAGGTCGGGTATTACTAATTACTAAATTCAACTCAAGTCTAGCTTCTAATAAATCAACATCAAATGAATCAACTCAGTTACACCCTAACTTAGTTAGTGACGAATGCACAAGCTAGTGCTATGCAATTTGAGATGCGGACAATATAACATAGAACATACATTTCGTAAGACACAAATTTTTACAAAGATTAATCTATAATGCAGTTTAAACATATTTTAATCATCGTGAACCATACGAGCACGTTCTTTGTCACCCTCCATCGCGCTTGCGGCTCTATACCCCAACCCAACTTGCTCTAGCCCCAGGTCCTTCCTTTCTATTTCTCGGCAAGTGAATTGTATGAGCATGTGATATCTGCTTTTGATTAATAGAAAGCATCTCTTTTCGTCTCTTCTAACCGAACCTGTATAAAAAATAGAAATAGAAATTTTTTATTGCTGGTAGAATTGTGTTGGAGATATATTTATTTGTAGAGGAGGATTCGTCGTCCGGCTCTTCAAAAATGATGGCCCATCCGCAGAATTCCATAAAAAAATAATCACCTTTTGAAACAAAAATATTTGTCAGTTTTCAAATAAAAGCTTATAGGTAAATAAAAACTTACAAAAGGACTTTTGCTATACAATATATTGGTGTGTAAATTAATATCCGTTCTCTTAAAAGCAAAAGTATAAGTTCTATGACGAACACTGATATAGTATTACGAGTAAATACCAGTTATGTTTATCGCAAGTGATTGAGTTGAAGTACCAAAGACAATTAAATATTAGGTATTGGATTCGAGTCTCAATCTAAACAAAAACACTTAGGGTTGAGTTGAAATTTGTTTTCAGTTATAAGTTTTCTCTGAGAAGATTGAAGGTACGATCTCAACTGAAAAATAAACAAGTAGGTCTGATCAAGATAATATCAAAAAATAAATTAAAACCGGGTAAAGGGTTAGATGTAATAATAATTAAATAAGAGTTAAAAGTGATATATTCATTGAAACTAAAGGTTGTAAATTGGAGTTTTACGGAGCTACTCCTAGATTATATCTTGGAGTTGCTGTTCTAGAAAAAGAAAAATATAATTAAAATTTTTTAAACTTGAGGGTGTGCTATGAAATATAATCTCATCAACGCCTCTCACTTCAAACACAAACTAAACCACACAATAACGAAGCCGCCACCATCGTTCAATACCTGCAACTCTTAGCCCCAAGGTAATCTTCCCTAATTTTCCTCACTATCGTTCATAAGGGTCTACCAAAATCACTGTTTTTTCAATAATCAGTTACGAAATTTCATCTAGCTTTACTAACTTCGTACTAATTCAAAACCCTTTAGCGTAAAAGAGAAATCTTTGTTACTGAATCGTAGAAGATGGTGAGGCCGTATGCAGTTAAGGGGCGTAAGAGGAAGAAGAACAAAGCTGAAAGATACGATAAAGAAGAAGATGAAGAGGAGAATGTAGGGTTTGCTGAAGAGGAATTAGAAGGGGAAAAAGAGGGTACCCAGAAGAAATTGAAGAGTGGGGTTACGGAATCAGATGAAGAGAAAGCAGAATCAGCTGCAGAAGAACTTGCGGGGATTCCGGTGAATTTGAATGAGCAGAAGGATGATGATAAGAAAAGTGGAGGTGTTATTTTTGTTCTTGAGAAAGCTTCTTTGGAAGTTGCAAAAGTTGGGAAGGTCAGTTTTGTTAATCTGTTTAAAAATTTGGTTTTTTGATGATGATGAGCTTGTTAGTTGTTATTGTATTTGTTGTTGGTATTTGGTAAATCTTGAAAGTGGAATTTGATGGTAATGTGGTATGGATTTTGGTAGGTTAGATCGCTATATGTGTTTGCTGTTTGATGACATTGACGACATTTATCGAATAGTTCAACGTTGTTATAGTATACTAGGTAGTCAGAAGGGCGGGCTTGTTGCCTAGGTACACGATGCTTAAAAGGTGAGCAGGTTTTTAAGCTAGGTGTTTCGTATAAACGGGACATTTTTAGGGGTTCTAGACATGTTCCAACCATTTTTAGACGCATCTTAATGCCAGTTTTAGATGTTTTACACCTGTTTTGGCTAGAGTTTGGCTGGAATTCTTGCCTGGGTGGCTGGGTGCCTTGATGGACGCGTAGTGGTAGGTTGCGTCTTGCCTGAGCGCCTTTGACTACATAGACAGTAGTATACACAACTATGTTGTAATTGAAACAATGCAATTTCAGGGGATAGAGGCAATAGACATGTATTTATGTTACCATTTTGACATGTAGAACCAATTTTCTTTTAAGATGAACTGAAAGCTGGACTATCTTCATGACCCGCCTGGATTTTTTTGATCTTTATACTCAGATTCTAGTATGTTCCAGACCAATCTTGAAGGATCAAGGTGCTTATTGATGTATTTTATTTGTTTATGTCTTTGTTCAGAGTTATCAATTGTTAAACTCAGAGGATCATGCCAATTTTTTGAGGAAAAATAACCGCAACCCTGCTGAGTACAGGCCTGACATTTCTCATCAGGTTAGTGATCGAAAGTTTAATATCTTAGAATTGTTAAAAATATTTTAAAGATTTCAGTATAATTGGAACCTATGGCAACGTATTAGACTATTATCAGAGTTTATTACTAGAAAGTTAGTTGTATTAAGTAGAGTTCTTCAGTGTATGTTTGTATTTGCTTTGATTTTGGGCAAATTATTTGTTTGGTGCAGGCAATATTAAATATCTTAGATAGCCCACTGAATAAAGCTGGTAAATTAAGAGCTTTGTATGTGAGAACTGAGAAAGGCGTACTTATTGAAATCAAGCCTCATGTTCGTATTCCAAGGACATTTAAACGTTTTGCTGGAATCATGTGTAAGTTTAATCGATTCAAACCTAAACAAATTTTCATGATATCTTTGACTTTCTTGTATTTGACTGTATGATCCTTTCAGTGCAATTACTTCAAAAACTAAGTATATCTGCTGTTGGAAAACGAGAAAAGCTAATGCGTGTGATTAAGAATCCTGTAACACAGTATCTCCCAGTCAATTCTCGCAAGATAGGTTTGTAATTCTTTCTTAGTCTTGTCATCTCATTGGTTATTGATCTACAAGAACCCTACCCCCCCTCCCCCCTCTTACAATTATACATTTTTACACCAATGACCGAGTTATTTACATGGTCAGGCACTACTGTTACAAAAATATCTATTGGTATGCATATACCATTATGGTTTTTCTTTTATCTTTCTTGCTTAAAGAGAAAAGAAGCTTACTGTATACACTTTCTATACCTGAGTATGTGGCTATATATATTGTTTTTCTTCTCTAAGCATGCATTATGAAATAAAGTTGCATGTTATTTATGATTATATGCAGCAACTGCTAATATTATGTTATGTTTAATATTATACCTATTAATAAAGACGACAAATAAATTTTGTGGATCTGAAATCAAGTATATTAATTTGGGCAAATTGGTAAATTGATAACTTTAAACGGTAATATATGTTAAAAATATTACTCGTTTGATTATTAATCTGAATAGAAAAGATTTTCCAACTTTCATGGAAGACTTACAAATATGTTATTGTTTTGTGGATCAGGGTTTTCACATAGTTCAGAAAAATTGGTTGATATGCATGACTATGTGGCTACATTGGACAAAGCTGCAACTCTTGTTTTTGTGGTATGTAAAAATATAAGTAGTGCTTGTTTTTATTTTATTTTATTTTATTTGAAACCAATGTAACTAGCTTTCTATTGCTGACTTGCTGTAAATCATTGTTAAAATGTCAAAGAATAAACATTTTTCTGTAATTATAACTGATTTTTAGACAACCTGTGAAACTGTAAGAAAAAAAGCACGCTCGGGGCTTTAGTCTAGATTTGCTCATTTTTGCCAAATGTAATATCTTTTGACATTTTTGCAATAATAATGTCATACTTGCTACAAAAAGCTGAGTTGATGGTCAATGACTCCAAAAGTCAATTGCTAGTTAGAAAACATTCCATTAACTAAATCTATGGCTCAGGTTGGTGCAATGGCCCATGGGAAAATCGAAAACGACTACATAGAGGATTTTATTTCAAGTAAGTTTATTCTATACGTGTAATATTACAAAATAATGCGTGATGTATGTTTATTTAATCCTTTGTGACACTAATCTTATTACAAACCCTCCTTTTTGCAGTTTCTGGGTATCCGCTGAGTGCAGCATACTGCATTACAAGGATCACAAATGCATTGGAGCGCAAACACAAGATAATATGAACATGTTACTACAAGTCTACAACGTGTACTTGTAACAGTAATATTAAATTAGTAGACAACATTTCATGATCGTATTTCCTTTATTTTGTTCTCTTGATTAGGTCTATTTAGTGATCATTGCGTGTCTATTTGCCATTTGGAAACCTGCAACTATTTTACGTTTGATTTTCAGCGTAGAATATGAAAGAGATGCCAGTTTTGAATCATTATCACATGAATATTAATGATGAAAAGGGATGCAACAAAGTCTTGACCATTTCAACGCCCCATAAACAAAAAAAATGTTAGATCACAAAATTTGTGAAGATTTCCATGCTTTTAGATGAAATTTGTTAGGTTTTCTATCGATAGATAAAAAAACAGTTATTTTGGTTTTTGAGAACATTGTGAAATTTGTATAGTGTGGGACTCCATCCTTAATCCATGACCAATCTCCCTCTTACCTCGTCTCCTTTATCATCACACATTTACGATATAAACACACCACGTCTTAATCGCACCTTTACGTGAAATCCCAGTTCTACCCTCCTCATACGTGACTTTCTTTTAATCAGTCATGAGCTTGGTTTGTTTGAGGTGCCTAGGCGTTCCTAACGCATTTCTAGAGAGCGAGCTCAAACATGCACGCCTGAGTCATTGTCAAAGTCAGTGCGGGTCATGTTCTAGAGAGGTTAAAGGAAATCATCTATGAAACTGGCTCATGGATCATGCAAATATAGGCATACTCGTGTGTCTACAAGGGATGCCTATAGAGATAGGAGTTTTGATCAGGTTATTAGTTTAAAAAGGATGGAGTCCCGCAACAATGATCATGAACCAAGGCTAGTAAGAAGCCGTGGCATGAGAGCGGATTGGAGCGTTGAAGATCTAAGACAAATAGTCAGTGCCGCGTAAATAAACAAGAGGGAAATAACCATATATATTGGAATATGATATATGCTGGTTATTTTTGTTGTTATTGTTGTTTATGTAGGGTTATAAAAAGAACGAGTAGTTTAGGGTCAATTTGAAGAATGGTTTATCAACCCGCGTGTCGATTTATAAATGAATCATGATTTGTAAGAGACTCTACTCGACTTTAAACAAAGAATGCTCTAATTAGGTTTGACAATAACTTTGATCATGCATCATATTTAATCAGGATTATATATAAAAGACATGTTTAAATGTTTCAGCCATCATGAAAAGTTGTTTCTACCATTAAGTGGGTGATTGCGGTATGTTTTTTCACTATGGTATTTATTTTATTTAAGTAATTTTTTTCCTATCTAATATTAGATTTGTAAGGATTTAAACCTATATTATTTTTATGGGAGGCAATATGAACACCATTAGACCACAAGGTTATTTATTAAAAGCACTTATACATTTTAGTGTTTGGGTTAAGTTGCAAGTTAGCCAAATCACGCTTGACATTGCTTGACTACTTTAGGTTAAGCTTGAGCTCAGCAAATTAGCTCGACAGGTCTTCATGTTACAAGTTGGAACTTCGGGCTCAAGGAGGATCAGAGATCGGCACAAAGTATTCACACATTATCGAAAGATATTTAGAAAACTCAAACATATTTCAAGCATATTGTAAATGTAATTTCCAACCACGTATTAATCGAGATGAAAATCCTTCGCATGATGAGATCCTCTAACTTTGATGTCACCACCAATCTGAATTTAATATGCACATCATATAATATAAACAGACATCATCAAGACACCACTAGTATGAGGGTATCCATATCACCACTCTAGTGTGAGAATTGGTAAATATGTTTTGAATGTAAAACGAGAGAGAGAGAGAGAGAGAGAGAGAGAGAGAGAGAGAGAGAGAGAGAGAGAGAGAGAGAGAGAGATTGTTAGTGAGAGAGTAGTTGATTGATATCGTATTTGGTTTTCGTTATTTAATAATACGCATAATGTATGTGGTCTTGGGACGGTTCCCCTTCATGCATGTTATTATTATTGTGGTCTACTCATGCAAGAGTCATGAACTGGATGAACGATCCAAGTTAGTGAGGGTTATTCTCATACCTTTGATCAGTGTCACATGACGATATCCATGGACGATCTACATTTTTGAGGATATTCTTGTGCCTTTGATATGTGCCATGTAGTCATGTCCATAGGTTATTTATCTGACCTGGAATATATGTTGGATCCAAGTTATATAATTTATTCATTTATCTCTTCAACTATATTCAAGAACAATTTTCTCTCTCAAATACATGTGAAATTACGACAAAACTTGACAAATCAAATAAACCTCTTAAGATAAGTCTAACAATTATGAGCAAATAATAACAATCATTTATAGATTTTTAATTTACATATACACACGTACATATTACACAAGTCTTAAAAAACTTGATAATAATTTGAACCTAACCTTTAGAAGATCGAAGTCAATTATAACTCGACACAGGCCAAACTTAAATCGAGTCGATATGTATGTTAATGAAATTGGAAATTCATATATTTAACATTATTAAGTATCATTTACATCCAACCAAACTTTAAAATGTTAAATATATTTTTAGTAATTAAAATATCATACAATTAGACATACTTTGAATGTCTGCGTGATAAACATTACAAGTGAAACCTCGAGATGAGTGATATTTCATAAAATCAAAATCGTCGCTACTTGCATTAGTAATTGATGTAGTCATCATAAACCAACCACAAATGACGATTGATCATGTAATCTAAACGCATCCAATATTACTGAATTGACTTTCATATTTGATATTGATTTAGTAATCCTCTATCAAACATCCTAGGCATCACGATGTCTCTCTGAGTGTGTTTAGTTTATATGGGTTTGAATGGTGATATTATGACTAACGATACATGCCTTTATATAGCAAGTAAATGTTTTCATCATCATGATGCTGATACGAACTAGAATGGACAATACACGAGTCACCATCGTGATATGAATATTTGTCAGTCACCTACCGCTAAAAAGCTCATTCCTAATACTGTATTTGCATGAGCGATTAATATATGATAATACAAATAAAAACAAATACACGACTTTTGGTTCGTGTATATTTTTGATTTGTATATGATATACAAGTATGTTTAAGACACATTTTTCTTACTTTCGTGATCAAAAGTTAATTTAAAAAATATCCCTGTTAGTGTTGTTTATCAAACTTTGTTATTGATATGCATATAGTTACATTCCATTATAGATGTTTTCATGTTTATAACAACTTTCCTCAAATCAGGACTAAAAAGGTAATCACTAATCACTTTTTACCCCCATCAAGATGTTGAAAATTACGTAAATAGGGTGGAAAAAACACTTAAAGCCAACTAACAAGACAACAACACAACACCAATCCCAAGGGCATTTCAGTAATATCCACTCACGATCCACATGTCACCATATAAACGTAAAGATCCCGAAAACAACAACAATCTTTTCGACCTATTTATACCCAATTTCACCATCTCTCTTCACAATCTCATTTCATTCTTCCAATTTCTCCTTGTTGTTCCCCGAGGAGTTCCTAAATCTCAGATTCAGTTATCTCCTCAAGGGAACTCTGCACTAATTCTTCTGCTTTCAGCTTCTCCAATGGCTTCCGAAAGCTTCACCGACAAGAACGCCGTTTTCAGGAAGCTGAGAGCCAAATCGGAGAATAAGGTAATGAGGTTTGATTTGATTTTGCATTTGGTTGTTTGATTTCGTCAGATCTGTGATTCGGTTTGTGTGAATCTGCGTTTGAATTGATCTGATTTGTGTTTGTTGTGATTTGTTGTGTTGTGCTAGATGTGTTTTGATTGTAACGCGAAGAATCCTACTTGGGCGTCGGTGACCTACGGGATATTTCTCTGTATTGATTGCTCCGCCACGCATCGTAGCCTCGGTGTTCACATTAGCTTCGTGAGGTGATTGTTGTTATCGGTTTTGATGTTGCTAGGGTGCTGTTGTGTGATCGGTTGGTGATTAGGTTTTAGGATGAATTGAGGTTGATGTAGCCTTGATTTTACCTAAATTTTCTTGTTAATTGTTGAATTTGGATTGAACTTTGCTGTACTTGTAAGTAATCATTGTGAGGATTGCTAGGTCTTGTGAATTTGAAACTTGCTTTGGTTTAGAAAATTAGGTTCAATTGCTGATGAAAACATATTAAGTGGTTGGCATGCAACAGTCGTAGTTTATTGGGAATGGTATATTCGTTTAGGTAGCAAATCTCATCATGCATTGCATTAGGTATGAACTTTTGGTGCTTGGGAATGATGGATATGAATTGCCCTAAGATCTTACATATTTGTTGTAATGCTATATGACTTGTTTCAATAGCAAAGGGATTTATGGTGTCATGAATATCAGTAAAGTTTGCAGGCTGCATCGCCAACGAGTCATATTAGCCGGTGTAGGGCAAACCCATAAGAGAACTGGACAATGAGTTGATCTTATACTTTACAGTAATATTCCTTCCATCTTAGCTTCTTTGACTGTTAAGCTCTGGCCAGATTACTTTTTTAGTTAGATACTAATTTTGATTTAATTGATTAGTTATTATAAACAGAAAAGTTAAAACTTCTGAGGGGCGTTGTGAATAATTGTAGATTCAGAAACTTAATCTCTCTGTTCCAGGATTTTATATGCAACTCTAATCTCTAGGTGCACATTGCTATCGTGTAACCCTGTTGTGTAGTTTCCTATGTTAATCTGTAACCTTGTAGAACTGGGTACTTGGGGACATCTTACCAGTCAAATTGTAACTCTACGCACTTCCCTGATTTATGTAGTAACTGTAGCTCCATTTTGGTTGGATTGCTTTCTAGAATTATATTTTTGCAAAACACTGCATGAGAAGATTAGTATATCTCAGCCAGGGTATTAGATGGCATCTAATCAATTCTATAAGATCATACTCTGTTAGAAGAGACAGTTGCAACACAATAACCAATAGCAATAGGAATAGGAATACTTGGATATCTTCTTAATTGACTAGGATGCTTAGAGAATAGGTTCATTTTGTAGCATGATTTAAGAAACACTATGATAGAATCTAGATTAAAGTAGGCAAAATTATACTTAGAATTAAAAAGATAACCCAATTCGAGATGGGTAAATCTCCATACAAACAGTGTTTGCAAACTGAATTAAAAACATCCACAAGAAATCTGAAACATAAGCCCGCCTATTTAAAACAATAGAAATAAACTCCTAAAAAATAGCATCTTTCACTTCTCCAGACACACGTTCCACTCCTCCATGATCCCACTTCTTAGGTCTGCTGAAAGGGTCTCCTAACTGCTCGAAAACAGCTTCCACTAGTTCCAGCTCAGCTACTGACCTGTCTTTCTTTTTGCCTCGTCGCGAATAAACTTTAATGGGACCACTTGATTGCTTATCATACTACCCCCCTCCGAAAGACGCCTTGTCCTCAAGGCGGAAACAGGAAACTGGTCTAACAATAAATCGTACACTTCCCATGTTGCTTCTTCGACCGGTCGCCCACACCAAGAAATCAGCAACTCCAAAACTTTATGACCTGCGTCCCATACCCAACGGTGATCCAGAACAACATTTGGGACTAAATCAACCTCCCAATCTTTAGCGAGTGGCAGAGGGGCTGGTGCTGCGTTGGGAATGCCCCTCAAGCTGGCTTTAACATAGAGACGTGGAAAACTGGATGCACCTTAGCCTCAAGTGGCAACTCCAATTTATAAGCGACGGAACCCACCCTACGTTTGACCCGATAAGGACCATAGAACCGGGGTGACAACTTCTCATAGCTCCATTTAGCAAGACTTTTCTGCTGGTATGGATGGATCTTCAGAAACACATAATCCCCTTCCATAAAAGATAGCTCCCTACGTTTAGTATTAGCCTGCATCCGCATGCGATCCTGTGCTTTTAATAAATTAGAACGTAACAGCTTTAACATATCATCCCGATCCAGAAGTTGTTGTTCCAATTTGGCATTTTTTGTCTCCCCTATAGCATAAGGTAGGAGTGGTGGTGGTTCACGACCATAAACAGCAGTAAACGGGGTCATACCAGCAGCCGTGTGGTACCTCGTGTTGTATGAATACTCCGCCCAAGATAAATAAGCACTCCACTGTGACTGTTGCTCATGTGCAAAGCAACGCAAATAAGCCTCTAGAAGCCTGTTCAACACTTCCGTTTGACCATCCGTTTGGGGATGATACCCTGTGCTCAATTTCAATTTAGTTTGACTTAACTGAAACATCTCCTGCCAAAAATTGCTTAGAAAAATATCGTCTCGATCGGACTTCTTTGCAAAAAAGAGCAGCCACCTCCTTGGCTGTGAAGGGATGGGATAATGGTAAGAAATGCCCATAGTTACTTAGTCTGTCCACAACAACTAAAATGGTATCGAATGTACGGAAACATCTTCCCAGACATGTTCGGGAATAGGTAACGGTTGCAATAATCCCGCTCGGGCTAGTGTTTCATATTTCTGCTGTTGGCACACTAAACATTGCTGCACAAATGTACGGATAACCTGCTTTAGCTTTGGCCAAAAGTACCGTGTGGACAGCTGCTTGTAGGTTTTTAAAAAACCCCCGTGTCCAGCTATGGGTGTGGAATGAGCCTCTTGTAGCAATTTCTCCTTAAGAGCCGGCATGTTCGGAATAACAACACGCCCTTTATAAAACAGCAGCTGATTAGACAAAGAAAACCCAGGACACGAGTCCCTATCCTCAGTCAGTTTGACAACAATCTGGGTCGCCCATGGATCAGCCTTGAGCCTTGCTTGACTGTCAACACATTAGAACAATAAGGAATTACTAAGGTGAGGAAATCACCAGAATGTAACCGGTGAGACAATGCATCAGCTCCTTTATTTTCCTTTCCAGCTCTGTGAATAATCGTGAAGTTGTAGGTCATTAACTTTAGAAGTAGACGTTGCTGTTCTGTCATAGTAATCCTTTGTTCAAGTAAAAACTTCAAAGTATAATGATCAGTACGAATGAAAAAGTGATGCCCCAGCAAATAGTGATTCCATTTTTGAACTGCCAATACCAAAGCCAACAATTCTCTATCATAAGCCCGTTTTGAACCGGTTGGACGGGGAAAAACCTTTACTAAAGTATGCCATCGGATGGTCCTCCTGGGATAAGATAGCACCAACTCCATCAGACGAAGCATCACATTCTACTACGAAGGACTTGGAGAAATCGGGCAATCGTAACACTGGAGTACTTGCTTCAAGCGATTAAAGGCTGCCAAAGCCTCTTCTGTCCAAACAAACCCATCTTTCTTTGTAAGTGCTGTGAGAGGACGGGCTAGGGAGCCATAATTCCGTACAAACCGTACCCAAGAACCCACGGACCTCAGGAACAGAAGTTGGAACAGGCCAAGATTCTACCGCTGCAAATTTTTCCTTCTCTACTTGCACCCTTGCTGATGTCACCACATGACCCAAAAATACCACCTGTTATTGCTCGAAACAGCACTTAGATAACTTTGCAAAAAATTGGTGGGTCTGCAAAAGGTTAAGAGCCCGCTCTAAGTGAGTAACATGATCCTCCATAGTTTGACTGTAAATTAAAATATCATCAAAAAAAACAAGGATGAAACGCCTTAAAAAAGGATGAAACAAGTCATTCATCACGGCTTGAAAGGTCGAAGGAGCGTTGGTTAAGCCGAATGGCATAACCTTAAACTCATAGTGACCCGAATGAGTTGGAAAAGCCGTCTTCATCACGTCTTGAGTGTCAACTCTGATTTGATAATAACTCGAGCGTAGGTCCAACTTTGAGAAGATCTTAGCCCCATATATTCATCCAGGAGCTCATCTACATTGGGGATAGGATACTTGTCTGTCATCGTAATTTTATTCAGGGCGTGGTAGTCCACGCACATCCTCCATGTGTTATCCTTCTTCTTCACTAATAACACAGGACTAGAAAAAGGACTTGTGCTCGACTGAATGAAACCCGAAGATAACAACTGTTCCACTTGCTTTTCAATCTCTGCCTTTTGCGAGTAGGGTATGATAAGGTCGAATGTTAGGGGGTTTGGAGTTAGGCAGTAGAGGGATTGAGTGGGATGTAGTTTGAAAAGGTGGTAAAGTGGTGGGTTCTAGGAAGACCCCATGATGTTTAGCTATTAAGGGTTGGACCTGGGTAGGTATCTCTAGAACAACAAATAAGTCAAGGGCCAAGTGTTGAAAAGCCGTTGGCTTTTGAGGCCCTGAAGAAATCCCTTGCAACTTGTATTTTTTACCATCGATCGTAAACACCATAGACATCTCGCCCAATTCGCCTCTACCGTATTAAGAGTAGCAAGCCATTGGATCCCCAAAACGAGATCAACCCCCTACCCCTCCATTGAAAATGGATAAAAATCTTATGTAATTTTTAGGTCTGGTAACTGCACCGACACGTCCTTACACAGCTGATTACATCGGATCACATCCTCGTTTCCGATTTGAACACCGAAGTGGTCAATGAACTTAGTAACCATCTTCAATTCCCTAACCAGCGAATCAGAGATGAAGTTATGGGTGGAGCCACTGTCAATTAACACCAACACCTCAGTCGTCCCTAAGATGGCTTGCAATTTCATCGTGGTTGCACGAGATTTGCCGAGAATTGCGTGTAAACTAATCTCAGCGAGTTCTTCAGCTTGATTTGAATCGTCTTCCTTCTCAATTGTAGCCGTACTCTCTGGTATTTCAGGGGATTCGAGAAGTTTGAACGTACCTGATTTGCAGCGATGACCCGGCTCATATTTCTCTTCACAACGGAAACGCTCCCCCTTTAGAAATCGAGTTTGTTTTTCAGCCTCTGTGATTTTGGGATAAGATCGTTGTGATACGGTATTTTGAGATGTGGGTAAAGTGGTGTTTTTGGAATCCACTGACTGGATTTTGGGCTTGGGCTCCATGTGTTTTTAGTGGGCTTAGTGACCCCCACTTTGGACTCATACTCCAAGGCCAGCATTGTAGACAGTTCTAGGCTTTTGAATACGTACATCAGCCTTTAATTCATCTTTCAAGCCATTGAGAAAGACACCCAGCAAGCAATTCTTCGGCCAATTTGATACACGAGCAGAACGTTTTGCAAACTCCTGCCGGTATTCTTGTACCGAGCCCGTCTGTTTGATGCTACAAAGGTATTTGTCGGGGTTTTGGAACGCAGCTGGTCCAAAATTCTTCTGAAAGGCCATCACTAACTCCTCCCACACACTGATGGTTTGATCCGCTGATAACCAAGAGAACAGATCCAACGCATCGCCCTCCAAGTGCATCGAGGCCACGTCCACCTTTTCTTCATCTGGGATATGATAGTATCTGAAATATTTTTCTGCTTTCAGAACCCACCCACGTGGGTCGCTGCCATCGTAAGTCGGAAAGTCGATTTTCTGGAACGGTCCGTAATTTTGTTGATTTCTCCTTCATCATTTCTTCCGCTATGTGAACGGTTACGGCTGGGGGATTGGTTCCGGAGCGCCGCCACTTCGTCTTTCAAAGCTTCAAAGGACTCCAATCGTGTGGCCATGGCTGTCAGTTGAGCAGCGAGGGCTGCAGTGGGGTATGGGTTTTCGTTGTTGGTATTGCGGGTGTTTGGTGCCATCTCGAGATTCCCGGCAATGGAACCAAAAATGATAGAATCCAGATTAAAGCAGGCAAAATTATACTTAGAATTAAAAAGATAACCCGATTGGAGATGGGTAAATCTCCATACAAACAGTGTTTGCAAATTGAATTAAAAACATCCACAAGAAATCTGAAACATAAGCCTGCCTTTAAAACAATAGAAATAAAATCCTAAAAAATAGCATCTTTCACTTCTCTAGACACACGTTCCACTCCTCCATGATCCCACTTCTTAGGTCTGCTGAAAGGGTCTCCCAACTGCTCGAAAACTGCTTCCACTAGTTCCAGCTCAGCTGCTGACCTGTCTTTCTTTTTGCCTCGTCGCGAATAAACTTTAATGGGACCTCTTGATTGCTTATCACACTAACACCTAAAACTATAGTTGCCCTTTCCTTTTAACTGACTAGGATGTTTCGAATAGGTTCATATTGTAGCATGATTTAAGAAACACTAACACCTAAAACTATAGTTGCCCTTTCTTTTAAAGTTGTTTTTCCTTTTTATGACCCACAAAACTGTTAGCTTTCTCTGGTTTGGTTCACCAATGAATTTTGTATAATTCGGCAGTAATATCCCTCCATCTTATGCTGATTTGACTGTTGATCACCAGCCGGACTACTTTTTTAAGTTGGATAATAATATTGGCTTACTTATTTAGTAATTATTAACACCAAAATTAAAACTGACGAAGAGCATTGTGAATCATTGTAGACTCAGAAACTTATTGTGGAACAAAGGAAATTTGCTTTCTGAAATGTTGGGAGGTTTAGACTTTAGAATTAGAACCTTTTAATCATTCTGTTCCAGGATTTTATTTGCAACTCTAATATCATGGTGCACAATGTTATCCTTTAATTCTGATTAGTTACAACTGTTAATCTGTAATCTTGTGGAGCTGGGGCCTGGGGACATCTTATCATTCAAACTAAAACTTTTCACCCTTCCCTGATTTATGTAGTAACTGTTGCTGTATGTTGGTTGGATTGCTTTTTAGAATTGTATTTTTGCAAAACGCTGCATGAGGAAATATGTATCATCTCAGTCAAGTTACTTGACGGCATCTAAAATAGTTGAAATGCATTCAATCAATTCTTGAAGTTCATACTGTGTTAAAATACAGTTGCAGCACAATAACCAATAGCAATAGAAATACTTGATATCTTCTTAATTGACTAGGATGTTTAGAACAGGTCCATATTGTACCATGATTTAAGAAACACTAATATTATAGGAAAACTATAGTTGCCCTTACTTTTTAAGTTGTTTTCCTTTTGTTGACCCATAAAGCTGTTAACTTTTTCAGGTCAACCAATTTAGATTCATGGACACCAGATCAGTTAAAGATGATGAGCTTTGGTGGCAATAATCGTGCCCAGGTTTTCTTCAAGCAACATGGGTGGACCGACGGAGGGAAAATTGAGGCCAAATACACCTCCAGGGCTGCTGAGTTGTATAAACAACTACTTTCAAAAGAAGTTGCTAAAAGTTCTGTAGAAGATGCTATCTTGCCATCTTCACCTGTTTCTGCCAAAGCAGTTGAACCTTTTGATGGACCTTCTGATTTCAAGCTCGCTGAACCCCCAAAAGAGACAACATCAGCAAAACCTGAATCCAATGGCTCTGCTTCTGTCAAGACCTCTTCATCAATTCGTACAACTACTGTCAAGAAGCCTATTGGTGCAAAAAAGACTGGAAAAACTGGTGGGCTTGGTGCAAGGAAACTTAGCACAAAGGTAACGATCATGTTCTTTTAAGTTAATATTTCTTTTATAATATATATGATTCAAACTTTACTGATTTTATGCAGACAAGTGAAAGTCTGTATGATCAGAAACCTGAAGAACCAGTTGTGCAAGTGTCCACGTCAGCAAGCAGCATATCTGCATCAGCTGCAACACCTCATACCTCTCGCTTTGAGTATGTAGATAGTTCTCAAACTGTGGAGACAGGTCCAGGTGGCGTGAGCACACTTAGTCATGTTGCGCCGCCTAAGTCATCCAGTTTCTTTGCTGAATATGGAATGGACAGTGGTTTCTCCAAAAAAAGTGCCGCACCAAAAGTCCAGGTGGGTGTTATATCATTTTATTATTATTTTGTTTGCGTCAAATGATTATTAGATGATCTGATATCACTATGTTTAATATTGTTTTCCAGATACAGGAAACTGATGAAGCAAGGAAGAAGTTTTCTAATGCTAAATCTATTTCCTCAGCACAATTTTTTGGAGACCAGGAGAAAGCTGATCTTGATGGTCAAGCTAGACTTGATAAGTTTAAGGTATGCATTCTCCCTTGTGTTGTACGTCTGTTATACTCCAAATCACAAACCTTAAATTTATCAAACTTTCAATACAAACTTATAATTTTATAAGGCTTTAAACATGACTGAAATATTCTTTCTTTATTTGGTGATCTAGGGCTCGGCAGCCATCTCAAGTGCTGATCTATTTGGTCATGACTCGGATAATTCTAACCTCGATATTAGTGCTAGTGACCTAATCAACCGACTCTCGTTCCAGGTATTGATATTATCAATTGCCTAAAATGAGATTCTATTTCTTCCCTAATCCCTAATCTACTTTAATATATTTTTTGAGATAATGAGAATCTTCAGAACTTACATGTTAAAGTAATATAGAAGTTACAGTTACAACATTCCCACAAAAAAACAGCGAGTGTACTATGGAAACGGTCCAATTGGCTTGGGTTGCTGCTAGTCATTAACAGGCCACTGGCCTATACTCGATACGGCCACACGTTTTACAACTGAGGTTGATTCGGATATGTGTTTTCTTTTAAATGCTGTAATTTCAGGCACAACAGGATATGTCATCCCTAAAGAATATAGCAGGAGAAACAGGAAAGAAGCTAAGCTCCATAGCCTCGAGTTTAATGAATGATTTCCAAGAGAGAGTCCTTTAAGAGGAAGGTTGTATTAACTACAGAAATACTTTTGTTGAAAAAAAAGTTGATGTGTAAAGGGTGAAATTTCGCTCAAGAAATTGTTTTCTAATGTTGTGATATGTGGATTGGTGTTAAAGATGTTGAGAACTACATAGTGTCATCGGATTCAGGCAGGACTTTTACTTTTTATGCAGCTTTTGACAGGTGATACATCATACATATAGTATGTATAAGCTTAAACCCTCCAAAAACAGTCTGTTTTACATTTTTAAGACTATCATATCATATAATAATTTGTTCATGTTTAAATGCGTTTTTGGTATTCAAGCAAATTAGAACAGAAAGATAACAAAAACTATATTATATATTCATGTCAGTAAATTTGTTTATATCAAAATTTAGGAGATAAAAGACATTTGATGGTAGTGTACAAATCAATTAAAAAAATATTATCTACAATTTTAACGGATTGCCTAGATGGGAGTTGAGTTTAGTGGGTTTGCTATTTATTTTCACTGTTTCAATTGAAACGGTGAAAATAGATTAAGCTATATTAATGTTCTTTTTGTTTAGTTTAATTATTATTTTTTAACGGCAAACTCAAATATATTTTAAATTTACATTACTTGTTCATGACGGAAATTATAACCTTCAAACCCATCTGGTGACACTAGACGATACACATTGATATCTTTGAACCGAGTAACTTTAGTGTTTAGTTGATTTTCTTATAATATGAATAATTTCAAGTTTCATCCGCTAGTTATTGTAACCAATGTATTATATGTTATGTGTATATGTATGTATATACCATGCGTGCTCAGTGCTCAGTGCTCACAAGGTTTATTGATCTTTTAGTTACCAATAACATTTTACACCCCAGGTTATTTTCTACGATCATCTGTTTTTCAATTTATGACATATCAGTAATTAGCTATTTACTAGAGATTGGGTTGCATCATAACTTAAAATCAATTCAGAAGCATACGTGATACGTCCCAAAGAATACAAGATCCCACAATATCAATTATTTTTAGGATGATAAAAACAGAAACTACATAGAATATAGTTCGACTTTCATGGAATGTAGCCACCGTGACCACCACCCCCACCATTCCCACCACCACCACCATATCCACCTCCTCCATGTTCACCACCGCCGCCGCCACCTCCTCCACCTCCCGAACCGCCACCTCCTCCTCCGCCATACGCACCACCACCATACGCCCCGCCCGCACCACCACCTTCTCCGCCACCAGTTCCATACCCACCTTCTCCACCAGCTCCTCCACCACCTCCACCACCGTGTCCGCCACCACCTCCGCCACCATACCCGCCACCGTGCTCACCACCACCACCATACCCACCACCACTACCACCCCCTGTACCTCCACCATAACCTCCACCATGCTCCCCACCACCACCATAGTACCCACCACTACCACCACCACTGCCACCACCTCCACCATAACCTCCACCATGCTCCCCACCACCACCATAATATCCACCACTACCACCTCCACTCCCTCCACCACCACCACCTCCATACCCACCACCATGCTCCCCGTACCCACCATACCCAGAGCCACCACCACTACCACCACCACCACCACCTCCATAACTAGGAACATGTTCATAACCACCAGCATACCCGCCTCCACCGCCATGTCCGCCACCGCCACCGTATCCTCCGCCATGTTCACCACCTCCTCCATACCCACTTCCACCACCACTCCCTGAACCCCCACCACCACCTCCATATGAACCATACCCCGGCATTACATGTTCACCACCACTTCCATAATTGAAAAGTGATCTAGTGGCGGAGCAAATGCCAATGAATAAAAAGATCAAGAAAACACTAAGAACAAGTTTTCGATTAGCCATTTAGGGAAAGTTGAGTAACAACAAAGAAGTTGAAATGCAATTTATAGGCGTTTGCTTGGTGTTGAGGGTCTAAATTCTAAAACCATTGGGTGGCTGATTGTGCACATGGCAAAAATGTAGTTGGGTTTATTAGATATTTCACTATAAGTTGATTGATTTTTACATGTCAACCAAAGTAAATCATAATTATATATATAAATATAAAGTGAGTAGCGCGAAGTGTATGTTTGTTTAAATTCAATAAGAATTTTCGAGTTTTACTATTGAGAACCTTATTATTTAGTTTTTAGGAACGAGCCTCTAACGATCAATGAGGTACAAGGCTGGCCCCCCTAAAGGTCGAGCTGTGAAATTTGCATGAAAATAGTCATTAATTTGGGCAATTTGATTTTTAAAGAAGAAAAAAAGAAAATAACTGCACGAAGACAGTTTCCAGCCTAACCTACGAATACATTTGGTTTTGGTTATTCCCCTGATTCATGAAATCATCATACTTGTTTTTAATCAGATTTTAATTTATCCGGTTGAAAGTTCATATTAAACCTCAAAATTGTTTCGATCTGAAAGTGATACACGACTCTTAAATATTCCGCATTAGCTTACTAATCATCTTCGGGATTTGACAAATGAACCCCATGTTTGGTCCAGACTCCACCCTACAGCTAGCGCACTCCTCCGCACTGAGCCTGTGTATCTAGAGGCATCATGCATAGGTATATAGCCAATAAGTGTGTGTATATATATATGGTGCGTTTTTGCTGTTACCCACATATATCTTATCATCTTCAACCATTCAAAAACTAACATATTTCACTATCGGAAAAGATGTTAATACATAACCTGATAACATTTTAATAATATCTATTACATCATTTTAGCTAAAGCCTAAAAGGGTATTTATAAATAAAAATATATCCTTTTCATAATCTATCTAATTAATTAATAAGGTCTATCGACCGTATAAGATAGCCAGTAATTCAACTTGTTAAATATGCTATTTGTTTTTCTTTAATAGTAGAATACTAGCAATTGATCAGGTTAGTGCTATACATATCCCCTCTAAATTATCTTTACTTGTTATACTCACTTCACTTACTTTTTAAAATTAGGGATGTGCAACAGACCGAAATAACCGACACAACTAAACCGAAAAAACTGAAACCAATAAGAAACCGATAGTTTGGTTTGATGATTTTTTAAAAACCGATTTTTCCGGTTCAGTTTCGGTTTTGCTTGTAACAAAAACCGAAAAACCGAACCGAAACCATAAAACCAAACTTGTAAATTTAGAGGTGTATTCATATACTTATAAACATGACTAGCCTATAAATTACTTATTTAACCTATGCTATCTAAAATAGATAGATATTTAGGTTTCGAGAATAATCTTTAAACTTTTTGTTTGGTAGATTAAATTGTTTTATTGAATTTTTTGTTATTGTATTTTATTAGTTGCAACTATATTTAATGTTAAGTAATGTATAAGAATATATAGATTATGTTAAAGATCAACAAAATGATGTAAGCTTAAAGTTTCTAGCTTAAATTTATTACTTTGGACCAATTTTAAAAAAAAAATCTTGAAGCCCAAAAACAAAACCGAAAAAATATAAACTGAATCAAAACCGAAGTGAAAACCGAAAACCAAAAACCGAAAAAACCAAAACCGAACGGTTTGAAAAACCTAGAAACCGAAATATCGGTTTTTGGTTTTGGTTTTAGGCAAAACCGAACCAAACCGACCAAGCATACCCCTATTTAAAATAGTTAACCTTTTATTTTATGGTTCGGTCTATTTGTAATTCTAATATATATTTTGAATTTTTATCAAGTAGTTTTTTCTAGCTTAAGAAATGTTTATATTAAGCTTTTATATAATACTTTTATACTATTTTAAATATGTTTTTTAATCGTTATATAAAAAGAGTTTTTGAAACCTTTATTCGGGAAAAAAATATTTTTTCTAAAATTAAAAAAATACGGTATAAAATGTGATATGTTTTGAAACTGTTATTTGAGTGGGGGAGTATGACAAATAATAAACGAGGGTATGTATAACCTAACCCATTGATTATTGATGTGATACTTGTTCCAAGAAGATTAGTTGTACGTAGTGGATGTAATTATTAGTCATTGATGTTCAAATGGTAGCATATATTTGTCAAAGTTACGTACCTGCAGAAATCCAATCTCATCTAACTCGTTCAATATTTAAGTTTCTAATTAAGTTTTCAAGGTACGTGTGAATTTGAAGCTTTCAAAGGTTGTTTGGTTGTATTGATAGATTGGAAAGATACTTTTCCTTTCTCACTTCATTTGTTCTTAAAGACAATTTACCAACCTTTAACATGTCTTACACTCGTAATTTTCAGATTACCAAGTCCAAAAATTTTAGCGTTCATTTATGTATACAAGTTTTAGGTCCGCATAAAACACCCACACCTTGAAAATGTAATAAACGCATCGCATAAATAAGTTAAGCTCACTCTTTGTCGTGCAGTGAAGTTAGATCTTTGAAAAAGTGTTAATTATTCAATTATTAATTTGAGTTTAGAAAAAATATGAATAATTTTAATGCAAAACGTCAACATAATGAGCAAATCCTAACAAGTACATTGATTTTATCAAAGGCTTAAGAAGTTCATACCCTTTTAACGATATTTATATTTGAACTTTATGCTATCCTTTCATTATATATATGTATACGCGTGCACACCTTTTTGTCAATTTCAACATCCATTTTTGATCGTCTTTTACATAGTGAGTTGATTTACACACTATATGTACACAAACAATCATGCTATGCAATTCTTGTAGTGGGTGGAACTTACATTATACATAGTGGTGTCTATGATAATGCTAGATTGCTAGTGTGTTGAAAATAAAAGTCTAGAACGCGGAAACGAACAAAATATACAAACCTGAAGCTTGATTAATTCTGGAACTTGAATATAATATTAAAATAAATAAACCTGCATCAATCTCTGAATCATGAATCACTATCAGATAAACCTATTTCGCGGATTACACACGAATGATTTATCGGATTAGACAGAGATCTTGTAGATTGAGTAAAATTTCTTGTTTAAATTTGGATGTTCTTTGTGGTAGATCTTGTAATCGTGAGTTTCACTTTTTCCTCTGTTTGATCGAGAAAAAAAATCCCAAAAAAACTTTTTTTCTTTTGTTTTTATCAAGAACATATAAGGGGCACAATAACTTCTGCCATATTCTTTCTATTGGGTCATTAAAACAAAACCAAATGATGTTTAAAATAAACTTTGAAATATACTTTAAAACATATTAAAGCCCATTTATATATGTCAAATAATAAAATCTTATATTGATTACAAAGCCAAACAACACTAAAATTAAATCGAGCTCGCACTCCCGGTCTCCCGCGACACCTAACTCGTTTAATCTCTAATGTTATTTACTCGATCAACAAGTTAATCCAATAGAAAGAGGTTCAAATACAAAGTGTATTTTTGCTACAAAGTGTGAGAAGACACAATGAGTCAAACAAAGTCACAAAAAAATTATATCTTACAATCTAAATTGAATTTCAAAAAAGTAATTCCGTGCTTTTGTTCCCCTACCCGTCCTCACTAAGAAAAATAATAAATGAAAAATAAAAAAAAAAAAAAAAAAATTAACGTTTTTTTATTGTGTCATTTATGAAAGACACAATGACGTCATTGTGTCATTATGAATGACACAATGACGTCATTATGTCATAAAAGACACAATGAATTTTTTTTTTATTTTTATTTTTTTCTGAAAGAGGATGACGAGAGAAACAGAGACTCCGAAGTACTTTCTTGAAATTCGATTTAGATTGTGAGATATAATTTTTTGTGATTTTTTTTAGCCTCATTGTGTTTTCTCACACTTTGTAACAAAAATACACTTCGTAGAATAATCTCACCCAATCCAATATACTAAAATATGTGTTGATAACACTAAAATTACCAACATAGTGGTGTATAAATATATGTTTTTCACTCACATAAGGTTCATGTGATCATGCCGGAGGGAGCTAATAGGATTAGAAATGTTAAAATAATAGTTCAAGACCAGTTTTATAAACAAACAGAACTCCTATGCTTTAACTTAATTTGAAGATTCAACCAATCACATTTAGTTTTTACGAAATCACAATTATTATACGTGCTCCTAACAACACCATGCATGGTGGATGATGTCAAAGAATTAAAGAATGTGTTTATATACATAAATAACTATCCAACAAAAAGTAAATATACATATTCTTTACTTTTTTAAACCTTAATCACCACCTTACAAAACAAACAAACATACCTAGTATATCTCAATTTATCTTGCTTAAAATTGTCACAACTAATGCCTACCAATTTCATTCCCATAACAAAAATCATCACAATATAGCTAGTGACAGTTTATTTTCATCACTAAACAAGAACCTTACAAGTTGTTGTAAGGAATAGAATGGAATAAAACCCCATAATAGATCATATGTACAAACCCATAAGATAGAGATGGGATTGCTGTTAACATGTAAAAAGTTATGAAAACCAAGCATTAGTAAAGAAAAGATGATGTATTCTTTTGGTATTGATAGAAGCTAGTCTAAGAAGACAACAAATATCCCATTTCATTGTGGGCACTATGGCTCATTCCCATGTGATATACCCAATTATTGTTTCAATCAAACAAGGATGTTAAAGTCAACTATTGCCCATTATACACAATCACAATCATTTATTTACCACTCCCCAAACAGCATTACATTCTACAAATCCGGAAAATATAATAAAGTTTTTATACAGTCTTTCATTTTCCTTTAATGTTAATAAAAATAAGATATCAAGTTATCTTACTAGTGTAGGTGAGTGGCATAACCAATTAGCAAATATCAGTTTTACATTTTCAATAAATGAGTTACAACCGAACCATACACACCTTTACTTTAAAAGCTACTCGTAACGGGCATTGTGCATGATCTGTCAAAGTTTAACTATAACTTGAAGTGTGGCCAATCGGGAAGCTGAGGGCTCATAGCCAAACCCAGCTTAATCACCAGACCAAGACACAAGCCAGCCTAGTCTAATCAATAGACCATAGGTCCGTACCCGAGCCAAGCTTAATCCATAAGTATAGATTCATCATACATTACATGCGCGCCTTATTCCGAAGTCAAGTTTCAGTCAAATCGTCAACATAGCTCGCTAGACCATGATGCGGACCAGACAACTCATAGGCCCAAATCTTGAGCTTCACCTTGACCCCAACAGCAGTTTGTAGGCCTATGCCAATGAGCTAGAAGGAAATGGGCCTTACACCTAGGCCCATATACAGCATCAGGCTAGTCCCCTAGGCCTTTACCGAGGCCCAGTCTCACCACTAGTCCCAACTCCCATGCCAGTGACTTACAGCCTTGCAAAAAGGTTAGGTTAGCACCCAGTCTAATCTCAAGGCCCATACACAAGTCCAGATCAATCACTAACCAGCCCAACTGCTGAGCCCATACCAAACCTTAACAGCTCAAACACCAGGCCCAGATGCGCAAAAGAACAAATATAATGAAGGATTTCTAGAGACTTCCTCTCCACTTTGATAATTGATTCAGGTTAGCTACTAACAGCCACACAATATTTTTTTTTATAAAAAAAAAAGAAAATAATCATGAGGACATTCGCTTTTACAAGAAAAGGTTTAAAAAGACAAAACCCTCCACTTTGGATTGATTATACGTTACATAATAACAGCCACATATCAACTTTTTAAAAAAAAAACAAATTTGAGGATATTAATTTTTTATAATAACAAAGTTGGGAATGACAAATCTTCCACTTAAAGCTATGATTATAAATACCATAACACACAATAAGCAACTTCATGAAAATTACTCTACTTGGCAAGTATGGAGTCTTCTCAAAGGTTCACCTAAGCTATTCATACTACTTGTGAAATTCTAATAACTGATAATTAGTCATATTATTTACCAATATCTTGTTCACATGTGCAGCACTGAAAACAAGCCAAACTGCAAGTGCACAGAAGGATTCAAATGCAACGTAACCAAAACCGAGCCATCCAAGATAGGCCAGCCATACGCTAAATGTGGTGGCAGTGGCTGCACATGTGTAACGTACGTTCTTTAATAATAATCATAGTTGGTTTATTTACTATATGATCTAAACTAACTCTATATGGTGTTGCAGTGAGACTGCTGTGGTGCAACAGCCATTGGAGATCTCTGCAGCAGCCAAAGCATACTGCGAGTGCGGTCCAGGTTGGTCCTGTGTTGTATCCAATGATGCAGGCAAGACCTACTTTGAGTGCGGTGAAGGTTGCATCTGTGTGATAGACGAATCAAACAACGTGAAGGTTGTATGTGCTTGAGTTGCATCATGTCCTCGAGCGGTTAAAAGATCACAAAAGGATACACATCTACTCGATCTCTACTAATAAACTACTTCCAGATATTGTGTTTGTCCTAGAATAAGCATGTGAGATCTGTATTAAGCTACCATGTGTCTGTGTGTTGTAACATATGATGTTTGTGTTGAGCAGCTATTTGTGCATCCTATTACTATATGTGAAAGTAAATGGTTTTACAATTCAATATCATTGTAGGATTTGCCACTATCAAGATATTGATAACAAAACCTCAGTGTGGCTTCTATTTCAGACTTCCAGTAGGGGATTTTATCCACAGAAATACAAATCATTGAGCTTATAGTTAAAGTTTTGAACAGTAAATATATACTTACACTTCAATATGGCTCATCAATGGTGAAGGTTGAATGAAGATTTATACAGATCAATTAGCAACATCAGTCGGTCCTTCCAAAAACTGTTCGAAAAGGCATTAGATTATATGAAGAAAACATTTTTTGAAGCAGTTCCGTAAGGATTACTTTACTCTATCTAGATTAATGAAACTCAAATTCTGATTCAACCATATGAAATTGAACAGACTCTAATCATATCTTATGACTGCTCCAATCTCTTAAAAAAGCCCCAAACCACACCAAACAGTATTTTGAGGGTAGTTTTATTTGTCTTGGTTTGGGTTCTGATTAAGTAGACAGTTCTGTAGGTTCGTTTTATCAAAAGAATCTGACGAACAAATGATATGATGATACGCGACAGATAAGATAAACAAATAAAATTTCTATATTTGTTTTGTATTAAAGTTACTTTTTTTAAACAACTTTGTTTTTAATTTAATTTATATGTCATGATATTAGTAGGGATAAACTAAACAAATCTGTGTTTAGACTATTTGAAATAATAAATATTACAAAATAGTAAAGAAAATTATATTAGAGGTGAAAGTAATTATTAGAGAAAGAAAAAGAAAAAGAAAACACAAATTAAATGAAAAACCAATAAAGATGACATTCACACACTATTAACAACTTTTTATATTATATTGATAAAAAGACTGTCTTTTTATCTGTTTCACTTAAAATTTTGTACGCCACGTAATAATTGTAAGTGGTGAGGTTGAATGCATTTGAAAAATGGTTTGGTTATTTGGACACCCCCAATTTTAAATCTACACCCTGGGTGCCCTATACGTCAAGTATGGGTCCATACGCTAGCGTATAGGGTGCAAAACATTCCCTGACACACGACCCTATACGCCGCGTATGGGTCCATACGCGAGGCGTATAGGGTGCAAAAATATTCCCTGACATCAACCTGTCAGACCAGATGTCATTCCGATGTCAGTGGAGGCCATACGCAGTATGAGTCCATACGCAGCGTATTGCTTCAAAAATTTTTTCCCTCAACACACTTGGGACACATGAGACACCTATACGTCGCGTATGGGCCCATACGCGGCGTATAGGTTAATTTTTACATATATTTTTTTAAATAAACAAATAAATTTGCGTCAACTATATTTATGTTATGTTTGTAACTTGCTTAACCGACAATTTTAAATCGAATATTTTTAACTAACCGATAAAACATATAAGACAAATATTCATATTAAATAAACAATCGAGATAATAATACAAAAATTAACATAAAATGATAATATAAATAACAAAGTTTCCAAATACATAACAAAATAAAAGTTACAATGATAGTAATATAATATAAAAACTACGGCGAGTCTGGGTAATGTCGAGGCGGTGGCAACTCCGGAGGATCAATACTAGCAGCACGTGCTCGCCCAATCTCGAGCAGAACGTGCCACTCCATAAGATCATCAACTCGATCAAGCCGACGACTCTGCTGCCGTAAACTCGCAGCAACCTCCTGCATAAATGTCTTCATACGTGCAAGCGGCCTCACATCTCTGTAAATGTGTCGAGCAAACTGTGGCTGAGCTGGCGGCTGATGTGCTGGCGGCTGGTCGTGCGGCGATGATCATGCGGGAGATGCTCCTGCTGCTGCTGCGGATCATCAACGCTGACCTGCTGAACAGGTGCCGACTGCAGATCTCCCCAGGTCGAATAGAGAATCGTATGCCACCCGGAAACTGGCGTATAATACGCATGCCGAATAACGTACAACGATCTAATCTCACCGGCTCGATGGGAGGAGATATGTCAGCAAGATACCGAGGAAGATAACCCAAAGCTCGGGCAATCACCGTGACGTAAGCGCCGCCGTACACCGCTCCTCGCTCTTGGACATCTTATGTAAATGTCCATATAACCTAAACGAAATCTCGGAACGGTCATCGTCCTCCTCCATCTCATCAGGACGAATATATCTAAAGGTGGATAAAAACTCCACCGTCAGCTCTCGGTAAGAAGGCAAGAACGCGGTCTCGAACAAACGACTCCATGGCGTATCGTCTCCGATAATACCAGCAAGTCTATCGCGACTTCGAGCTCGACCATCACCTCCCAGTCGACGAATTTTTGATGGCCGATCTTCATACGTACGAATTTCGAGCACTTCGCGGGCTCAATGGTCCCGGGCTCAAACTGTAGCCAAGGATGATTGGCAATAACGTAAACAACGTCAGCCTCAATATCTGAATCCGAAGACATATCTGCATAAAAAATGAATATAAGTATAACGGTTTTAAAACATAAGCTACGTATAGCACATTAATCACCCACCCCCTATACTCAGCATATAGCCCTATACGCGTCGTATAGGGGTCCCACGTATAAGCAGCGTATAGCCCACTAGTCACCTACCTCCACTATACGCCGGTGCTATACGTCAACAACATATACTGTGGCGGAGGTGCTATATGCCGCGTATGCGTCCATACGCGACGTATAGCTTTAAAATTTTAAAAATTTGTTTTTTAAAAAATTACTTTTAAATTGTTTTGAATTTGAATTATTTGAATTATTGGAATTGTAACATTTGAAAATTTTGGAATTATTTGAATTGTAACATTTGAAAAATCACTTTCAACCTGTTAAATCGTGAGATACGAAGACAATAATAAAATATAATACAAACGAAATAATAATTCTAATATTACAAGTTTTGAATTAAATCAAATTTATATAAGTTGGGGTTTCTCGGTTATTACCTATTATTGCGTTATATTCCGAGATACGAAGCCTATACATAATCTTCCATTCTGCAGCACGTACGTTTCGGTTAAGAAGTCAAAGATTACTTAATGTAGGCATCGGATAATCTCCTTCTAACTTAACATGGACGAAATGATTATTGTTGACATGAACAATCGACACGACATGATGAGGTATCATAGATCTCGCGTTAGCCCATAACGGAAAAAATGTTTGTGATACTCTGACACTATTTGATGTTGTTTTCACTTTAGAAGACGTTGAACGACTATGCTGCATGGCGGGCTTCTGAGGCTTTACCGCTGAACTTGTTCTTCTGGTAATGTTAGAAGCAATAAATGAGCTATGTCTCGGCATGTCACACGTACTTTGTTGAGTGCCATACTTTTGCTGTTGAACCTTTAACGATGGACGACCGCGAATATCTGTTTGAACAACATGCGCTTTTTTGTTACTTTTCCATGGATACACAATTCCTTTTATTTTTTTCACCAAACTAAATTTTACAGCGGTGGGTTGTGACATTATTTGTTGTTTCACACTTTCCATCTCTTCTTCAACATCAACTTCTTCATCCACCATAAATGACGGTTTAAGCTTATCAAGTTTCGTCCAAAATACGTCAATTGCATCTAGTGGAATTTTAGTGCCTGCATTATAAATTATTACTTAATATATAATTCGTTACGGGATATATGACGTAAGTAAAGTATCGGCAATTACCAGAATATTCATATTTTTCCAGCGACAAGCACAAGGCAAGCCACAACTCGTGAAAAGATGATAACCACACGTTGCATTTGCTGAGCGCATCACTTGCAATTTAGTGTTTTTCACAACTAATAAATCAAGAGCTTTGTGTGAAACCTTGCCTCATAGTAATCAAATAGCGGGAGTTTATGATGATTCACGGTTTTAATTTTGTTTGTCTCAAAACTTTCTTTTAAATTTACCTCTTGCGCTTTTACCAATTGATCTACAAACTACACAAGTCTATCCAGTGAGCTATTTGTTTATTTAAGATATCTTTTTAAATTTGCGTGCTGGCTCTCGACTCTATTTGTTGTATGTTGGCCAAAATTACGGTTTGAGTTAGTTCAGGCTGATTCAAACATTTCTTTGCACCCATTCAAAATTATCTTCCCGTTCTTTACTAATAAACGCATGAGCAATACAAAATGTCTTGTGTGTTGAGGTCACACTAACAATCTGAATAAATGGAAGTTTGTACATATTTGTTTTATATGTAGCGTCTATCAACAGCATGTGCGGGAATACACGCCAAGTGTCGTACGATTTTGGATGACAAAAAAATATCTCTTCTACGGCATTTGTAGCGGGATCTTCTCGGGTGTAATAAACGTACCATTTAGAAGATAAAAGGTTTTCTAAAACTTGTATTGGTGTTTCACCGACTTTCTTCTTATTTCTTATCTTCTGTTGAGGGTTGTATACATCTCTGGTTATGGATGTGTTATCAGGGTTTTGCTTTTTTAAAGTTGATAGTATGTTACGAGGCTCCATGTTCTGATTAGTAAGCTGCTCCACCAAATCGTATTCGTTTTGAGAAAACCTTCTTACAAATGGGTTTCCCTCCATATGTTGAGCGGGATCATGGTTATATTCGTCATTTCTCATCTCTAATTTCCACGAACGATGTTTGTTGTCGTATATTCCTACTAATTTAAAAGGACATCCGATTTTTTTACTACCAGATCGTCTAACTGTTGCTTGACTTTTGTCTTCGCCACCACGATCACAGATAAGCCATACCTTTACGACCCGAACTCCTATTTTCTTTGATCTTCGTGTAATAATAACGTAACCATTATCACGTCTCTTATTAACAGCCCAACAGACTAGCACATCGATTGATAAAAATTCTTGTGACGTTTCAAACGATACTTTCGTGTTCTGATTTTCATCACTCGAGAGAAAGTTTATATTACTTTGTTGTGGGTCGTAACTTGATTCTCGGCAAAAGTCGAATTCATCATCGGGAACATACGATTGGTTTAAATCTAACAATCGTGTATCGTAAGAAGATTGAACGTACGAATCATCTTGAGTACTATCCGCCAAGTACGAAACGCTTGAATATTCATTTGAATATTCACTAAAAAAATAGTTACCATCCAAAACGACATAGCGAACGAATGAAAACGTAAGATATTTTGAGAGAAACAAACGTTTGAGATTTTCACAATTTAGAGATCGAATGAAAACGTTTGAGATCGAATGCGTTTTTATATATTTGAAAACGAATTTTGTGTCCCGTCAAATTTGAATCTTGTGTCCCATGATTGAAATTACCTATACGTGGCTTATAGAGCCATACGCAGAGTATAGGTTGTTCATCTGACACCTATACGCGGCGTATGGCGCTATACGCCACGTATAGGTTTGCCACATATTCCACATATGCCACTATACGCTGCGTATATTCGTACCATGTACAAACTGTTTTTATAGTACGTCTGACACCTATACGTGGCGTATGGACCCATACGCCACGTATAGGTTTCAGGCATACTATAAAACAACTTTTACGAAGCGTATTGTTTGGGCGTTTGGAGACTGTTTGAGCGTTTGAAAATTGTTCAGACGCATCATTTGTTTGGGCTAAGCCACGTATAGGTGTACGTTCTGACACCTATACGTGGCGTATGGGCACCTACACGTGGCGTATGGACCCATACCTCACGTATAGGTGTCAGGCGTTTCTTCACTGTACACCTCTAACTGTGATTTTTTTGAAAGAAAACAGGGCATTAAATTTCAAAATCTAACCTTTGGTCGTAAAATTTTAAAAAAATTAAAAATAATTTATTTTTGATCTATAAATACTAACATATTTACACACAAAAAATCCACTCAAACAATATGATTTCGACAAGTTCTACATCAAGTTCACCATGGGGAACTCCAGAACATCAAAATCCTTGGACGGACGAAGAATAGGTTACTTTAGTAAGATCGTGTCTGGAAAATTTGGGTACTACTTTCGAGGAGTGTTCAATTTATTGGAATCAGATATCAACACGTTTTCATTAAATTCTAGAACGTGATGAATATCGAACCACTCTGGAACTTAGCAACAAATGGTTTGATTTGAGTAGAAAGATCTCGACATTTCACTCAATCTACGATAACGTTTATGACAACCGAAACACTCTATGAAATGATGTAGACATTATGGAAAGGGCTCAAGAACAATATCGACGAAGACTCGGAACATCTTTTAATCATGTTGCGGCTTGGAACTTTCTTAAAAACCAACAAGATTAAATATTGTATTTCGAGCTAGTTTTATGTTATTGTTATTAGATTGTACGAATAATATTATTAACAATCAAATAAAAATATTAAATATTAAATAATTACATTGTTCGTTTTGAATACCTGTCATAAATCGTCGAAGCGTATTGCACTATACGACATGTGTGCTTTTTTTGAAAGAAAATAGGGTTATGTGGTTCAACTATTTATTCAAAATAATTTTACAAGGAAACTATAACTTTTACTTCATTTATATAAACACTTACGTACACATAAATGTCTTGATTACTTAATAATCATTTCAACTAACTCGGGTTCCATGATATTAGTCGGTTATGATAAAAAATCTTGAAAATTATTCAAGTTAACCGTAACCGACAAGCATCAATAGAACCCGAGTCAGTTGAAACGATTCTTAAGTATCCAATTCAGATATATGTATATATGTATGTAAATACTTAGTGAAATAAGAATAAAATGTTTACCGAGTAAATTATATACCAGAAGAAAATGTTGAACCACATAACACTAATTTCTTGCGATAATATGTTTTTGAGAAGTATCAAACGTTACCTCCGGAGAAAACGAATATGTTTTTGAGAAAACGAATTTGAATACGAGCGCATTGCCTGGATATCCAATGCGATTATATAGTAACGAAAAAGAATCTTGCATCACATCAAATAATTCGAAATCAAACGTTCGGTGTAGATAAAGCAGGCTATACGCGTCGTATGGAACCATAGGCCGCGTATAGCCCTTTGGCGTATGGGTGAAGGGTGCAGGTCCACCGACACCTATACACGGCGTATGGGCCTAGTTGAATCGTAAGCCCTTTACCTACCTGTGGACTAGGCAGCCCAGATCATATGGGATTTGATCCCATCCCCTGACTTGTTGGATAGGCAGTGTAGGACGATGTGTAGCAAAAACTTTCAATTATAGGAGAAATTGAACTTGTAGACCATGGATTTGCTCACATCTCCACCGTATCCCATCTGAGTGTAAGTATTCTCCAACTCAGACTTGAGGAATTTATTGGGGGCTCCATCATCATGGAGTTCCAGATGCTCCCTGATGGTAGTTTCACTTATAATGATCTTCTATCCGCAGACCCTTGATCGAATAATCCTTCCATCATTTAGGGTTTCACTGCGACTATTGGCCCAGAAATCGACCAGATGGTTTGAGGAGATGGTAGTGTTTACGGTAAGGGCTGTGAAGTATACGGACTATGACAGAAATTGGACAATAGGGGCACAATCGACATCTTTTGAAGAATCAAGGATAGCGACTTGGTTATGTTAGGGATTCGAGGCCATTATTCTGAGAGTACTGTTTGATTGGGGAAATTAAGAGTGAGTGAAGAAGAAGATGAAAATTTTGGGCTTTGGTAAAGAAAGTAAAGAAAGAACATAGAGAAAGAGAGTCGGAAGTTTTTAAATGGGGTGTAAAAAGCCAAACCGATAAGGTGAGAAGATGGGTGAAAGGACGGTTTAGGTTTCGATTTGACTGGGGCGGCAAGGTAAACCATTTAAAATATTCCGACAATCATCAATAAAATCTTACTTTTTACAGAGTGGGGCCCAAAGATTTCCGTTACACAGTAAAAGTTTTCTTCCGAGGGTAAAATTGCTTCCGAGAGAAAACATTTGTGTTTCTCAGTATTGTCTTCCGAAGCCATTTTTACTTTCGAAGGCAAATCATGTCTTAATAACAAATTTGCTTTCAAGAGTAAAATCTTCTTCCGAGAAAAGAAGTTAATAAGCTTTGGAAGTGAATTTGATCTATGAACAAATGCCCATACGCCGCGTATAGGTGTCGGTGGACCTGCACCCTTCACCCATACGCCACAGGGCTATACGCGTCGTATGAAGGCTATAACCGGCGTATGGTGCCATACGCGCGTATAGCCATGCTGAATGATTGATTAGACTTAGTTCAGTTTTGTCGTCTGAAAAAGGATATACGCGGCGTATGGAGCTATACGAGGCGTATAAACACCACGACAACAACTGATGCGACATGAAATGTCAGGCATTTATTGTGGATACTTATACGCCGCGTATGGACCCATACGCGGCGTATAGGTGGGTGTCGATTTATCTGTGGGGTGTCCCTATATTAGGACCCTTGAAAAATCAACAAAACTTATAATAATTAGAGGCAGAAAGTTCCCTCCAATTAAGATGTCAAAACAGATTAGAAACAATACGATAAGACACGATTACTTGAGATATTAGACACCAACACGGTACAACAACTAAACGTGTTATTTTCTTCAAAAACAAACACAAATATTGTTTAGAAACAAATTACACGATATGACATGTTTATGGGTACGATAAACATCACATATTTAAAGAAGTAAAAGTTGTTCAAATTCCGTAAAAGTCATAATTTCAACATATTTGAAACAAAATCCATAAAAGTCTTAATTAATACATAACAAGGATTAAGGTTTACTCTGACACATGTAATTATCTTTTCTTAAAAATAGGAAATATATAAACAAGTCTTCAACAGGTTAATAGGTGTTTTACTTGTTTACACACAAATTTAATCGTGTTTAAAACGTGTCGACTTGTTTAAAACACGAAACCTATCAAACTTAGACCCAAACTTGTTGAACACCATATCGTTTTGTGTATTGTTAACAAGTCTATGTCAAAAATGGCTAGCCTTATCTCCTATTCAAATAACTAGTTTAGATCTAGCTTAGCATGTAGTTAATTTTAATCATTTGATTTAACTAACAAGAAAGTTTGTGCTTATTAAAATGTAAAGAAAATATGAGACTAGGTGTGAGATCCGGTAATACCCCGCCTAGAAGTATACAAATCGAGGTGAAAACCGGTTTGAGTTGGGACAACAAAAGTCAAAATTGGTTTTTAAGAACCGGTTTAGATTAGGAGAAGGACCATGTTTAAATTGGGTTGAATAGCGTTTGAAACCGATTGAAACCAGCTTCGTTCAGATTCTATCAGGTTGAAACCGGTTCCCCATTAAGAACCTGTCTCACGCTTACGGGTTGAATCGGATTGAAATCGGTTAAATAACTGGACCGGATCGAGTTACTAGTTTTGTTTTCAAACCGGTTCTTTCAATCTCTATTCCCACCCCTCTCTTGTCACTTACTATAATAAAATTCCTTCCTGTTAGTATGTTCACACTAACAAACAAAATTGATTCCTTCAATATCCAATCAACTCAAAGACTGATTCTATGTTCCGACTCATTATTTCCACAAAATATCAATGAGCAAAAACGCTACTTTCAATAATCAATACACATTTTATTTTAATAAATAATATTTTCAAATTTAGAGTAACCTAACAAAACTATCATCATATATTATATATAAGTACAAAGAGACCATGTTTTCACAGGGGCGTCTTTTCAAGCTTGGCGTGACGTTCTGAGGAAACTAAGTGGCAATCTATCGATTCGCTTATGATCATGTGTCATTGGTTTTGTGCTACGTTGATAAACATAAGAAAAAATAAAAGTAGCCAAGAAGATCCAGCTTCTACAAGTGAGATCAAAGAAATACAAGCACTTATGTTATGGTAAGTAAACGTACGAGAGAAGTCAACTCATATACTTGAATATACGATATGACTTGAGTAGATGTGATCTTCATCCGTCACAGTAGTCTCTCCAAATTTTATGAGATCCTATTGTTTTGCGAACACATCTATTGTCAAAAACTATTGCCAAAAAGGTCCAATCAATTTCTGCAAACCAATTATTATGATCTCCCTAAAATCCTTTTCTTAGGAACCCCAAATTTTTGCTACAGTTGAGTTACTAAAATCTTATCGATTTGTAGACGGGCAGCAAACACACATTTATTTAACCGTACTCTTAAACCTACACCATTGTTTACCTCAAAGCTCGAACCCTCAATCTTTTAAAGGACATCACTATGTACACCACTAGATATCATCGGCTACAAACTTTTGGTAAAAGGAGTCAAGGAGTTGAGGAGCCAAGTGCTAACGCCCATACGAAGCTCAACACAAGCACTAGGCACGTATGCATAAAAGAACAAATATAGCAGGGGATTTCTGGAGACTTCCTCTCCCCTTTCATGATGATAAACATCATAACAGACAACAAGCAATTTCAAGAAAGAATGGAGTCTTCACAAAGGTCTTCCCTACTCATCTAAGCTTTTCAAACCACTAGTAAATTTCTAATAACTGATTAGTTATATTATTAACCAATACATTGTTCACTTGTACATCACTGATAACAAACCAAACTGCAAGTGCACAGAAGGATGGAAATGCACCGTAACCAAAACTGACCCATCTAAGATTGGCAAACCCTTTGCAAATTGCGGTGGCAGTGGTTGCACATGTGTAACGTACGTTCTTTAATAATACTTGCACATGTGAGACTGCTATGGTGCAACAGCCATTGGAGATCTCTGCAGCATCCGAAGCGTTCTGTGAGTGTAGTCCAGGTTGGTCTTGTGTTGTATCCAAGACTGATGGTCCTAAGGCCAGCAAGACCTACTTTGATGCGGTGAAGGTTGCATATGCTTGATAGATGAAGCAAACAATGTGAAGGTTTGTATGTGCTTGAGTTGCATCATGTCTATAAGTGGTTAAAGATTTCAAAAAGATACAAATCTACTCAGTTTCTGCTAGTAAGCTACTTCTAGATATTGTGTTCCTCCTAAAATATGCATATGAGATCTTTATTGAACGACTATGTGTGTTTGTGTGGTGATATGTGAAGTTTGTGTTTAGCTGCTGCTTGTGCACCATATTACTATATGTAAAAGTATATATACGGCTGTCAATGAGGAACTCGTCAACTCGATATCATTGTTGGGGCTCAATAAGGATTTGCAGTTGCAGAGTTTCACAAGTACATAGATTCTTAAGATATGTCAATTAAGTACTACAAAATCAGCATGCAAATTCTTGCCACTACCCATATCTTGATTCTAAAACCTCAGTGTGACTCCTATTTCAAACTTGTAGTTTGGAGTTTCATCCATAGAAATACAATCAATGAGCTTAAATTCAAAGTTTTCAACATTAAATATACACTTACACTGCAATCTGGCTGTGACTTTATATCACAGAATAATGTCATCAATGCTGAAAGTTTGAAACTTGAATGAAGATTTATACACACCACTTAACAACTTCAGTTGCTTCTTCCAGAAACTGTTATAAAAGACATTAACAATTTAAAACCATAGCAGGTATAAGCACTGTCCTCTATAAACAAAACATTTTAAAACATTTCCATATGGATTACTTTATTCTATTGCAGAATACTAGGAGATCATATATTCATATTCATATTCATTTATAGAAATTGAAAATGGAGCACACTCTAGTTAAATTGGTAGTTCTATAAAGTAATCCCCAAAATAACACAACTGCAAGTGTTCATAACTTCATATGATTGACATACAAGGAGAATTGAAATCAAACCTCAGATTTCTGATTCAATTCGAAGAACAAAACAACGTAATCTGCTCACGAAAACTACGATCCTTCGGCCTCAAATCTCTCCTCACGTAACCATTCGCAACGTCATGAGTATACGACTCAAACCCTACCTGTCCACTCCTCCGCCACAAGTCCTCCGCAAAACTCCGGTGAGCATAATACGCCTCCGCCTCTACCACCAATCTCCGGCCACCGTCTCCGGCGTCACAAACCTCCGGACACACGGCGATCGGAAGCCTCTCGTAATGTCCAAGGGTGATGCCTTCGAGCACATCGAGGCGCTGGAGGCCGGCGTCGGAGACGGAGTAAAGCTCGCCGCGGACGCGGTGGCGGGATGCTCCGGCGAGGTTCAGGAGGAACGGAACGCCGTAGGGGCCGCGGACGAGCGGGAGGCGGAGGTCGGTGACGTAATTGCCGAGGAAAACGGCGTCGTTTTGGGAGATGAGATCTTGCATTAGCTTGTGATTAGCGAAACCTTGTTTGAGAGTGCCGTAGGAGAAGATTAGGGTTTGTTTGGGTGCAGCGACGGTGGCGCCGGAGATCGTCATCGCTTTCCGGCGATTGTACCGATGATTGGTGGTTGCCGGAGGAAAAAATGTGTGGAGGTTGTTTTTTTCCAAGTATTTTAATGAAGAGTACTAACTACTAAGGCAGATTGAAATGGGCTTTCAAAGAAGAGGCCTTGAAAATTTTCTAGTTATGACAGAGTCTCTTAATTGTTGGTTATCAGTTGGTTCTGTTAATTTCTAGTTAACCAAAGCTAAAACATACAAGGTTGCCTTTGGATATGTTTTATGTGACTTTTTCAAATTGTAGGTATTATATTTATATGGTTAAATGATGGAATTCTGAATAAGTACAATAATACTTGGTTTTAAATTATTTAGTAACAAACATATATTAAGAAGACTCTAAAATAATAACATGTATATATGATGTAGTGAAAGACTGCACACTCACTATATATATAATATATATTTAAAAGTGATTACAATTAAAACGAGCTTTATATGGACTTAAAGTTTTTTCTGTTTAGGTTAGAAGTTCGGTTATGAGACACCCTCAACCAGAGTCCTCACCATAACCGATCTATTGGTTAATTACAAAATCTTAACTATAACCATCAGTTTTATTGATTTTTGGTTATATTCAGTGTTGTTGTAGTTCTTTATTTGATTAATGGTCAATTATGGTTAAAGTTTGCTCACCCTTAAATGTTTATATAATAAGGTAAGATAAATTTAATTACTTTTATGTAGTAAAATTAGGTAAGATAATTGTTTGAAACTAATACCTTTTTCTTGTACTTGGATATTTTTTCTATTATTACTCTTTGAGAAAATAAAATTATTAATAAAACTTAACCATGAAAGTAGCTACACATAAATTAAAACAAAGGCAACATCGATCGTAATCATGAAACTTATGGAGTACTCAGAAAAGATGAAGGGTCAAGTTTGTGCTTATTAAATAACATTTTGTTTAAGCATCTTGAAGAGCCAAATTTGATATCACCCTTATTCTTGACCTTTAAAGAAAAAGAAACTTGGTATATATTTGTACTATTATAGTATTAAAATTGATTGAGTTTGATTTCTAATACGTGCGTATGTACATAGGCATTATTGTTATCATGTTATTGATAACTATGACTAGTAGAATCCATTACTGACTAGTAGCTCAAGTTTAAAAATCAAACTTAACTTTTAGTTAGATTCAAATTAAGTTTCAATATGATGTAGTTTCTCTATTTCTTGAGGTAGAGTTAAAAAGATTGAATGATACCTTCGAATCCCCAATTCATCAAATTGAAAATCTTCGGTTCCTATTGAACTCCCGCACACATACAAACAACACCATTTAAGGTGCCACAGGAAGAAAATTTTTTTTGTAACAATCCTCTGGCATGAGCATAAATATAAATCTAATAAGATAGTAAAAAGAAAAAGATGAAGAGGGGGAGAGATTATGCATGAGGAAATCATTACTCTTTATCTCATATTTACATGTTTGATGATGTATGGGTGATGATTAAGCATAGTAAGTGAGAGTGATCCCAGAGAGTTTGTTACATATGTGGGCCCGACATCTCACACGATAAGGGGTGTTTTGGATGGTTGACATGTGTCCCTGATTTGTTTAACCGAGAACCGACCCGAACCCGAAGTTCCCAGGTCCAGGTCTTTAATTCCCTTAAGCCCACAGTATGTTTTATTTAACTTTCAATTTAGTAGACTTCTAGTGGAATCAATTCATGGTTTAAATTATGCGTTTGCGTATATGTCATGTTCCTGTTTATTTAAGAACTGCACAAAATTCGACTTGGAGTGTAAGTGTTTAACCTGAAGCAAATTAATAATTTTAAATCTGATGTGGTTTTGGGATGTCCGTGACCCAAACAAACAAAATTAAAAAATAATTAAAAATATGGTAACAATATAAAATAAAATGTGATTAGTGTGAGAACACCTGAAAAAGAAGTGGTAGGGTGAAGAGTCAACGTCACGGTGAAATGGTCACGAGTGGTGTGCCGTAGCCCGTAAGTGTTGGGGCCAGTCAACTCAAAAAGACCGATTCTTTGGTTTGACTCATTATTTCTAGAAAATATCAAAGAGCAAATGTATTGATGTCACCTTCAATCATTAATATTTTTGATTTGTAAAATAAAAAAAACTTCAATAATCAGTAAAAAATTTCAGCTCAAACATGGCTGATTATTTACTTATCATGTTCAAAGGATTTTAGGCTTGTTACTTGTCATTTTTTTTTCTTGAAAGTTGCGACAAGATATAGGAATTTAGTTAAAAAAATAAGCTTTCTAAAAAAGGTAGATGATAGATAAAATGGAAAGAAAAATGGTAGTATATAACACGTTTACATTTATTTCAGTAGATAATAAAGATATTTCGTTAAAAAAATGAGAATGTGTTATCTCAAAATTCAATCTTTAATTGGGTCATGGGCCATGGCAATAATGGTGGTAGTCAACACCCTTTTCTTTTCTCTTGATATCATTTTAGAACAAAGTTCAAGTTGCACTTTGATGTCTTTTAGTTGAATTCTTTGGTAAAATAGTCAACAACCACATTTGCAAGATTCACACCATACTAACCTTAGCACCATCAACAACCACCATTGTAAGTAACACTCACTCCTTCCGTGTTGTATAATTATCAAAACCTTCTCGCAACTCATTATATTACGTCTTTATACTCGTACAAGTTCGTGATCAAAGCATACCTATGGGTTCTTGACGGGAAAAGAATCACTCAAGATTGATTGATTAGTGGGAGGTTTTTTCATTTTCTATCATGTCCGTTAATAAAATACACTAGGCCGCTCTTAGGCCCCTTTTATGATCACAAACTCACTTTTGATGAAGTATTTGTATTTTGTTTTCTGGTCAACCCATTGATGTGTTTTTAAACTTTGACTAATAAAAAACTAAAATTTCACAAGTCCATTATATAGTTGATGTAGAAAACTTGAAATCTAACTTGAATAATCTGAGAGTAGTGAATATCACTTTCAAATCAATATTCGGTGGTTCACCCGAACAAATCAATCGGATATAACTCAGACGAGATCAAAAACTAGTATATATTATAGTGTGATTTTCTTGAACTAGAAGAAACAGAATTCGAGAGAGTGACCAGTAAATGATAAAGTAATTTGATTTCAGGAAGGGTGAAAGAAACTGTCGTTTGACCGTTTTATTTTCAATTCAAAAATGGCTAAAAATGCGTTTTCTTCCACTTGAATTTCACATGTGAAATTCTAAAAAATCAATTTTAAATGCATTTTTAAATAAAGTCATTTTTACCAAAATAAAAAATTACCACGCTGACTCTAGCCATGGGCTTTGCTCCTTGGACCCTGCTAGGGGTTGCCGCTGGGACCCCGTTACAAGGGGTGTTGCCCTAGAACCCCAACCACCCCCCCCCCCCCTAACCACCACCACCACCAAGGGGGCATTCCCTCTTGAAACCCTCATTGCTTAGAGGCTTCACCCCTAATTAAGTAGATTTTTAATTGAACATCATAATAAACTCAAACAAATCACCTCCTGACTTGTTTGATGGATATTATAATCATATTGTCATTAGTTAATTCAATTACATTAAAATATTTAAAAGTTGGTACATGATAGAAACTATGACTTTAAGTCGTTAACATATCCCATTCAATAAAGTTTAGATTAAGTTGTATGTGTTGCTAATGGGTAATCAAATCATAAGTTACATTTTATATATCTTGAATAATAATTAATCTATTGCATATAGATGAAGTTGAATGGTTAGACAAATTGGGAAACTTTGAACTGAAGTGAGCTGAACTAGGTATAAGTCCAACCCATGTAATTGGAGCTTGATATGAAGCTTTCATGGGTGCCTAACAATGTTCAAAAGGTGATGATAATGGCCAATAGAGGGGCATGAGATGCCACTATAAATAATATGTCCTTTTTTAGTGGATGGCTATAAATAAAGTTACCTTTTTATTATAGAAAACCCATCCAATATCTTCTCTAATAAGTTTTTAATTTGTATATCTAACCAAGTATTTGTTGATCCATTCCTTAGAAATATAATAACTTTTTTTTTTCAATAGAACCAACTAAATATCTATAATGCTTTCTAATGTTTCAAATTTGCGAGATTTTAATGCCATCATTAGTATCTTATAGTCATTATACATGACAACTATTGTGAAGTTACATTGAAATAACTTTAAAAAAGCATTACTTTTTCAAAAATATGTAACAAAATATATATGCATTTATATTAATTAAAAAATAATGTTGTATATTGTAAACTAAATCCATCTTTTTTAAAACAATTTTCAAAATCATATAAGGCACGTAATATATACGGATTTGATATGACGAATAATATATTGTTATCTTTTTAATGAATGTTATATAAATGGTTATAATTTTCACATATTTGTATAAATAACTAAAAGTCAACATAATTTGTTTGTTAATTGATATGTTTATCAATTTCCTGAAATATATAATTCAATTTCTTGTCTCCTCTGTTTGAAAATGTCAATTCAAAACCAAATGCAGTATATGAGGACATTAGGTTATAAATTAAAAGAAAATCAAGAAGAAAGATATAACAAATAGATTTGATTTCGATATAGTTTTTTATGTGGTTGCTATTTTTATTTTTGAACAGGTGGTTACGCTACTTGATACCCCCATTATTATTTGTTTTGTTTTATTTATTTTATAAGAATGTTAAGGTTGTGAGGGACACAATTAGATGCCAAATGCACCCAATGTTACGTGCCATTAGAAGTATCAAGCATGTATGGTTTTACATAATATTAGATTGTTCTATATCCAGAAATTATTGTTTTAAAATTCAAGTGTTCATCACAAACTACAATCTTTTGATCTGGTTACGTGTCATAATTACAATAATGGTCTCGTGACTTGCATAAGAGGTTCTTATTCTATTGTTTTAGTTACAATTTTGCTCTCTCTCTTTAGTAATTGCTTAGAATGTAGTATAAGATTGTTTAGTTTAATAATAGACTAGAATAACAAATTTCTAACTCTTAGATTTCATATCATAGTCTACGCACAACATCCCTATGACAATCTATTACGTATAGACGTATGTGCTAGCTTGGATGGATGTTCTACCAAAGTGTACACCCTCATGACAAGTTATCACATATGGTAACTTGGACGGTCTAATGATTAGGTATGAGTAAAATGAATATTTTGTTAATACATGTCAAATAATACTACCATTTCTTTTTATTTTTTATATACTTAATAGTTATGGCATGTGTTATATAGGATTGCTACTCTTACCATAACAATAAGAAAATTAATATAATTTAAAAGGTTATAAACATTAAAATACACATTAGTGCATTTTTTTTTTCCTTTTAACGCAAATGTGTTATGTAACACTAGCAAGACAATATATCAATCAAGACTTACCAACCACTAGCAAAGAGTTACACACAAAATCCTACCCACAATGCAGAGAGCCAGAGACCACAATGACGTACAGGTTGACCCAACACATGATCCACATGGTCGCCATGGAGTCGTAATTTAAATAGTAAGCACGGAACAACCAGGTTAATGCCTAAAAATGCAACGAGACGACGTAAATGGGTATGATTTAAATCCACCTGATGTGCTTTATTTTTAGCGAATGATTTAAACATTACTTTTTTAACCCCTCATAAAATGTATATTACAAATACATATATTTTCAAATAATATTTCAAAATTTCAAAACATGAAATAAAGAAATGACATCGCGTCCTTTTTTAAGATATGGTCTAGAAGATGTTTAATTTGGACAAAAACAAAGGTTGCTTTCCAAAGGAGTCCATAGTGTTTACCAAGAAACAAACAAAGCAAATGAGGTTGAAAACCGTTATTTAACCTTATAGTTATGTTAAAGACTTATATGTAGACACACAACGTGGGTGATGGTAAAAATAGAAATAGAGAATTATTTAAATATTGCGAACTACGTAAGTACGTTATCTCGTCGGATATGATTGAAGAAATATTTTTACGTGGTGACTTTTTTGCAATTAATTACTTATGTTCATTTATAATGTATTCGCTAGTTGTATTTATTGATAATACAAATTGTCTTAATGCTAATTATGAAAATATTATAACATAGTTTTCTTTTATGAAACAGTCATCATGATTTGAAATGTATTTCTTTACTTTAAAATTATTATGACTACTAGAATCTAGATGGTTTCAAATTTAAAGCCTATAAGCTTACTAAAATAATCATAGCATGCCAAAAGGATGGGTTTACAAGCATCAATACCATGAAAGGGAATAAAAGTTTAAAAAACATCCCTAGAAAATCAAAAAGAATAATTTGCCAACTCTAGTGTCACAAACAAATTACTTGTAAAATAATAATCTAATTTTAGAAATAGTTCTCGAAGAATGGCCATTAAGCCATTATCCTCAAAATGACTTACCTTTTAATAGTTGTTAAGTTAAATCCATGTAATAAAAATATGTTAACTTGTAACACTCCTATAATTTAGCTGACTATATAATCATAATAAAAATATATACACTTTTATATTATAAATCCTTTATTATTATGTTCAATTTATTTATAGTAAATCATTTTTAATTATTAAATTAATTATTAAGTCATTTTGATTATTGAGAATGGTTCAACCAGTCTCAAGCAATATTACAGCCTGTTAGATTCATTCAGTTTTAAAACATTGGTTATATTATATTTTGAAGATAAAATTGTTTAGAGGTAGCATTTTTTTCTAAGTAATCAATCAAAAACATAGATTTTATATTTACTACATATACACCTACATAGAGATTAATTACTACATGTTTTACATCTAATCATAATTTTAATTTAATAATTACTAAAATTAATTTATTACTTTTTAAATGTTCAGCTTTATCATAATAAATTACGCAACCAGAGATAACATGAAAATCCATTTGTGTGGACGGGGTCAGGCGAGAAATTTTACAAGGGAGAGAGGGAGGTAGGAGATTGGGAAGAGAACTAATCATAAAAAATAAAAGATGGTGCTCGTCTCTTCATCAGAGATGATCTAACTGATAAAATCTCTATAGTAATAAATAAAAATAAATCCAGACATTTGTCACCTTCTAGACTATTTAATAATTGGTTTTCCCGCTTCTCTCTCCTTTTAATTATAAATGCTATAATAGTTATTCATTAATTAATAACTATCCATAATTAAAATTTTAAATATATGAACTTTCAATGTTGAAATGTGTAATACATGGGTTTATTCAATCTGTATAATACACAATATTTAAAACATAAAATTTTATATTAATCATGTAATAGTAAATTTATTTAATCTGTGTATTACACGAGATTGTAACCTAGTAAGCTATAAAAAAAATAACAACTAACAAATTTTTAGGCTAAAGATATCATAAAGTGTAATTATAATATCAAAATAAACAATAGTGCATTAGTAAGAAAATATTTAAAGAGTATTTGAGTTAACAGTTTGTAGATAAATTTAGTACTTTCAAACAAAATCAATAAAGGTTTATGAAAAAGGAAAGAAGAAGGCCGGTTCCTTGCGCCGGACATTTTCTTAGGTTCGGTTTCCCACACAGGCTCGTACCCAGGTTCGGTTTTTGTATACTCCATTATCACACATTACAAAACCAACTCACTCACTTTGTCTCTAAAAAATAAAGATAACACCCACCCCCTCCTCCCTCATTTCAACCCCAATTTCCTCCGCCGCATCGCCACCGTCACACTGGCCATCGACCACCAACAGCCCACCGTCTTCCGTGAAATCAGCCCAAAAAGCCACCGTATCATGGTTCGTATTATTATAATTTCACGTTCGTTTACTTAGAGGCTGACAAATTACTATGACACCTTATGTTGTAACAGTTTTTTTCATTCAATGAAAAGAAATTAATTAAATATGTTTACATTCATATGCTGATTTCAACATTTTATCAAGTATGTGTGTGTTTGATTTGTGGTTTGATGTAATGCAGGGTGCTGGAGGACCTACAGAAGAAGATAAGAAATGGCCACCATGGTTGATACCAATGCTTCGCGAAAGTTACTTTGTTCAATGCGATTTACACGCGGATTCGCATAAGTCTGAATGCAATATGTATTGTTTGGATTGTATGAACGGCCCTCTGTGCTCTCTCTGTCTCCATCATCATAAGGACCACCGTTACATTCAGGTTGATTTTCATCTTTCGCCGTTGATGATTTATTTCAGTTTATTCTCCAATCATCAAATTAATCTGTTGTATATGAATCTAATGAAGTAATACTGTTGATTGGTGAACAGATTCGGAGGTCATCATATCACGATGTGATTAGGGTCTCTGAGATTCAGAAACACTTAGACATCAGTTCGGTACAGACGTATGTGATCAACAGTGCGAAGGTAGTGTTCTTGAACGAACGACCGCAGCCGAGGCCCGGGAAAGGCGTTACGAACACCTGTGAAGTGTGTGATCGGAGTCTTCTCGATTCGTTTCGATTCTGTTCACTTGGTTGTAAGGTAAGTAGAATCAATTAATCAAACTAACAAGTTCCTGTTGTGTTAACTGTAATTGTTACGAACCAATAACGAGAACTCAACCAAAGGACTAGTACAGATGGAATCATTTGTCTATAAACCTCACATTTATAACAAGTCTCCTACCTTGCAATGATGCAGTCTCATAGCTTGTAATTAATTGAATTGTGTTATTTTGATATGTTTAGATAGTTGGAACATCGAAGAGTTTCGTGAGGAAGAAGATGATATCACCGGAGAGTAACCGTTTGATGATGCCGGTGTCGGATTCGGATGATTCTTACGGTAATAGTCGCCGGATGATTAACTTTAGAAGCAGCGTTCGTAGCTTTACTCCGGCGACGGCGACGGCGACGGTGGGCTTTAGGGCGGCGAAGAGGAGAAAGGGGATACCTCACAGAGCACCAATGGGAGGACTAATCATAGAAGTCTAAACACCCCCTAGACTTTGGTTTGATTACTATAAAGTCCCTTTAGTTTCAACTCTCTTTGAAATACACCCCTTTCCCACTTTCTCAGTGGGAAATGACCATATTACCCTTTAGATCCGCATTTGTAAAAAAGTAGCCTATAGGATATAGATTGTAGTGTCACAATATGTGGTTTGGAAGTAGGAAGGATGGGTAAACATGTCACAATAAGTAGTTGGAGTGGAATTATATAGTTTTTTTAGTTTAATAATTTAAGCTGAAAAATGTAATTATAGTGTCTTGGTTGATGGAATGGTGGTAATGTAACTTTATAAGAATTGGAAAAATGTGTTCCCTTTATAGTGCTATGAAATATGTGTTGTGTATTATTGAGGTTATATCTATGCATTATTAAATGATATTTTAAATTTTGTGATTGATATTAAATGTGAGGGTCGTTTGTTCTCTTTAAGATTGGACTTTAGTTTGATAAGTACAAATGAGTTGACTCAAATGTTTAAAAATATCTACTTGTTGATTTTATCCTTTGGCTCTTACGTGTTTTGAAAAGGTATATGAAATTGTCACTAGATTTATATTAAATTTTCATTGAGTAATTCTTACAATCAAGATAATAATGTATAGTTTTTGTTAATGTTTTTCTGAATTAAGATTGTTTACGTCTACTAAATCTACTCTACAACATGTATTTACAATAGACATGAAACCTAAAAATCTTGGAAGTGACGTAATTTTAACACCTTGATACCATTGAAGTCTAAACTAATTACATAAAATGACGTCTAGAACATGTTTAAGTTTTTATTTAGTTATGAAACTGACTTTAAATAAATGGTTTAGGTACACATATCAATTATCATTACTCAGTAAGATATATATTATATAATTTGAAAACTTAGCAAAGATGTAGATGCGTTTGTGTAAATATGTTTCCTAAAAGAACACGTTTTTTTTTTTAATCTCTTTAATTGTTGGCAATCGTGTGAGTAGGCACTAGCAATCATCGAAACGTGGATTCTTTTTCCTATGGCTATGGTATATAAATGACAGTCCTCTTCTGCTTCTATTTTCCCTTTTAAGGCTTTAAGTAATGCACGGTGCATTAAACTGTTGATATACCCGACTTTGATTTTTATTATTATGGGATAATAAAAAATCGAATAAAGAAATAGTGTAAAATATTAATTCAAACGTGACTAGAAGTGAAAATATATAATTATTTTGATTATAATTTACATACACGTGAGTGTTGCTTGATACCAAAATCTCCAAATGGCTAAATCACGAGCGTAATGAATCTTGTGAATTTTTTTAGAATAGTTAACTCGTACATGTTCTAAACCTTCTATTATTTCTACATAGTTTTTATTATATATTTAGACTGCAACCCTTAATCATTTGTGAATAGAGAAACGTTTACGTTAGACATCATTAATGCTAGTCCACAAACACCTTGGTGTAAATCTTGCTAAGTGGGATCACCTTGAGAGGAATGTATATGTATAAAATATTAATGCAACAAAAAAAACGGATCGATAGAAAAGCTAACCGATCAAAACTTGACTAGGTTTATTAATTAATACGGGTTAGCCATCCTTAAATAATATACTACCCGTATTATTATAACAAATGACGTGTGACTTAGCCGTAGAGAAAGAGGGAAAGAGTTATTTGTGAGCGTGAGCGCTGACATGAAAAAATGCATTTTAAATGTTTAAATAAATACAATCTTATATAATGTAAAAGTTATTTAAGGGAGTGGGCGTTAAAAAAATGTTTGTTCCTGGATTCATGTCCGTATTATTTTCTATTGATTTTTTTAAATAGCGTTTGAAACCACACTCAATACCCGAGACATGAAGTCAACTGTCATATTGATTTTGACGTTCCAGTTCTGATTCATTCAAAAACACAAACAATAAGAAAAACCATCTTTATAAAAAAACTTATTAAGCTTAAATCATCACCTTCATTTATCTTAGTTGTTTTATGTCTGCCTTTAAGGAGGTGGAATATAGATCAGAGGCTGTTAATAAAAAAAGAAAAAAGAAACCGAAAATAGAGGAGAAGTAGTCGAAGTCATGCTACGTGGGCGGGTGATGAGGATCAGCTCATCAACATCAAGACGAGATTCGCCAATAACAACTCGACACGTGACACTCTTTTTGTTGACTCTCCCGCCAAACCAGCAACACGTGGGACTGGCTTGTCCTTTGTTTCCTATTATTTTTTTAAAAAATTTCTAGTACATAATTTGATAATTTTTCAGTGTAAATATTAATGTACTAAATAACAACGTACGAATGATTTTTAATTCAACTGATTAAGATGAGATACTTGTGACATACAAATAATAAAAGGTCATGGATTCAAGTATTAGTCTAAGCAAAATGCTCAGAGTTGAACCAGTGGGTTTTCTCAGCAATGAGTTTCCTCCTGAGAGGGTTGGGGGTGCGATCCCTGCTGGAAAACGAATAGATAGGTGCGATCAAGATAACGCCTATTCTCTGAAGCAGGGTTGCACAGTTGCTGTCAAAAAATAATAATAATAACAACACACCAACCAAGGATCTTTAGTTTAAATGCATGAGACACTTCAAGATCTCGTAAAAGTAAATGTAGATTTTGAGTTTAAGTCATATATGGGACAAAAATAATAAAGTGTTTTAGTTGGGTCAATGGGTTTTCTTGCCTAATGTGAGTTTCCTTTTAAGGATCGTCTCAAGTTTCGTACTTGAGTAATGGAGATGATCGAGTGGCCCAGTAGCCCGTCAATGATCCAATGAACCGTTCAAAAGAAAAATAAAAATAACAACACAACAAGTACGGCTGACTCACGCGGTACAGCATGATTTTCAGCGGGATATTTGTATATTTCAAAATAAATTACACAAAAGATGCATAGTGCAACTAAAAGAGGAAATAATAAGATCTTTAAGAAGAGTAGTAGGACTTTTATGTTTCTTGTGTACTCATTTTCTGAATGTGAGTAAAAGAGAGAAATAATAATAATTAAAATAGTAACTAAAAAGATCAAAAGTATAGTAGTTGCTCGGCTACAGAGGAGGATGTTTGATTCTTTAACGAAATAAATATATTATATTAACAAAACGAAACCATAAAGGAATGTTCATTGTTTAAGAAAATAAAAAGTAATCTGCTAAAGAGGTGGAAGGCCGAGACCAGACACATTGATTTTACTTGTTTTCTATTCCACGAGCTAACTAAATCTATATGCACACATGGAAAGATCATATTCAGATGGTTACTATCCACCATTTACACAAATTAATAATAATAATAATAATAATAATAATAATAATAAATAATAATAATAATAATAGTCTTGTTCTGGTTTTTATTAATAAAGAGATGGTCATGATTGGTAAAGGTAAATAAGTATATATTGTTTGCCTGATTTTTAATGTTGATTTTTATTGGTGTGAGACACTTTAAACTTTTTCAAAAATATCTACTTACCAAAAGTTTGGTATAATTCTTCGATCTTCATCACAGCCCTTTTTCGATATATCACATGTTTAAAATGTTTTAAACATATGAATTATATTTAACAGCCTATTTAATAAGCTGATAGTACATTTTGTTTGAATTTTAAATATATATTTTAACCCTTTATTATTAGGGTAGTGTTAGATTAAAGATAATATTTAATCTAGAAAACGTAAAAAATATTCTGGGCTTAACACATGTCATTTTATTGTTTTAAAGGAGATGATATTTTAATCATTGTTTTTAATGTATTAAATTAGTTAGTTGTTAATCTATCATTGTGTTTTACAAACTAGAATTACACAACTAAGTTATTTATCATTATATTATTTTTAATTACACAACTATATTATTTCATCATTATATATATTTTTAAAATTCATCATTTTATAAATACACAAAATTATAAAAAACAAAATAACTAAAAAAAGACACAATGAATTTCACTAGACGAACATATTTCATATGAGCTAAAAAATATAAAAAATTATATTTTTATATAACGATATTATATTTGTTTTAAATATAAAAAATGTTCATTTCTTTGGTTTAACTTTTTATAAAAAAAATTATGCCGTATATAAAAGTTGTGAATGTTTAAAAAAAATGAAGAAATTTGTAAAAAAAAATCAACAAAAGTAGATATGTCTAAAAGACCCTACAACAAATTTTTTTATTACAATTTAATCTTAACCATTGATTAAGAATTTATACTTTTTAGATTTATTAACCTTTTTATTTAAATCATTCCTTATCATTGCCCACATGCCAAAAACTCCTAGCTTCTCTACTAATGTCACAACTTTGGTTTAACTTTATACGAGATTTACTTTTATATAAGTCATGTTGATTATATCAATCTTGTCGTGTAAACATCTTATATCGTAATTTGATGATCCATAACCTTCTACCACAAACGACCAAACATGTTTAAAAGACTTAGGATTCAAATATAAATATAAATTACCAATAGACCTTATATTGGATGCTAAAACCCTATATCCTACATATTTTATCCATAAACCAATTTTCGTATCAAGAATAGACGTGTGGAATCATAGATAGTTGATATCTAAAAAAGCTTCCCCAAGCATGGTTAATGAGTCGTATGGAGGACAAACACACTAATTAAGTGAAAGCATCCGATTTCTATCATAGCAGTATATTATTCCAATTTATTGATTTGATATAAATTTTTTATGAATTATTTTTAAAATATACTAATTAATTATTTTGGATTTATTAGAATAGTACATCCTTTTTATATTTCCACTTTTTAGCATTCATTAGTAGTTACCCTGAAACATAGAAATCATAAACTATAACTTGGTTTGGCTCAATTGCAACTCCTCTTCGCTTTCAAGATTCAAGCAACGTACTCCGGATTGAACCTTGGCTCCCCCAACCTTACCGCCATGGTGATTTTTAAATTTAGTCTTTTGCTTGCCACTCGCATAGTCGCATACACTCACACTTACAACATTCACATCAGAATTCTTATTATTAATCTTATAATTAAACTAAAAATTACTATCTTTCCTTTTTTTAATTAAATAATATTTTTTATACATTTATCACTATATTTTTTCTCTCATCCGCTCGTAACGACTTTCAAAATATATTTAAAAATTAATAGGGATGAACAGTGTATTATCAAATATACAGATAAACAATAAAATTTTCTCGATCCTGCACTCATAACCACTCACAACTGTAAACATACTCACAAATATATAAAGAAACTAACGTGAATGCTCTTAATTTTTACTTTTGTTCACACATGCAGGAACACACATGCATGTTTTATTCGTTTATTTTGTTCTTTAAATCTTTTTATTATTTTAATATATATTATTAATATATACATTTTTTATTTAAAATGCTAAACTTGGGTCGGATACGGTTTGTCATGGTTTTGTATTTTGTTATATGATAGTGCGTGTCGAACACCTATGAAAAGTTGAAACTAATACCCCCTCTGGCCCTCTTTGTAATTATGTTTGGGCTGTTAAACATTTATTCATGGGTCAGCTAAGGTTTTCTTTCCTTTTCTTCCGGCCCAAATGATTTAATTCACATAAGTCGTGACAATTGACTTAAACTGAATTTTGGGTTGTTCGATGAAATAAGGGCGGAGTGGGCGATTCAATTAACAGAGCAATAGTTAGTTTTAACTATAACTAAAAAAAACAAAAGCTATATACTAAAAATAGGTTCGACCCAATGCTTTATTTCTGTCCTATTAAAGTTAGTATGTAAATAGATGTTTTGCCTTTTGCCTACCTCCCAGATGGATTAAATTGCTAATTTCGATTTAGCAATTTTATTAATCATTTGCTTTTCGATCATCACCTCATAAACCTTATATGTGGTAGTCAACGCATCATTCTAATGTTCATCGCGTTATCAAATCATCATTTTAGCTCATTATAATTTGAGGTTTATAAAATACAATAACAATGGGAAAAAAATGTACCTTCTATAAGCATATCGTTGCATTTAATAATAAATACTATGGTGTACCCAAAGGCACCGATGAGTACCTTGGGAAGTAAAGATTCATATCGATGTTCCCTATTGTAAGATGTGGATGTGTCATGGCGTGTTTAACGAGTAATTGTGTGTCATTTGCTCTTGGTTTAATAAAAAAATATCCACCACCCATCCACCTCCGTCTTTTTAACAATTCAATTTATCTATAAAAATTTTACTTTATCATTTCACACACATAGACAAACAATTTTTTTTCTCTCTCCTCCCTAATCTCCACCACCACTTATACCCACCACCACAACCTCCTGTCACAACTTCCCGTCACCGCCACCGCAGGCCCGTCGCCACCACCGCAACCCCCCATCACCACCACCACAGCCCCAACGCCACCATCACAATCGACAATCGCCACCACCACATCTCCATCGACACCACCACATCTCCATCGACACCACCACAGCCCTCATTGACATCACCACTACCCAAACACCACCACCATTACCCAAACGCCACCACAACAACTGGCAATCGCCACCACCACAGCGCCCATCGACTCCACCACAGCCCCCATCGACTCCACCACAGCCCCCATCGACTCCACCACAACCCCCCATTGCCGCCACCATAGCCCCCTATCGCCACCACCACAGCCCCCCATCGTCGCCACCACAGCCCCATCGCCACCACCACCACAGTCCCCCATCACGGCCGCCAACACAGACATGTGGTTTTATGTTAGAGAGAGAGAGTGGGTGTGTGTGTGACAATGAGAGAGGATGTGTGTGTGTGTTTTTGGTGGTAGGCTTTGCGGAGATGGCGATACCTGTAGTGTTGATGGCAGTCCCGATGGTGGTGATGGTTGGGTGTGGCAGTGGTGGTGATGGAGAGATGAGAGAGATAGTGGGGGTGTGTGTTTGATGGGGGGGGGGGGGGTGTTTAGTGAAGATAAAGATGAAGATGAAGAATGTGTTTATGGTCAAGTTGGGTGGGTCACATAAATTTTTTTATTTTTAAAATTTTAAAGGGTAGTTTTGTCTTTTTATAAAATATTTAACAGAATATATAACGGCGTTAGCATTCAGGATTCAAATTGATGAAAAAATAAAAAGTCAGGGGGCATGATGACGTTTTTAAACTTTAGGGATACAACTAGTTATTTTGGAGAAAGATCAGGAATACAAATAGTAATTTACTCAAATTATTATTATTTTGTATTTTCTAGAACCAGAAATTAAAAGGCTCTTTGATTCTACTTTTAACTCTACATATTTGTTTTGTTCATTGTATGACTTAAATCCTTAATCTTTTAAAGAAAAAAAGTCTTTTCTAAACACCTTGATGCCTTTAGTGTCGTTAGGCCACAAACTCCTTTTGTTTAATTTGCTCATGTATTCTCTTGTCTGAGTAAACTAATATAGCTAGTTTATCTGCACTATTCATTGATGTTGCCAATTATAAATTTATTATAATTATTATATTTATTTGTATTTATAAACAAATCATATTGTATCTTTATGTTAGCACAAAGAGATTGATACAGGATATATATGTTCTGGAAACGGGTAGGAAAAAATGTGTACACTTTATATATTTGTTGTGCTTGTGTGTTTAGACAATATGTTATTATATTATTCTTATGAGAAAAAATTGAAGTAAAAAGAATAAATTAAGATGAACTTAAACAATTGATTATTTCTTTTCCTTTTTAATAATTTTTGTTTAATTCTACAAGTTTGAATTGTTCAGACTTGCAATTCACTTAACTCATGGGTCCATGAAAGCTACTTAATCGAGTCTTTAAGACTTTGAGTCAATTTCAGTCGCAAATTAAATAAATCCCAGTTGGTAGCCATTCTGGCCCCTCTTAGCCGGATGATTTAGCTATTTAGCTTACCAATTAAAATAAAGATTAAAGTTAAATCACATATGTGTTATTGCTTACATAGTTACATGTATTAAGATAACTTAAAATTCAGCTTCAAATGAAAAGGCCTCAAAAAACAATCTTGAGGTTTTTTGTGTGAGTTTAGGGTTGAGGATTACAATCCAACAAAAACAAGGATGAACAGAAAAACCAAACTAATATGACCAACGATTGAGAAATCAATGACCAAACATGAAGGAAGAAGAATACATCCGTAAACCCTCCAATAGAAATGCTCTTGTAGTTATATGTGTGCACATAATTGAATTGTATCGACATTTAACCACCATTTTTATATATGTTTTTATTTTTTTACAAATAATATGTTACAAGTAGGATGAGTTTTCTTAAAACAAATAATAAACTAACGAATTAGTTGTGGTCTATTTTTTTTGAATTAAAATATTGTTGATTTTTTTATTTACCACAAGATCACTACAAGAAAGTGGGCCTATAGCAACAAAAATTTGGCACTTTATAGCGACGACATGTCGTCGCTATAGCTAAATTTGGTCTATAGCGACGACATGTCGTCGCTATAGAGTTAGTTCGCAAAAATTAGTTGTAATAGGCTGATATGTCGTCGGGATAGAGGTCGTCGGCACAAGTTCTTCTATAGGAACGACAAATCGTCCCTATAAGTGTCGTGGTTTCTGATTTTATCGAATAAAAAAAAGAAAAAACATAATTTATAGCGACGACAAGTCGTCGCTATAGATTATTTTTCTGTTTTTAAAAAAAATTAAAAACACCTATAGGCGTTTTTTAATTTTTTTTTAAAACAGAAAAATAATCTATGCCGTCGCTATAAATCTCAATTTTTTTATTTTTTATTTTATTTTATGCAGAACCTAATTTTTTTTAAAATATTTAACAAACATATAATTAATAAAAATCCAATGCAAGTTTAACAAACAAATAATTCATACAAATTCAAATATAAGTTTAACAAACAGATAATTCATACAATTAGTTTAAAGTTTAACAAAATCTAACAAAAATACAAACGCTAATGACCACCCGGTGGTCGTTGCTGCTGCCAGTAGCGCATCATTTCCATCTGCTCTTGAAGCAATCGTTGCATTTCTTGTATTTATTGTTGTTGTTGTTGTTGGATTTGTTGTTATTGTTGTATAGTTTTTTGATTTTGTTGTTGCTGTTGTTTAAGTTCTGCAACTTATCATGCAAATGTTGTGTTGGAGGAGGTTGCGAGCTACAAATATCAGGGGTGAGATGTCTCACCACGCGACCAACACCTCGTATATGTCCTCGCCTTTGACCTAAGTCATGCTCAATGCATTGAATCTCATCAACAGCAGATGAGTCTCCACCGGTCTCGCTAGAAGATCTCACATACTCCTCTTGAGTTCTTTCCTGCATTAAACATATTGAAAATATTAGTTCAAATGGGTCATTTTCACCCAAACACACTTAAACATACTAGAATCACAGAAAAGTTAGTTAAAATGGGTCATTTTGACCCAAACACATTTAAGCATACTAGAATCAATCAAAAGTTAATTCAAACGGGTCATTTTGACCCAAACACACTTAACCATACTAGAATCACATAAAAGTTAGTTGAAATGGGTCATTTTGACCCAATCACACTTAAACATACTAGAATCAATCAAAAGTTAGTTCAAATGAGTCATTTTGGCCCACACACACTTAAACATACTAGAATTACACAAGAATTAGTTCAAATGAGTCATTTTCACCCAAACAAACTTAAACATACTAGAATCACACAAAAATTAGTTCAAATGGGTCATTTTGACCCAAACGCATTTAAGCATACTAGAATCAATCAAAAGTTAGTTCAAACGGGTCATTTTGACCCAAAAACACTTAAACATACTAGAATCACACAAAAGTTAGTTCAAATGGGTCATTTTGACCCAAACACACTTAAACATACTAGAATCAATCAAAAGTTAGTTCAAATGGGTCATTTTGCCTCAGATCGGCTCCTATAAGCGAGATCTAAGAACAACTCATTAATCACCAGAGCCCATGCTTGCGGGTCAGTTCCCTTAGGAGGATAAGTTAACGTTGTTTCCACATCATCATAATCACCCACATCATCAAAATGAGATTTTAGATCTTGCTTTCGATCTTTATAGGCTCTTTGACACTCGACAGTGATTTCGAGCTTTACGCCTTCCCACTGTTCAGATTCCCTCCATCTAGCAAAATCAAAATATTACTGCAAAACATGTAATTAGAAAACATGTAACACTTATATAATTAAAATACGATAAAAACATAACATTGTATACTTACAAAAAGTGTGGGATATATGGCTCTCTTAAATTCATCGGGAACAGCTTGCCAACTGGGATAATAGAAAGGAACAATCTTACTAATCACATTAGAGATTAACCTTATAAAATCCGAGCTGTTTTCTCCAACAAACTTATATTGCCCCCCTTGCTTTCAACTTCGATCGGTAGTGGTTGGCATTTATTTTGCTCAAATTTTTTAAATAATTTAATGTTTTTTCCTTTAGATCTTTTTTTCTTGCGGGTTGCGCTACATTAATATATGCAATTGAAAAGTTAGGAAACAGAGATTATGTTCAACATAAAATATATTTTTTAACTTTAACAAATAACTTACAAGACTCGCAACCTGTTGGGATCCTATTTGGATCCCCATGCGGAGGTAGATCCCCACCATGACCTCGAGCAATATATGTTGTCATGCTTCAACAAAAATAGACAATAAACATTAACAACATCAAACCATATACATATAAATTAACACATATAAAAATACATACAAACTTAAAACCATGAAAATATATATAGTGTCATTTCATCAAACACTTGGTGGGCATAACCTAATCTAACATCAAACCCATATACACTTACATATATATACACTTTTACAATCATACAAGCCTAATCACAAACATATTCACTAACAACACTTAAATCATAATCTTTAAACGAATTTCATACCTTCAAATCTTCAAATCCTTTACTTTCAAGCTTCAAACTTTAATCTCACCTAAAACACAAAAATTTAGATAAAACTTATAAAAACAAGATTATATAACTTTATTATAGTAAAAGAAACATGATTCTTACCTTTAAACACTCTAATTTGATACCAAATAGGCCTATAAACCGAGATGAAATCGGGAGAAAAATTGGGGTTTTTTTGGGTGAAAAACGAGGCAGAAGGTCTGAAATAAGATTTAAGGGTTCTGCACTCTATAGCGACGACATGTCGTCCCTATAGAGTTAAAAAAGTCGTCTCTATAGAGGTAAAATAAAAAAAATAAAAAAAACATGTCCCGACGACATGTCGTCGGGAAAGGTTGATTTTTTTTTTTTAAATCTGTAATCCGAGATAGAAAAAAATAAAAAAATAAAATAAAATTCACCTGTAGCGACGACATGTCGTCGGTATAAGGTTTTCATAAACCCGCCTGATTTTTTAGCATCCCGCCAACTCTATACCGACGACTTGTCGTGGGTATAGAGTTTGACCAGTCAAAAATCCCAATTACTCTATACTGATGACAAGTCGTCAGTATAGAGCAACCTGTACCAACGACAAATGTCGTCGCTATAGGTGTCGTCGGGACAGAGTTAAATTGTTGTAGTGGATATAAGGGAATTTATTAATTGAAGTTAGTTCAATTATATTCACCTCATGTACAAATTCGAGAGTTAAGCGATGATTAACCGGATAACGAACCATGTTTACAGATAAGCAAATTAATCGCATCATTTATAATCAAAACCAAAAGATTATAAAATCCAATAAACATCGGCTATATGTGACATTGAACTCGTATTTTATAAATTTAATAGTCTAAAGATTGGATATGGAGATGAAAAAATGTTTGAAGTTTGTCACAAAGGAATTTCATGTCCATCGATTCTTTCTAATTAAAGACAAATTTTGTTTTTTTGTAGAGACAAACCAATGACAATTTCTATTGTACAAGTAACGTAGGCTGGAATTACGTTTTTTGGCTTGATTTTAGGTCGTGACTCATCATCCACGAAAGATTTCTTAATCATACTAATATGTATTTAAGATGTTTTTTCAATCAAGTGACTAATCGAGTGTTCAAGTTTTATATGAGACAATTGATAGAATTGGTGTGATTGAGCCCCTTCGGTTGGTAGCACATTATGATAAGAGTGTAAGACTATTTTAAGGTTAACTAGATTCAAATCTAGTTTGAAAAAGTTTAGGAATAACTGTTAAAAAAAATTTGATGTGATTTAAAGACCTTTAATTATTGAGATTAAACTTAGGTTCTTAAAGTTAAAAATTATAAAATTTTAACTTTATTATCACAAATCACTATATCATTTAAATTTTGGTGTGATAGTAATTTGTTTGGAAAAAAAACTTCTATACCATCGTAACCTGATTTACACAGTATGTTGATAAAATTATGTGGTTTAGGTTAATATGTATATATTTAAATTACAGATTAGATTACTATTATTATCCGTATCACATAAAATTGTAAGCAAATGTACCTAAAGTATAAATTTTACCGGTTATCAAGAAATGAACACTTATGATACTCGCGTTGAATTCATGTAAGCTTAAATCATTGGGTTCTCTTACTTACCAAAAAATAATATATACACCATGAAAATATCTTACCCGACTGATTTCAGTATTCCAACTTCAAAATATACTATTAAAGAATATATGATATTTTTAATATGCATTAAATATACTCTTATATATTTCACGAAGTAATTTTTTTTGTTATACATTCATGTGGGATACGTTATTATATTAAACGGATATTTCACCAAATAGTAATAAAAAAAAATTAAGTCACTCATATTTCTTCTAATTAACTATAAAAATCACTGAAGTTTCAATATGTATATATTTATAGAGCTGTGGGTTTTTTTCTATATACATGTTATATATTTTTATAACTATATAAGCTAAATGAATTGAAACATATATATATATATATATATATATATATATATATATATATATATATATATATATATATATAATAAGTGAATATATAACCAATATTCATATATATGTTCTATTTAGGTCACTTGCTTTTAAAATTGAAAACATTTATAAAAATATTGACAATCAATAATTAAATTTTAATTAGTGTGTCATATTTATAAAAAACATTATTTGATTAAAACAATACACCAAGATTTATATTTAAAGGAAAAAAAAAGATAAGGATTATATTTAAATTCCAACTACCACTAGTCTTCTATAACTAATAAACAACAAACATTGATTACTTGCATGACTTTCTAACCAACCATAAAGAAAATTAATATGTGAAGAAGAATAACAAAAGTTAGAAATAAAAGATCCAGATAGAACAAGATCTTGTTAATATTTTCAAGTTTTCTCCATCTTCAACATAAAACCCCATCATTTCACAAGCTTCATATCTCCATAGATGCAGTTGTTGCAGGTTTATTGAAGCTTAAACAACATGGTAAGTTCAAATACTTATAAGTTCCTCTAAAACCCTCAATTTAATGCATATTTTAGCTGTAAATAAGGGTTTTTGTATACAACTTATACTGTCATGGGGTCTTTAAAAGATCCAAAAACATGGATTCCACATATAAACCCTAAAGATTCATGTTCCCATAACATCTGCACAATATACTGCCCAAAGTGGTGTAAATATATCATCCTCCCTCCACCACCACCAGCAACACCATCACCACCACCACCACTAGCAGCAGCAACAGCAGCTAAGCATAATTTGGGTGGTGCCGCCCTCTCACCGGTGGTGATTGTGATCATTACACTTCTTGGAAGCTTGTTTCTTTTGATCGGTTACTACTTTGTGATATCGCGATATTGTTCAAGAAACTATGAATCATCTGCGTTGTTAACACAAAGGGTTGATGGTCTAGAAGCCCGTGATTCGGATATAGGAGTTGATGTTGGTGATCAAACAGAAGATCATTTGAATTATGTACCGTGGCTTGTTGTAGGTAAAGGTTTGGATGAAGGGTTTATCAAGTCGATTACGGTTTGTAAGTACAAGAAAGACGATGGTATTGTTACATGCACGGATTGTTCGGTTTGTTTAGGGGAGTTTCAAGAAGATGAGAACATTAAGCTTTTGCCGAAATGTAGTCATGCCTTTCATGTTTATTGTATTGATACTTGGCTTAGAACTCACTTGAATTGCCCGTTGTGTAGAGCGAATGTGCGTTGTGATGTAAAACCTTCTCTGCCCGTCTCAGCACCGCCAGTGATGACAAGTTAAGATGTGACATTTGAGAGGTTAGAGCAAAGGGTCGAGTGTAGATGAAAAGATCAAAATCTATAGGCTATTTGTGCCAAACTCGGGGCTCAATAGCCCGAGTTTTGTTCTATTATTGACCACAAGAAATGGCACAGGAAAAAGCTGGATCTTGGGGTGGTGTCGGATAGCGGAAAATGTTTTGGAGGGAAGCCACTAGGGTTTAAAGTTTAAACGTTGTACATGTGAGTCATTTTGGTGTGAAAAGATCATATTCAAGTGGTACACATTTGATTACAACAACATATGGTGAATAACTAAGGTAGGTTTTTGTTTTGATTGAAGTGTCAATTGTGCACGGTTAAATATGTTTATACCCTTTATCTCAAGTACTTCATGCATTGAATATTGTAGTTTTGTGTCGAATTTTGTATATTTTTACTTTAAAAGGAGTTTGTTATTTGTTAAAGTCACAAAAGCCTTACATTGAAATGGGCCTTAATGTGATACCAATAGTGATTTTTCTGTATATGTAGTAAAAGAGATTTGTTTTTGTGCTAATCATTTTAATAATATTAGTTTTAATAATATTAGTGGTGTTAAGAAGACTTTACTTAAAATTTTGAAAATAGTCATTCATGATGCATATAGTGGTGTTAAGAAGACTTTACTTAAGATTTTGAAAATAGTCTTTCATAATGCATATACTACAACCTATGAACCGTCCAATAAAAAACAATTTAATTATTTTTTATATAAAATTAAGCAACCAAGGTCAAATCGGTAATATTCATCTATATACAAAGACATGATGACGTAACTTCATGAAAAGCTAATAAAACGATTGATCGAATGATGAATATACATGATTTGACATAAAAATACATATAACATCCTATTATAAATGTATTATTTAAGTAGAACCAATTTATTTATATACAAATAAAATTTATATCATTTTAGCGATGATGTTATTGTGTGATTATTAGGGCACTGAATTATTTAGGAGTCAAAATAAGTCAAAGTCAAACAAATTAATAAAGGCTTGGTCAAAGTGGCATGTAGTGCAATTTCCAGTTAGCTTAAGGGTATTAAAGAGGGTATTATAGTCATTAAAAGAAAGAAAATAACTGGAAAATAAGAGAGAGAGCAGTAGAAGTCTCTTCATTCTAGAAGTTACAAATGAGATATATGATATGCTAGAAGTGTATTTTGATCATCTTATGCATATGTTAATTTGTACTTTTAACTTTTTAAGTATTATATAAAATTATTATAATATTACAATAGAAGTTGTATAATCAAACTTCTAGCACAACTATTTACGCATCCTTAATCTACTTTATATGACTTTTGCTGCTATATTTTAATTTTAGATTATTTGTAAGAACCTTGTAAGCGAAGTTGAAACAATGAGTCAATGACCAAGATTATCTTGTAGTTTAGAAAAAGGTTAACTTTTATATTAAAATGTATATATAACTTTTAGTTTTGTAAAACTGAAACTATTAAGCTGTCCAATCATGGCTACACGAAACATCTTATCTTATTTAAATAATATGGTAAACTAAAGAGAAAATAAACCAAAGTGAATGGCGATGGCATTATAGTAATTTGCCCAGTCTCTTAGTGGTAATTTTGTAAACATGAATCAATACATAGGGCAGCTTCCAGTGGCGGAGCTTGAACTACGGTTTACGGGAGGCGGGGGCGAAAGTAAACTATTTTATGGGGGGCGAACACTATATTTATTAAAAAAATTTAACTACCGGGCCGAAAATTTACACTGCCGAGCCAAAAATTAACATTACTGACGTAAAAAAAATGAGGGCGGAGCCCCCCCCCCCTATGAGCTTCGCCAGTGGCAGCTTCCTCTTGAACCCCCCCCCCCCCCCCCCCTGAAGCTTCGCCAGTGGCAGCTTCCTCTTGAAGAAGTTCAAGCATCTGGTGCACTGCACCTGCTATCTCATCTGCTGACTTTAGCCAGCATTCTTCTTCTACCTGCATATATAATGGATGCTTCTGTAAACACTTGTACATCATGCCTTAGGAATTGTACATTAATAATGAGTCCAGTAGTCCTAATAATGAGTCCAGTAGTCCACCATACTATTTTCATAAAGTTCTATGAGTTATTGACATAACCCATTTGGTAAAAAGTGTATTGTTAAAATACTGATCGAACCTATTTGTGTAAACTTATTTAGCAATTCGTACACAAATTGACCCATTTAACCTGTTAAAGATAAATCAGTCAAATTTAGTGAAATTAACACGTATTAAAATTTTCAGTTATAAAGTTTATCTTAACTGAACCCAAAAATACCCTCATCTAATTGGCAAGGAGATTGGGGAAGTCATTTTTTATGTACTCAAATAAGGATAAAGAACTATGCGATAATCGGATGCGAAGCAACAAAGGGTTGTACCATTTGAATCCATCTTTGCATCAAGTACTTGTACATACCTTAAGACTAATGGAGTAGAGGACCAACGGGTCCAAGGTGATGACATTGAGGTGGAGTACCGAGAGATAACACGATTTCAAGAAAACGATGACTTTCGAGAGGTGACTTAGCCGTTTTCGGATTAGGATCCGAAGATTGGCATGTGTTTGGACCAAATTGACCTCAATATTAGCCATTGTTGCCTTACCCTTTGAAGTGTTTTTGGTGGTAACTTGAGACCATGTGTATAGTGGGTTAGCGAAAAGTTTGTGAAAAGAGAGGGGCACTTTTGGTATTTCACACTCCTTGATAGGGGTAGTGGCAAAATTACCATTTTGGTCTTGAATAGTTGCATTTTGATTTTGTTGAGTTGAGAGGAACTTTTGGGCTTCAAGTGATTGCAAGAGATGTTCTAGCTTCTTCACAAACTCTATTGCACCACCAATTATTGAAGCTTGATCACCCTATAAAATTAAACTCTTTGTCCGTTAATTATTTTAATTAATCTAAAAAATTGACAACAGTTAATCAACCATATAAACAAATTTCAGGAAGCATTTTGTTCGTAGATTATCTTTGAAGAAATTGTAACACCTTAAAAGAATTTGAAATCTATAAAGTGGCAGTGTGTCATTAATTCGGTTGACGGAATGAAATGAAATGAAATTCAGATTCCGTTCATTAACATTAACTTGTATGTAAGTTCATGTAAACATTTAACCATATAACTATATTGCACCACCAATAATTGATTACAACTAAACGTAAATGATGATAAATAACATAATTGATTTTTATAACCTTTCATAACTTTTTTTTAAGTCTCTTCAAAATAATCAACATTCTTTTGATAAATGTTCATCGAACTTTCAATCCTATAAACATTCTTAGAAATCATTCAAAAAAAAGATTTTATCAACTTTAAATCTTTATAACATTTCTAAATTTGTTTCTTTTATAAAACTTTATCAAATTGAATGATTTATTAGAATTTATAAACTCTCAACCATATAAACAATCTTAAAAATCATTCTACTGATAAACTTTTATATCAAGATATATGAATTTAATAAAGAACTAAACAATTCAAAAGGCTAAATAATTCAAAATTAAAAGAGCATATTTTACTAACAACTTCTAATTTCACTCCTATTAACCATATATACATACATACTACAAAAATGAAATGTACAATTTAAACAGTACCGGATCTATTGACATAGAAAGACACATTACCACCATAATATAGACAATTAAAAGAGTATATCACTAACGGGTTCAAAAAGAATTTCTCTTACAAATGGTTTTTTTTTTCCTTAGAATATTGAAAAGAAGCATAACAAGATTGAACTCTAGATTATCAATAAAGAAACGAACCCTTTGGATATAAGATTCCGGCAAGAGAGAACGCAAAACAGCTAGATAATGATTCATCTGTTTTCGACGATTCCTTTCGACGACAATGTGACTCGTTCTTTGATCTTCTTTCTTCTTACAAACCCTAGGCCTTTTCCACCTCTTCTTCTTCTTCCACCCTTCAGCTGCCACTAGGTTTTGATGGGTTTTCAGGCTGCTGTTTGGTTCTCCGGCGGTTTCCGGTGAAGGATTAGAGGTGGTAGTTTCAGTCGGTATAGGGTTGCGATGGAAGATAGTTGTATCATGGATTATAGAGTTAAGGAATTCATTACAAAAATTAGTCGACTCTAAACCCATTCTCCTTCTCTCAAGTATTCGACTCTTGTGTTTGTTGTTTATATAGCAAGTTAGCAACATGTACCCCTCTTTTTTTAACGATGTTTGGATGTAAGGGTGCTTATCGGTTTGGAAGTCGGTTTATCCGGTTTAGAAAATCTTTTTTTTTTATCTAAATGAAAACTGGACCGATCAAGATACAAATTTGACTAATTGAGCCAAATTCAATCAATTAAACCGATATAAACCGGTTATTATTCGGTTGAATATGGTTCCGTTATCCTAATAAACCAAGATTCAAGAAACCAGAAACTAAATTCATAACGTGGTTTGGTTTTTTCGGATATTGTTTGGTTTTGGAGGGTTTTTTTTTTTCTTTTTTGCTTTATTTGCATTCCCTCATTTGGATGCTTAAGGAAATTTCTTTTAAAATGCCGGATTAGCTCATAGAAATTAACCAAAGCTTTGATAAGATTGTAGAGGTGCAAACGAACCAAACTGTTTGCAAGCTACTCGAGATTGGATTGATAAAAACTTATAACGGTGAATTCTTTTTCAATGTAGTACACTTTACGAGTTTCGAATTTGATAAAAATCAAAAAGTTCATAAATTCGACTCGAATTTGATTACAAAAACTTCAAATCAAATAGATTTCAAATTTGAAAATTCAAATCGTATTTATACTGTAAATTTTCAAATCGAATCGTATTCAAATCGGAGATTTTCGAATCAAGTCGAATCAAATTTTAAATTCATTAAACCTGATTCGAATACTGAAAAACCGAACATATACAACCAACATCAAAACCTCATCCGCTAGGAAATATAACAAGAATACTATAATCCAGTAACTATAATAATTGGATTTTAATAACATACAAATAAATATTATTTATAATGTACAAATTAAAGCCCTTTCTGTGTAGGGTCCCAAAATATATCTATGATAGGTCTTCTGACAAGAAAAAGGGTCCACGTCCCAGACAAAATGTGCATGAATAATGCAACCAAATTAAAAATAAATGAGTATAAGATGGTTTAACAAAATGGATGTGAAAATTTTATTCATAAGAGTGTGATTTTAAAATAGTCAATAAATTAGTATTTTAATAAGTAATTATACTTCTCTTTAGTACTGTTTCTTTTTTTTTCCGAGACAAATTAGATTTTAATAATATAAACTATTATTTATTGGTCGATAATAATTCATACTATTTTGATTTGGCCGGTAATAATTCTAATTTTTATTTTTATTACCAACAATGGTCCCAGTAGCATAATTATCATACATTCACACCTGATTTGTACTTATTTTAGGTTCAATTTAGCTTGTTTGTTTTTTTCATTTTGATCATAATCATTATTGTGAACTAAATCGAGTCGAAATAAAACGTAAATTTTTAATAATTATGTTACTGAGATTGTTGTTGGAAATAAAAATTAAAGCTGGGATTGTTACCGGCCAAATTAATAGTATGGATTATTATCGGTCAATGGATAATAGTTTGGATTATTAAAATCCAAATTTACTTTTTTCAAACAATTCATCATATTTTTAATTTAGTTTTACTTTTTAGCCAACCGGTTATAGTTACTTTTCAATTTTGTTTGTTTAATCAACTCATTATATTTTCTTTTTCTTTTTTAACCAAAATATTATACTTCTTTCTTTTCGATCAACACATTATTATACTTCTATTAAACATACAGTTTACAAAAAAACATATCAAATACAAACTAAAATAATCATGCCAAAAACGTCAAAAGGTTATATAAGAACCATGAAAATACTAAACAAAGAATAAAACTCGATCTACTGCCTGTCTAAATATCAACTACAAACTAAAAAACATTCAAACAAGCTTAACACGGTACCAAACTTAATATCGTATATAAAATAAAAGAAAATTATCAAATAAACTCGACATGTTTAGAATCATTATCCTTTCAGCGTTGCCTGATTCGTGCTTTGCCACGTGTGGCCAACAAGCACTTCACCTTCGCTTGAGATAAACGCTTTCTGCATCTTCGATCTCCATTCTCTTCTCATCTCTCTTAGAAAGACATATTGTCTCTCTAAGCTTAGAAGAGGGATATTGATCCCTAAGTCAAGCATATTTGACATCTTACATATCAACGATGTGAAAATTTATACGTATTTTTACATGAAAGATGTTCAAATACAAAGTGTATTTTTGCTACAAAGTGTGAGAAGACACAATGAGTCAAAAAAAGTCATAAAAAAATTTATATCCCACAATCTAAAACGAATTTCAAAAAAAGTAATTCCGAGTTTTTGTTCCCCTAGCCGTCCTCACTAAGCAAAAAAATAAGCGAAAATAAAAAATAAAAAAATTAACGTTTTTTTATTGTGTCATTGTGTCATAAAAGACACAATGAAACTGTTTTTATTTTTTTTTATTTTTTTCTGAAAGAGGACGACGAGAGGAACAGAGACTCTAGAATATTTTTTTTTAAATTCGATTTAGATTGTGATATATAATTTTTTTGTGATTTTTTTAGCCCTATTGTGTCTTCTCACACTTTGTAGCTAAAATACACTTTGTAGAATAACATCACTCATTTTATATTATTATATGTATGTGTTGCATAATTATATAGGAACTTAATATGTTTCACATGACAAATGACCTTTTATAGGAATGATACATATATACATACATGATACATATATGTACATGCATGCATATATAATATATATGTGCGTGTAGTTCATTAGAAACTCCTGATTTACATGATTTTAATAAAGAAAAAGTTAAATAATTAGTAATAAAAATATAAAATTTAAAAAATTGATTTTTTTTTAAGTTGTAATCTGTAAGTAAGTAATAAAATAATAATATTAAAAAATAAAAAGATAACCTGGAAAAAGTTTGGGTGATTAGAATTGTGGCACGTGCCGCAAAATTAAAATAAATGGGAAAAAAACTATTGAGGAGATAGAATTGTAAAACGCGATGACATGAGTTACTACTATTAATAATTATTCGAGATATTGATATTTATATAAATTAAGCATGTAAATGATATGCAAGTTTTAAATGTGAGTACTCTTACAGGTTGGAAAGGTCTATAATTATTTTATCATTTTCGATCGTTTCATTTTTACTTTATGAAAGATCATCAATCAATGATGGTTAAAGTGAAAGTAGACTAGGGTTGGCCGGTTTATATAGTCAAGTAGGAATCCCAAGACAATGAAAATAAGTCAAATTACTTTTTAGAAATAAAGAGCATATTACTCGTAGAAATTTTTATCTTTCACTATTTTTAAATTCAAGAAATTACGATTTTGTTTTTTAACTAGGACGTAGTACACGTGCGTTACGACAGTGCCATTAAGAGACTTGATTCTACATATCAAAACTTTGATAAAAAAAAAGCACGCCACAACTGTATATCAAGAAATCAAGTTATAAGTATAACCATAAAACTATATTCTTAAGATGATATAACGTTAAATAAAAACCTTCAAAAAATAAAATATTTAACTAAAATAGAAAAGAATGAAACTTATAAGTTTTGAATATATGTTCCTAACATTAACCATAGTAAAATTATATTAGATGCGGAAATTTATTTTACATAAAAGTGGAAACGAAATTGTTTTTCCTAAAATAAAAGAAATAGTTAGGAAGAAGTAAAAAACATGCAGGTTTTTAAATTAAAAAATTAAAAATAAAATAAGGATTTGTTTGATTATCACTGACTCAATAAGATTTGATTGAGTCAGAAGCTGACCCAGTTAAAAGTTCTGACTGAGTTTGCATCTGACTGAAACTTGGTTGTTTGATTCAGTATCTAACTGACTCTGCTGAATGATAAAAATAACCATATTGCCCCGAAGTTCTGACGAGTTTGCATTTAACTGGTCTTGTGTAATCAATAAAAATAGCCAAAAGTCCCACAGCGGATGACCAAGTCCATACAGCTGATAAAGAACAAGTCCAAGTGTCTACAGCGGATGAACAAAACATACAGCGGATGAACAAAAGTCTACAGCTGAACAGTCCACAACGGATGTTCAATCCACACCGGATGAATACTCCACAGCGGACAACTGACAAGACAAACATACAACAAGTGTTCACAACGGACAGCATCCAAGATACGGTGGACAGCTTATTCGACATCCACAACGGACGACTTATCATCCACAGCGGACAGTCTATCATCCACAACGGATGACTTAGCATCCACAACGGACAGTCTATCATCCACAGCGGACAGTGTATAGGCTATAAATAACATAATACCCTAATCCTTTGTAAGCTTTTAAACTTTCAATACAATCAAGTAGTTATTATCATACAAGCATTCAATCACTAGCAATCATACACACACACACTGATATCATAGCATTAATCATGGGTTTCCGCACCATGATTAGTGTTTGTTGAAATCAAATATAACAATCTGTTGTTATATCTTGTTTGAGAGATTTGAAAAGATCCTTGGGGGAATCAACCTGTTTATGTTTTTATTGTTCATTAAGTTCATAATCATCATTTGTTGATTTCATCACAAAAGTCATACGCAAGTCATACAATAGTTATCTAAAGTATTACAGAGAAGGGGAAGGTGAAATTGGGGCGAGATGAAAGATGACGGATCAACAGGGGAAGGGAAATTGGGTCAGTGATCAAAATATTTAGGTCTCGGTCAGATGCCTTAGACCGGGTCAGTGGGCTTGCCGTGCACATCAAACACGCTGATCGGGTGATCGAGTCAGCCAGTCAGCGGTCAGGGGGTGGGTTAGTGTAATCAAACAGGGCCTAAATCATTTTTATGGACCCACTACTCCATATTAAAAGGCCGGTTCACTACCCACATATGTCATTTGTGGTTGTACCTAATGCAACTCAAATAGTAAAATACTATTAACATAACTTGTAAATGTTATATTATAAATGTTCAATTAACCGTCACGCTTATGTTATTTTTCACTACTTAACATTTCAGAAGACTTAATCTATACTACTATATAATACATATTAGAAGAATAAGATGTAATTTCATTCAAAGTGTAAGACATATATACAACATTTTAAACATATAGTATAAGTGCTTTATGCAATAGTTTTACTTTTTTCCTCATTTAATTAACTTTTCTAATCATTATATTTTTAATACACATTATTAATATATTATTTAAATATGATATTATTTAATTCACTTCACTAAATTTTATTTTATTTATAATAATATAAATTGATATTTAAATTTATAGTTACTAATCATATTTAAAAAAAAAATACTATTTAAATTAAGTATTATTTTATTTAAATACTTATATCTATATCTATATTTATACTACTATATAATACACTAGCTTTAGTTACCCGTGTATTATACGAAAGTGTGAAGAGTTAATTATTAAATAAAATAAAACTAAAAATAAAATAAATTGCGTTATATATTGAATAAGACATAACAAATTTTGATTATAAGGTCACAAATGAGCAAAAACATCCTTGTAAACTATATTTGTAGTAACATTAGTAGGTTTACACTCATTATCTAAACCTAAAAGCTTCAATTCATCTTTACTCTTAACTTGTGACAAGATGCTATAAAACTGATCATGCGTAAAAATAGGCTCTTTCAAGTATAAATTGACACTTGACAGAGATTGACCTTAACTTTTGTTTATTGTTATAACGAAATATACAGTCAAAGAAAACTGTCTTTTTTAGACTTAAAAGGAATACTTTGACGGGTCAAATCGTGAGCTAGATATTGAGTGAGTGTGAGGATATTAGTATGAAGAAATTAAGATTTAAATAATATATCACTGAAAAGTTATGTGCAATAATTAGATCAATTTCAAATTATTTTGACCCTGTAATCAAATATAGAGATATAATATTGAATCGGGTTGAATCGGACTATAAATATTCATAATATCTCTGATTAGTTGTTGATTATTATTTATTTAATACTAACTTTAGTAAACACGTGTATTATACGGGTTGAAAAAAATAAATATTAAATATAATAAAATTTTGTGAAGTATAAAATGATAATCTAAAATAAGATATGATTAAAATTACATTTCTTTCCAAAAAAAGTTAAATATCATTTTCAAAACAAACCATATTAAAATGTTTTTTTAAATTTTTTTAATTATAACTCCGAATTTTAATATATTTTTAGTTTATAAAAAATATACTTTTTAAAACTACCAATTTTAAAGTATTTTATATTTTAAAAAGTTAGATGTTTTAGAAAAAATTTTTAATTGTACAAAAAATTGTTTTCTAAAAATAACATTAATAAAAGACATTTTTCTTAATTTATAAAAAAATTTAATCTAAACAAATTAAAATTATTTAATATTTTTTAATTTAGGTAATTATTTAAGAGGAGAGAGAGGTGGAAAAATAAACTTAGGGTGCTTAGAAATATGTCAAATGTCCCCTAAGTTATTTTTTTAGTATTATATATAGATCTCTTTGGATAAAGATGTAATTTTGCTAAACATATAAGTTTTGAAGCAACATGTACAAAGGAGTGCAAGACATTTAAGAAGGGTAAAATATGAAATTGATTAAGATTTTAAGATACTTTAGATGCAATATGGTAAATTTATCTATTAAATTTTATATACATTGATATTTTTATTCTTGTCTCTTTACTTATTTAATAAACATTATTAATATATTATTTAATAATACTATATTATTTAATTTCTTTCATTAAATTTTATTTTATTTATGATACTATAAATTGAAATTTAAATTAATATTACTAATTATATTTTTATAGCTAAATACTATTTAAATTACGTATTATTTTATTTAAATATTTAAGTATATAACTTATATATATATATATATATATATATATATATATATATATATATATATATATATATATATATATATCTTCATATTTATAATAACTATAATACTAATATTTTTCTAATGGCATATTGTGAGTTTAATAGTTTTAATATTAATCTATATCTTTTATAATAAAAGTAAAATGATGATAGAATGATAATTTACATATAGATTAAGATTCCCACATGAAAAGTCATGCTTAAATTTTAAAAAATTAACCATTTTATTTTATTTATTCCCTTACAATAAAGTATAACATATGATGCTTATAATACAAATGTTAAATTATATACACGTGACCAAACAAAACCGTCATTTACTTTCAATCTCGTTCATTCATTGCGATTGAGCATTGATCCCCCTTCCCCTTTCACTTGCCGGTTGTTAACAGCTCCATAACAATCAAGATGGTAATTTGTGACGACAATTTCTCCATTAACTTTCTCTCGGTCTATGCAAATCATTACCGAAAGCTGCCTTCGATTATCAGAAAACTCTAACCTACATTTATAAAACAAAACCCCCCTAAAATCTAGGTAATAAGTGATTTCCGACCACAAATACCACTCATGCTTTCACTAATTTTGTTGAGATAATATAGTTGTGTTAAAGACTTTTGTAATATACGTAATTATTTTCTTTCATTCATTTTTTTTAATAATTATATTTTGATTTTTTAATTTACGTCATAACGCACTGAGCGATACTGACTAAAATCGAATTCCCAAAAAATTATGCAACAGCCATACCGCCGCAACGTGCGGGCATTTTCACTAGTTTTCATTAAAGGAGTAAAATGATTATTTAAAAAACTTAATATAATTTACAAATAGAGGACTAACATTTTTGACGGTTACATGAGGAATAAGAATTCGAAGCCAAAGATGAAACGTGCGATTTTAACAAGTCACACGGACGATCCACGTAATTTACAAATTGGGACCAAATCCAAGATAAAGTGTCAAACTAACTTTAGCAAAATGTTCATAATCCATATCGAAGCACAAGATCATCGGTATAGTTTTTAATGTATTTAGATCATGTATTTATACTAAAATCTCTAAAAGTTATATTACTTAAACTTTATTGAGGGAAAAAGAAGATGATGTGAGAAAGGGAGATGAACATATAAACTAGACATTTACAAATACTTTTGACAACGATATCTTATATGCTTTACATGAATTTCAACTTGTATAGTCTCTACAACTCCAATTATGTATTGATTAAGAAAAATTCTTTTGAGTTCGCTTCAACGAGTTAACAATCCTACTTGTACTATTTAACATATGGGATCCTACGATCTCGCTGCTTGTACTATTCAACATATGGGATCCTACGATCCCGCTGCTTGTACTATTCATCGTGTCGGATCCGAGTGATGGTCAAGATTGACTTATTTATGAAAGTAATGTTTTCATGTTTCATGTTTGATAGAAAAGTTCCATGGACCAGAAAGTTGCACCCTGCCATGGTTAAGTTTGATAGTCAAAAGGCTGTGGAACAAGTTAGAAGCAATGGTGTGAAGGTTCCTTTAGACCAGGGTCCAACTTGTATTCTGACACACTGCCATTGGGATCCATATGACCACAGACCACACCCTTCTTTCCTCTCAATAATGGCTAGCCTCTTTTCTAGCTCATTGCTCTTATTTTTCAGCCAAAAACTTAAAACGTAATTCGGAAGATCTACTAATTATATTATAATGATCTTATTAGCTTTTTTTTTCTTGTATCTTTAGCAATAATTTTTTCACTCTTAAATAACATGTAATCCTTCACTTGTAACGATTTGAATTTTCATACCGAATTTATAGAAAAGAACCATGAATATCGCTAGACTATAAGGTAAGGGACGAATAATCTTATTAGCTAACAAATCTAGCTTGTTTTGAACAACTAACCATATATAGAGTGATCATGACACAAAGCTGTTTAACTTTTCATTTTTATTTTTCTTCAACTCCACCACATCACACCAACCATGCAATTGTTTTCCATCATATTCTTAGATAACATTTTATAGTAGGGATAAGATCATAAAGTAATAGGCTATCACGATAAGTTAAATCTATTAAAAAAACTGTTTTAATGAAGCCAAATGATATTTAAAATGATAATGTTTATGTCATGTTATAGAATATAAAATACAAAGAAGATCAGCACATTTCCTTACCAAATTTGATGTTATAAAAACAAGTAAACACTTTGATTTTTTTTCTATAGTAAAAAAAAATTGGTACCTTTTATAGTTATGATTCTTCCACCATTAAAGATATAGTTATTGAGTCTATGTTATTTTTAAAATCTATCACCGATTGTATCAAAAGTATAGTCACATAAAATATTAGTTGTGATTCTTCATACCGTTAAATTAATATAGATAGAAGATAAAAGGACAACCGGAAGGATGAGGATTGTTTTGAGCCTTATTTACAGGGGGGTTTCTAGTGGTGCACAAAACGATTCGTCCAAACAACCGGTTCGGTTTGTGGTCAATGTGGTCAAAACCGGTCCGTGGGAGGAACCAGTTCGGTTCGGGAACCAGTTTGAGGAAAATGAAACCCGAACCGATGGGAACCGAGTAGTTTTGGTTTGGGAAGTTCGGTTTTAAAACGGACATGAACTAGTTTCGAACCGTTTGAGCTTGAAAACATGAAACAGATTAGGAGCTGTCGGATTATATTTTGGTTTAGGACCGGTTTGTACTGCCGGTTCGTTACGGGTCGGGTCGTCAGTTCCAGTTCTCGTACCGGCTTTATTTCACCTCTTGGGTTTCATATATTTGTGTTGTGTTGATGTGTTTTACAATTTGGTGTTTGGGTCAAGGTTTGGGCTGGGCTTCAGCCCAAATGGGGAAGAAACCAACCGATATGAAAAAGGTTAAAGAGTTTCAACAATAGAAGAAACAATGCTTAGTTGTGGTCAATGTTGGAGGTTAAACAAGGCAAAACGTGTCGTGTTAAAAGGTCGCATTTGACACAACATTTTAAAACGACTAGTAAACCGAACACGACACACAAACCGATATAAATAGCAGAATAATTCTAATAACACGTATCATACTAGATAAGACATAAAAACCTCAAAATTTAAAGGTTTCTCAAGAAACTATTTAAAACTATCCTATTGCATTATGTCAAAGCTCTAAGACAAAAAGATGAATGCAAGCAGTTTCCCCTTTTACGGACACATCTGAATTCGATGAAACTTACTCATCATCATCATCAATCCATTATGAACCAACGTGTTTTGATCGGCACCAAGAAACATGTTTTTAATCGATCCTTTATGACCTACTCTTTGATCTGTTCATTTTGTCACCTCTAAAATGAACAAAATGCATGACAGCTTAAATAGAAGTAGAATATCTTTATGTGTGTTGAGAGGGGAGACATTGAAGGAAAAGTAATATCTATTTGACGTTTGTGATATTGACTAAAACATCTTTTGGCAGTGTATGTAAACTTCTGTTTTGATCAATGTATCTTTGACTTTTTGAGCACGTTTTGCCCATGAATCATACTTTTTGGTTGATAAAAACGCTGGGTCGATGAGTTTGTTTATCTTTAAGCTCATTAAGGATTAATGTCTTAAGAAACATCATTTATTTGGAGTAAGTTGTATAGATACTATAATGTTAAAATAGCTTTTCACTTACAACGTGCATCTAACATTAATCTTCAACTTTATAAGGTTTACACGTCGCACTTACAATGTTTACCGGCTATTTGGTTGGATATTATACATTCAGAGCATTGTTTGGACACAATCTAGAAATGGTGCTACTTATCTACCATCTCAAAGTTCTTGTCAATTCAGGCCATTGTACACCAATACATGATCATAACAATATTAACAAACAAATAATGTTGTTCGTCACACAATCACTCCATGGGATGATCACCTTAAGTGAGAATTTAAAACTTGTCGGAGTTGCCAAAACTTGTTGCTGACTTATTGGATCTGTCGAAGGTTTTGACGCAAATATTGCGGCAAAGTGAAACAGAGGATTGAATATTCAAAATGTGAAATACAAGACAAGTGTTGACAAAGTATTACAAAGAGAAACGTAATAAAATTAATCAAATTATAGCTCATAGATATGATAAAGAAAGATTATTAGAATTAATCTTATCTATCTAGAAAATAAGATTGAAAACTTATCCGTTTAATGTGGATATGATTATCTAAAAGTTTGATGAGTCGTCGTATCCAGAAAAGTCAAGGTCGAGCTTTTGTTGGTGGGAGAGAATGATGGGCAACGAGTTGCAAACTGGTGGAAAACAGCTCGGAGTTTTTGTTAATTTTCTAAAATATTTTATCTGGTTTTCTCAAGCTCTAATGGATTTCTGAATTGGTAAGCATGTTACGTTATTAAAATGTATGTTCTGTAAGGACTGAAACTAAAGACATAAAGTTAGTTAAGTAAGATTGTGAAGGTTCCTTTTTTTTTTTAAATTTTTACTTTTTTGCTACCGACAATAATGAGCTGCAATGAAAAGGTTTATTGATATAAGCTTTTATTCTTAAACTTACTCAAACTTTAAGAGTACTTCTAGATCCCTTATACTATTTTGATCATGTCTACTTAATCATACAAATAACAAGAATATAGCCTAGCATACCAAAGTTGTATTTAAAAGGTGTCTTTTACCTAGTGGCAAATATGTATACCTCTCATCCATGAGGTGATGGGTTCAAGCCTTACTCGAGACTTATGAAGTAGATATAATTCAAGTATAGTATAAGTAGATTAAGAGCGTTCAAAAAAAATACCGAAAGTGTCTCTGTGTATAATTGGAGGGTTCAAGTCCTATCATGATGAAAATGTGTAGTTTAATGTAGGATTAGAGGGTGGTGGGTTAACTTAAAATTAAAGAAAAACAAAACAAAGCAAAACTTGAGTGTACAAATGGAACCGAAGCTCTCACTATGTAGATCGGGTCGAAAACACAAGGATTAGATGATCACATATGTTCACGGATGGCTCGGTTCCCACCACAAAATGTCAAAAGGATCGACATTCCTTCCATTTTAGACTTGTTATTTACAAATAGTGCAACAAAACTTAAAGCCATAGATTGCGGCGATGAGGCTGGCAAAGAACCTAAAACCATCTATCATGTGCACCATGGTGCTGCGCTAACACGAAATCAATAGCTAAAATTTTAACAAGCATTTATGCACCACACTAATGGCATAACAGCCATACTGCAACTGATAGGTATGTCAACAAATCTACAAAAATATTAACAATAAATAACAAACAAGGATACCGAGGGTCTTGAGAGGATGTGATAAGGGCAAACCCCACATCTATCATAAGAGATAGAAAGGCTACTCCCATTGAGTCCCGTGGCTCTAAAAATCACTTTTTTGCATAGAATATTTAAGAACAGTACACTGACAAATATTGGCTAAAGAAATCCAAAGACCAAACATAAAGTTTTTACAGATCAATAAGTTTCCTGGAAGTTCACTACCAGGACATGGCGTCTATCACAATGAAATACTTCAAAACCAAGAAACAACAATTCGACAAGATTACGAAACTTTGGTCACCCCGTCGGTTTAAATATTCAGTTTTACAAAAGTAACGTCTGCGTAATTCTGTGACAACAAATAACAAAACGCACCAGTAATAAGAAAAGGGTATTAAATTAACAACCCTTTTTAAAGAAAGAACATAAAAAAAAAGACAAGATATCTATATGCTGATTCCAACTATTCACCCATTCTTAGAGTTTTTAAGGTCATCTGGGAGACAACAATATCACATGACAGGAAAGTGAAACACTATGTTGGCATGGTAAAAACAAGTGAGATTATAACACAAGCTCATTGATGAAAGCGAGTTACATCAAAACTCATTTGCTTGTCATTTACATGATACATTCAAGGAGGAGCAAACTAAAGACATGAACAAGAGTATAAGCATGCCATGTGAAACAAAATAATCCTCCATCATGGTAGGTTATGTACAAACAATACTTACAAAGCAACAAAGACAAGCTTGGGATCATGTATCTTACTGCATCGAATCACTACAAACCAATATCATTAACTCATGTACACTTGTATTAAACCAGTAATTAGTAGTGATATTAATGCAAATAAACTTGGTTTACTACAATTTCACCACAGTGAACAGATGACTAAAACTAAGCAAATATTACCAAAGGACAGTTAACTAAATCGTCATGATATGCCCATGAGTTTTAAATAGAACTGGTAGAAAAGAACCGAACAAAAACTATACATTATGATGAAAACAGCAATATATCATCATCCAAGAGGCAAAATTTCATTGATCAAAGCTGTCAAGCAGCCAAGGCGTAACGATTTAATAGTTCCAAAACACCATGGACTATAACATGCCTTGTAAAGAAACTTAACCTTCCTACAAACTTTAGGAGAAACTGAAAAGTACCTATCTCCAATGCAAAGATGAGATGTACATGATCAAGAAGGAAAACCAAGTAAACTGCGATCATGAGGCGAAAGCAAAAGTAAAGAACCATATCCATAACCCCTGTAGTCCTGTACTAACAACTATCTAAAACCAAATGCCCACAGCAAGAATTCCCTTTGACCCACAAAACCAACTATCAAGAACCCGCTTTCATTTTACCAAAACAGAACATCTCAACCTCGATCTTCCTTCGATCTCCACATGCATTTTCAGACCATTGCAGGTCCTCCTTTTCTCTAACCCGAAGCAACATTACGAGACTCTGTATCCTCTGTATCCTTACCACATCCACCATTGTGATCCACCAACTTCATGAATTCCTTCTCGCAGTTGAACGATCTCGCCTCTTTCTTATTCAAAACATCCCAAAAGAAATCTGTCATCACAGATTCATAACCAGGCATCTTAGCATACCCAGGGAAGTAGTTGATATCTATAACAAGGTATCTATCCCCAACCTTAGTATCCCTAATGACATCAAAATTAAAAAGATGCAGCTTCATCGCCTTACGCAACCCACGGGCCATATTCGTTATCAAACTCATTGGTGGCATTGCAGCATCTTCCAAATCCAACATCTTATAATACCTATCATCATTCCTTTCATGTGAAGTCAGATTAGATACCTGTGAAAACGATAAAGAACCATGTAAACCACCCAATTTCTCCTCTGTAATATCCGGCAACGACTTTCGTCTCACACATTTCACATACTTACCAACAACATACACTTTGAAAATCACACCACCATGGTTCACAAACTCCTGCACAACAGTAGGGCTTTTAAGCTTATCAAAACCCTCACTACTAAAAATCAACAACATCTTATGCGATTTAGCACTACCATCGGCCACCAGGGTTTTGCAATCACCGGAAACTTCAAACCCTCACCAAACGCCTTCGCATCCTTCAGCTTCTCAGGCTCGTATATCACAATCTGCTTCGGTACCCCAAACGACGCCGTTTCACCGTCGTTCACCGCCTCAATCTCCGACACCACATCAAGCATCGTAATCCGATTGTGCAAACGCTCAATCGCATCGGGAAAATCGACTACAATAGCGCTAGGGTTACGAACCAAGTACTCCCGTAGCTGTTTCCTCCATTCTTCACCGTACAGCTTGTGAAGCACACAATCAAACGGACCTTGATCCACTAACGGCTTGTCGGTATCAATCTTGATGAGATCGATACCTCGTTCTTTCGCTAAATTCACCAGTGAATCCTGAATGAAACTCTTCTGTTTCTTCAACAACAAAGCGTAACCTATACTGAATCGCTTCGTCATCATTTCCTCCGTTGGTTCGATTCTTGAACAATATTATTATTGTTATTATTCCCCTCTGATTTCACAAATGCAATCGAAACACTCATAACAAAGAATTCGAACACAACTAGGGTTTTGGGATTCTGAATGTATAGATACACAGAGGTGTATGTAAATATGTAATAGGGTTTAAGAACGACGGTGAGTGAGATTATCGGAGTTAACGAGATTGCGGTGGGGTGAAGGGAGTGTGTATATATAGGGTTTGAGATGGTGAGTTAACTCGGGTGTTGATTTGTGGTGAAGTTAACTAAGGTTAGGAGTCCACGTGGCATATTCTTTCAAATAATATACGGATTCCGCCGCACTAGCAAATGTCAGAATTTACCAAAAACAATAATTTGCTAAAAAAAGCAACGTGTTGTTGTAGCCGTTGGATGGTGGTACTTGGTGAATTGAGAGATGAGATTGTGCCACGTGGCAGGGGACGTTGGTGGTCGTTGCTCGTGAAGCTTCTCGTTTACAGAAATTGGTAGTTAGATCAAAGTTAAAAACTTTTGAAACTATTAGAGATTATGAGTAGATTACAAGTGTTAGGCTTAATGAGTTGATTCTTTCAAGATTTATTTCTATTTGAGTTGGTAAAATGTTAAAACGAGTGAACCTAAACTCAATTGACATATAAAGCATGTTTATTAACAAGCTTAAGTTTTGTTTACCAAAACAGTTTAGGTTTGTTATTCGTGAATCTAAAGCCCGGTAGAAATTTAGCTAATTAGTGTAATGGAATAATGGTGAGTGAAATAATGGTGAGCGAAAGGCCAAGTGTTAGATGGACTAATGGTAAATGAGAGCCGACTTTAAACACATTGTAAGTCGTGTAAGCCTCATTAGTCAACTCAATCTGACTTGTCGTTTTTTTTCTCTTCCAATGCTATTTAGGCTAAATCTTTAATCATGTTTCGTTACGCCAGTTGCTATTTAGGCTAAATTCCTAATCATGTTTCGTTACGCCAATTGTCTAGAAGAAGTGCTTTGTGTTTGGTTCGGTTAATTTCATTATGGCATTTTTATGTTTACAAAATCCCTTCATGAGTTGTTGAAAATATTGTATCCCCATAAGAACGAGTCTAAGGGTTGGACGGATGATATCACGATTATGATCCCTATGGGGCTTATATCGAATCTATATCTCCGACTGACTTCAATGGCTGAGAATGTAATTTGGACATAAAGAAACGAAGTGATTTAGACAAATCTTATTTATTGATAACCTCAGACCAATCAGAAGAATATGGATTAATACGTAATCGATCGAGCACTACTTTAAAAACTTTTTTTCTTCTCAGTAGCGAAATGTCCCAATTGTCAAATATAACATCAACAACATTTAATTGTTCATATTGTTGTATAATGCATTTAATTTTCTTGTTATTTTATTTAAGTATTGCCCTTAATGAGTTGTTAAAAGTGTTTTCAAATTTTAAATATCAGTAGACTTATTACAAATGGAAACCTTTTCAAATTTTGTTTGATGTGATACTATAAAGAAGCCACAACTTCATATATCATTTAAAATATATTTAAAGCATTGTATATTATTCATCACAAACTTATAATTAAGGAAATATGATATTTCAGTAACTTTAAATAGAGATATATAAGATTCTCCAATAAAAATTAGTTGTTCCCGAAAAAAGAATATTTGCTAGCATGGTTTTTTATATTTTGACTCGACTTTATTTTTGGAAGTATAGCAATTCATTTATCTACAAAAGTTTAGGGTACATGATAATTGTTTCAACAATATCACAAAGATTAAATCCCTTTAGAATTTTAAATATTTCTAAAATTTAAGTTTCGGAAACAGTTCTATCTATAGTATAGTTGGTTTAACTTTAAGTCATGGATCAAGTCATCAAGCTTAAATATTTTATAAAAATTATATGACAAAAAACGATATTGTAGTTTTGACCAATGAGGGTGAATGGTTTGTCATTTGAATTAATAAACTTTATAACACTCATCTCAATATCTCGTATTGGTGCATCATCTGGCTAATCATGTATCATTTAATATAATTTTATCTGTATATTTTATTACATTACATCACTTTGTATTATTGTAATGTAAATAGTTCAGATTTTAGTGGGTGTTTGGGATTCCGATGGAATCTCCTTTTTAACTTCTGAGAAGGAGTTTTGAAGAAGTTAAAATTTTTAATTTTTTAACATCTTCTTCTTCCTCTCATATTTTCATCTCAATCCAAACACTTTTTCACATTCTTTTGACTTATCTTCTCGTTAGAAATCAAAAGTAGTTTTCAATAAGCAATCCCAAACACAACTTTAGTATGATATGTTCAGTTAAATATAATTTATTTTTATTTTATGTCATTTTTTACAAAAGAAATTTATATTATCAATTTAAGTTGAGTTAGATTTAAGATTAACTAATCGATAACCATCACCACATTATTTGGTTGAACTCAAATACTCAACGTCAAACCCTAATAATTTGCATCGAATATTCCCAAACTTGAATAATAATCTCCCCACGAAACTACAAAACGAGAACTCCTTGAAATCCTCTACAATAATCAAAGAACAACTGAATCAGATGCAACAGGAATCCTCTGAAACAATGTCTTCATCTTCTTCGATGAGAAACGATGATCATAATGGGGATAATAAGGTGAAATCATCATCACTGTCATCAAAATTTCCCTTAACTTTTTGGGAGATTGCTGGTGCATCTGGTGTTCTTTTGAGTTTCGCCGTTGGTCTCCTCGGAGTTTATCTCACCTTGCCGGATTCTGATTACAGCTTTCTCAAGCTTCCAAGAACACTCGAAGATCTGCATATCCTTAGGTAATTAATTTCTTCTGTAGCGAGTGTGATTGATTTTAAGATATCAGATCTATTTTATGTTTCAAGTGTTTGTTTTTTGCCCCTTATTTGATCTGTATGCGTCATTGAAATTTGAATCTGTATAATAATATTATTATGTTTGCTGTTGGTCTTTATAACACACTACCAAGAACAAAATTAGCATTTATTAATGGGGAAAATCTTTGTAATTAACGTAGAAAACAATATCCTTAGATTGCTTTCTCTTAAAGAGTTTCCATATTAATTTTTCTAGTTTTGTATGCTTAATAATGTTGTTTGATGTTGATTGTCAGTGTTTGTTCATGAAATTGAATCAAAAGCTTAACTTATGCTTTTGTGTCATGTAATTTATCTTTAATATTGCAATTTCCTTGGTACTTGAATGAACTTGAATAGTCGTTTATAACTGAAGTTAGCTTGTAATTTCATGATAGTCAGATTAATGTTTTACAAAAGCCCTGTTATGATTCTGATTTTCTGGTTATCAAGATAAATGTAAAAGTGTTGCCTAATTAACCAATGTTAGCACCTGATTATCTTATTATCCGATTGTGGTTGTTTAATACGCAATTGTCACTTTGAAAATACACATTAAGATCACATAGTCGGTTGGAATTCAAGGTTTGGTTTTGAATTTTTCAGAATCTTTAATAATATGCACGATTGGTAAGGAACGAGTCAGGTTTTTAAGAAACTATGGAAAGACAGAAATCTAGCACTTTTATGTTACGTCATTGTGTTAACATGTGCGTCCATGTGTTCCCTTTTTGAACACGTGGTTTCGGAAATGTTTCTGAAAACATCATCTTTTCTTATTTTCCCCAGAGATAATCTTGAGAGATATACAAGTGACTACACTATCCAAGTCTTAGTGGGGTACTGCACGGTTTATATATTTATGCAAACTTTTATGATCCCTGGAACTGTTTTCATGTCACTGCTTGCGGGATCTCTGTTTGGGGTCTTAAGGGGTGTAACTCTTGTTGTCTTTGCTGCTTCTGCTGGAGCATCTTCTTGCTACTTTTTATCTAATTTGATTGGGCGGCCCCTTATCTCGTCTCTGTGGCCCGATAAACTAGTTTTCTTCCAAGACCAGGTAAGGCTCAAATGCTCTATTATGTAAAGGTGGCAATGTTGAACCATATACGGGTAAATGGGTGCACTGGGCTAAAATGGGTAAACTTATAAAAATGGATAAAATTAGAATAGGCAGAACGAGTCAAAAGTAATCCAAAGTGTATTCACAATCATTATTAAAGTATTAATTATTCGCAAACTCTTTAAGGAGAAAAATACAAAAACGTGTCCTTGTGTCGGTCTGACCCATACTAAAAATATCCATTTTGACTAATTACCCAACCTGTCCGACCATACTATTCTGTTACTTATCCGAACCCAAACCTATTTCGTTAAAAGCTTCTAGATTCGATAAAGCGATTGATAAATTTTGGCTTGTTTTCCTAGGTGGCTAAAAGGCGAGAAGGGTTATTCAATTACATGCTTTTTTTAAGGTTGACCCCAACTCTACCTAATATGTTCATCAATGTTGCTTCGCCGATAGTAAATGTGCCGTACCATATATTCTTGTTGGCCACTTGCACCGGGCTCATTCCAGCTGCATATGTAACTGTCAAGGTATCATTCTTAAATATTCTTTCCTTTTTTTATTTTATGTATACCGACACACTAAGGCGTTCGAATTTGCTTTTTGTAACTGATAATCTGAAATATCGTTTACTACTTTTTTTTTATAAACGAATTCTTATTCTAATTATTTGATTATTTAGGGGTCAAAGAATCAGTTTCATATAAGCCGCAAGAATACTGATTTATGTTTATTTGTCCCTCTTTTGACATAATTGAGAGACTTCAATTTACTTCCACATGCCCTTTTTGGTCATTTTATCTATTAATTCCTTAGATAATTGAAGTTATTACAACTTTAAATAGCAGAAACACATCCAAACACCATCTCATACTACACATTTTACAATAGTTTATTATTTGATTGCGGTTATTTAACACCACATAATCACTTTCAAGATTCACATTCAACACCCCTTAATACACACAATAGGAAAGGAGTCAAATATTTGATTATGATGTTTCTAACCAAACAGACTTAAGAGTTATCGTCACTCTTAACATTTTTGTGGTTTCTTGTTTATTTATAATTCAACAGGCAGGAATAACTCTTGGAGAATTACAATCAATCGGAGACCTATATGACATCACCTCGATAGGAACCTTGTTTCTCATTGGGCTTGCATCTGTTACCCCTACACTTCTAAGCAAGAAGATGCCATCATAGTAATTTGTTCACGATTTGGTCATAATGTTTCTAACCAACCCCATTTGAGATTTAAAAAATCTGTACACAATCTGTCTGGCCTCGGGTTTCAAGCTGTTGATATTCAGCGGTTAGTGCTGCAGATGCTGGAGATGAAAAAGGGGACCCACACTATTATTAAAATCTTGTTTACTTAGATAGAAGGGCAATAATGTAACATGCAGTTTAGTATATGTTGAAAAATAAATTTCTTAGTGTAAAGAAATATATGAAAAGATGGATTCTTGTTATGATTCAATTTTATGTGATGTTAGACTGGCACTGCCGAAAGTTTCAGGTGTTTAAGGATGTAAACTTTTTTATATTCAATAATAAATATGAGTTGTTATTTCATTCTTTGGTTTTGATCAAGTGTCATGGTTGTTTTGACAGTGATCCACTGTTGTTGATGTTTTATGATTGATGATCACATAATACTATTATTTGACTGTGATCCACTAATACTAACTATTATTTATTAGTTGGGTTTTATTTTCTGTAATTATCTTTTATTACAAATGTGATTAGTTTTGAGATTCGATATAATCATATATAACCACGTAAATTAATTACTCATATAGGCAGGAGTTACGCGACAATATGGTCGCGAGTTCACTTTAAATCCTGTTACATGAAACACATGCTTAAATTCTACGCGGCCAACTCTTCTCTCGCGTAACCCTTTTCTTTTGGTGTCGCTTTTTCTTTGAGTATCGATCATTAAGTCCCAATCATGTATCTGTAAATGCATATTCTATGTGACCGGTTCTTTGGTTTCTTGCATATCACCTTTCCGATGACGTAGACATCGGTAATGACAAATGCTTATTTGCTATAAAAATACAAATCTATTAAAATTTCAAGTTTATAAACTGACCCTTTTGGTAGACTTGTTGCGCTTGTAAATGATAAACGGTCAGAGGTTGTCATGTGCGAAATAAAGTTCTTTTTTACATGTCACGTTATAATTTTAAAAGATATTTTAGGCTATAAATATCAAATTCTATAATATTTGTTAGCAAATTGTTTAAAGATGGTTTCAATGTGCAATTCGAACAACGCTACTTATTACGTATGGTAGTAGTAGTTTACAATTTCATGGGTTAGACAATCACTTGGATGGGTAAGATGACACGTGAACCACACTCCCGTTTGCAATAAACTTCACAAGAATAATGTGTGATTTGTTGATGATATGTTAACGGATTATAACATATGATTTGGGTTGTCAATGTTTAATGGAATAAAGACACCAGAGTTACGTGTTTTCATATAACTCGTAATTATGAACATAATTATTATTTATACATGATTTATTACGTCATAATTTTATATCAATAATAGTCTACTTGTATTCTTCATATAACGTGTAAATCAAATCAAACTCACTCCAAGATCTTTCTTTTCATGTTTAGATCTTATTAACAGTCGCTAAATAAAAGCAACAAGACTGTAAAATCATCAATTCATCATGGATCAACTGTCATCATAAATTCATAATCATTTTCCAAAGAAACTTGTACATGCTTTACAAATGTTCATGGATTAATCAAGTCAAACACAAGGGACGTTTTTTGTTATTTAACATAAATCATAATCAAGAATTAAAACACTGCAAATCAGGTGAATATCCAAGCTTTCTTCTGCATCTTCATCGTCGCACACCAGCATATAGTCGGATAGTTGGTTGATTTCCTTTTTTGAATGTTTCAATTTGCCGCTTTTTGTATTGGGAAATCAATGAAAGATGTTTCTTGTTTCAGGTTTGAAGAAATTGGGTACTATAACAAAGATCAACATAACCAATTTGTAGGTAAATATGATCAATATCCCCTTTGGTCTTTACTCAAAAGAGATCGATTATTGGGGTTCTTAATAACTTTCATGTGTGGCAAAAGGGTGCATTCAAGGTGTTCGATAAAATGCCTCTTCACTACTCACTATTGAAGTTGCTGCTTAGAACTAACATTATATAATCCGTATGTTTCTTTAAGAAAAGATAAACCTTTAGTTGCTGTTTGTGTGCCTTACAACTTTGTTTTCATCTTCTTTCCAGTTGTTTCATGGAACATCAATGTCAAATACTGCTTTACCTGAAATTGGGAGTCATATTGTCTTTCCTTACTGGTATTACCTATTGTGAACATACCCCTGCATCATTCTCTGAGTTGGTATAAAGTCTTCTTTCATTTACATTCTTCTAAGAAATAAGTCGCTCTAAGTGTTCTTTGTGTCATTATCCTTTGCTCATATTAAATTATTGTAAGATTTATTTTCACCTCTTCAGTTTGGAAGCCATAAATATATCGCAGAGGCATACTTTCAGAAACATGATACCTTAATTGACCGGGTTTTCCTAGATTTCATGTCCAGTGAGCTCTCTAATGTTAACTGTGGAAAACAGAATTTCATGCCAAAACTGTCGGTTATGCAGCGGCAGTTAATTGGCGAAGGTTCTCACCGGTGTTTAACTTCATCCATTAAAATCGAAATCCAGCCAGAAGCTATATCCAAGCTCCAGTCACTCTCCTGTGAGGCCATAATTGTTGAGAGACTGCCTTCTGGAGTATTTGCTGACCCATTTGAGCTAGAACATCTTACAGAACGTGGTGGTAAACGGTCATGCCCTTGAAGCAATTCTAGTAGCATGGTCACCTCATGATTTTTGAGTTAGTTTGTTTTCATTGACTCTTGCAGTGTTTAATGGTGCTTCTGCGTTTGGGGACACAAATTTAGAGCTGCCCACGGTGAGGGCAAATCGATCCATTGTTGAGGTTCACATGGATTTGAACCTTAGTTCATTGTCTGGAAACAAGAACGGTTGGGAACTTAGCATTGAGCTTCCATTGCATGCACGCTATGCGGTATGTGAACAATGAACATCAATGTTGAAAGTTAATCCTAATTGTGGTCATATGTGAAAGTTTAAGGGGGAGAATCATCAAGAGTCTAAAGATATGTTTGTTTTATTTAGTAAGTTTTAATTAGCTTTATTTAAGGTATTAGTGTTTATGTTTTTGGCTGTGAATGGGCTATCATTCCAGCTGTGTTTGAGTGGAGTTTTCATTAGTAATTAAGGTTAGTATAAAATAGGGTCATTTTCTAAGAGTTTTTGGTGTGGTTTTTATTCAATAAAAGAAAAGAGTCGTGGGTGTGTTTTCCCACAAAAATGCTATTGTTGTTTGCTTTTCTTGATCCAGTTGTCTAACAGTTGGTATCAGAGCAATAAAGATCAAGGGATGTTGAAGACAAAACCGACCACCATCAAACCAAAATGAACCTGTGATTGGTTCAAATATTGGTAAAAGAGCTGCTGATCGAATATGAAGGCTGCTGCGAGGTTCTAATAAAAGGGCTGTTTGGGTAGCAATCAAACAGCAGAGTGCAGACCAGATTTGTGAAGTTTCTGCTCTATTTCTGTTGAAGGATCAAAGGGCTGTGAGAGCCGGTTGCAAGATACAATCAAAACAGGGTGAAGATAAGTGACTGATCTGTGACAGATCGGTTGAAGACAGGTTGTGTGACGCAACTGCAGTAGAAAAAAACCTGTGTGATTCAGGTTATATCCGTGGAAGACGGACCTTGAGAGAAGGAGACTGTGTGAAGCAGCGAACGAGGTGAAGAAAACCTGTGTGATACAAGTTACAAAGGTGTGATACCGGTGTGGAGAAGAAGTTGTTTAATTCATGAAAGATTGAACCAACTTTGCTGTGAAAGCAGGTTCGAGAAGAATTGATCCGTGATTGATCAGTGTGGGAAAGCGGGTGATCAGTGTGAAGAAGCAAGAAACTGATCTGTGTGAAACAGATTGTTTTCTGTGTATCTGTGTGAAACAGATTGATTTTTTTTGCTGAAATTTGAGTGAAAAAAAGGAGGGAGGATTTTGCTACATCTGTAGGAACTGTTTGTGTTTGCGCTGAAAGATTTATTTTTGTGCAGAAAAGAGTGTTAATCAGGTAGTTCAGCAATGGCAAATCCAGCAGGGGAGATGGTACCTGCCCGTGAGTCAAGCAACGTGTCTCTACAATGCCCGAAACTAACCGCTACTAATTACACTGCATGGTCTATTATGATGGAGACCATCCTAGCAGCATATTAGACAATGTTATTTAGTGATTAGTTTAGGGACTAGTATTGTAACTTGCTGTTTTATATAAACACCATGATATTGTAACCCTAATTATGATAATCATCTAATACAATCCTGATTACAAGGTTTAACTTGGTATCAGAGCCAGGAGGGCTCGATCATCGCCGAAACCCTAATCAGGGCGGCCGGCCTCCGCCGCCGCCCTGTCCAACCATCCATCACCGCTCCTCTTTTCTTTTTTTTCTTTACAACCTCCACATATGGCGGAACCCTAGCCGCCGCCACAAACCACTACCATCACAACCATCACCACCTTCACAAAACCCTAGCTTATTGCTGCTGTCAGATCTGCAAAACCCTAACTGCCGTCGCTAATCAGCAACCAGTCGTCGCTAATCACTTACCTTCTCAGTGTCCAAATCAGCAGCAACGGCCTTCTCCTCAAGCCAATTTTACAGTCCCTTCGGATGCTGCTTCATCCTCTGGATTGGAAGCCCGACACTGGTGCTACACATCATGCCACCCCAGACTTATCTAGCTTGGACAATTCTGAGGCATATTATGGTAACGATTCCTTACTTGTTGGCAATGGTTCTTCGATACCTATTTTTCATATTGGTTCTTCCAAAATATACTCTTCCAATAAAACCTTTAATCTTTCTGATATTCTTCATGTCCCTAAACTTAAACAAAACCTTTTATCAGTTCAAAAGTTTTGTCTTGACAATAATGTCTTTTTTGAATTTCATTCTTCCTATTTTCTTGTGAAGGACGAGTCTACGCGCACTACCCTCCTCACGGGTCCCAGTGAATAGGGTTTATACTCTATCCGCCTTCCTCAACTCAAGACTTTACCCAAGGTTGCATTCACTGCTGTAAAAGCTCCCTCGGATGTTTGGCACCAACGCTTAGGACATCCACATGCTCAAGTTTTTAATTCTCTTGTTTCTTATTGTTCTTTACCAGTTTCGAATAAATTGTCAAAACATTTATGTTCTTCTTGTCAAATGGGAAAATCATCTAAATTACATTTACCTGATTCTACTTTTCGTAGTCATCATATTTTGGATCTTATTTATTGTGATGTTTGGGGCCCTACCCCGTCATCATCTTTTGATGGTCATCGTTATTTTTTGTTATGTGTTGACCATTACACCCGTTACATGTGGTTTTACCCGTTATCTCAAAAATCTGATGTTTATGCCATTTTAACCAATTTCATCAGCATGGTTGAACGCAGTTCAACACCAAACTCAAATGTATCCAATCAGATTGGGGTGGCGAATTTCGTCCATTAGCTACTCTCTGTCGCAACCTTGGCATAATTCATCGCCGTTCTAGCCCTCACACAAGCGAGCAAAACGGTTTTGTGGAACGTCGCCACAGACATGTCGTTGAAACCGGCCTTTCCCTTATGGCTCATTCTCATCTCCCTCAGCGGTTTTGGCACTTTGCCTTTGAAACAGCCGTTTACCTAATAAACCGCTTTCCCTCTCGTGTCTCCTCAAACAAATCTCCATTTGAACATACTTATGGCCGTAAACCAGATTACTCCTTTTTACGTGTTTTTGGTTCTCAATGTTTTCCCTATCTCCGCCCCAATAACCACCACAAAATTGACTTCCGTTCCACGCCTTGTGTGTTTCTTGGCTATAGCCTCTCGCATCATGGCTATCGGTGCTTTGATCCTCTCACCGAGCGCATTTACATTGCTCGTCATGTTCGTTTTAATGAACATATATTTCCTTATGCTCCATCCCCAAAACCAAACTATCCCTCATCTTCTTCAAGTAAAGGGCTGTCGTCGGGAAGGAGCTCATGAGAATGCTCATAGGAGTGGAGATGGGTTTGCAATCTTTCGTCGGGAAATATCTGTGAATGGGCTATCATTCCAGCTGTGTTTGAGTGGAGTTTTCATTAGTAATTAAGGTTAGGATTAGTATAAAATAGGGTCATTGTCTAAGAGTTTTTGGTGTGGTTTTTATTCAATAAAAGAAAAGAGTCGTGGGTGTGTTTTCCCACAAAAATGCTGTTGTTGTTTGCTTTTCTTGATCCAGTTGTCTAACAATCAATCGTACTTTAATCATACTGTTTGTTAGTGGTAGTAAGATGGGCGTGTTTGGGTTAAATTGACCTGCTAACACTTGTTTGTCCATTTTTGAAGATTTTATTAATCATCAAATGCATTAATTTTGGTTACAAAGTAATATCATAACAATAATAATCTAAATCTTTGAATAAAACTATGTGGGAGCCTATATGCATTAGCATAGACTCAAGGCGTCTTTCAACTTGTTTAATCCTGTAAGTCCATTTGACATATCCCCTTTTAGCTAATTTGACATGCTTGGAATAAAATACAACCCAGATCGACCCATTCATAAGTAAATCGATCAGAATTCACCTTTTGTGTTTTTTATGACCCAACTTATTTAACAAACATTTTATTCAGGTTGAAGTTTCACTTTTTGTTTAAGAAAAGTAGTTGGTAAAAGACAAGCCGTTAGTGTGCAAGTTATACAGTTACTAAGTTTATTGTTTATGCATTTCAGTTGCTATTAGTGTTTAATAGATCTTAGGCTATTTATTTACGTTGAATATGCAAGCAGAGCTCTTTATATTAAGCTTTTATTTCATAACCAACTCGATTATTCATTCAGTACTTACAATATACCATTTTGTTGTAATATTTCTCAGGAATATAAGTTCCTTCCTGATTCACGTTATGTTTGTTTTCTATTGAATGCTTCTCCTTATTTGGTTCAATTATATTTATTTCTGCAGCCACTGGGAAAACACGGTTACACAAGAGTTGAATTTGGGCCTCCTGATTTGTTTGTACATGGCATTGTTGAAGGGAACCCACATAATCAAAGCTGTATGTTTTCATCAGCCAATGAGGGTGTTAGATTCAGTTCAACTGCTATTGTTTGGGAAGTACCTTCTGGAAGAGTGAAACACACAAAAATTGTTTCCGTGCTTACTTTTATTGCAGCAGTTGTAGGTGCTTTATCAATTTTCATGACGTGTATCTTTTATTCAGAAATTTCAGTCTATGACGGTTCAAAAGAATCTTAGATTCTTAGTATGTTTAAGGTTTGTGTGTCATATTGATTATGTTCATTACTTATTTGGAAGATTATTTTTATCATATTGACTATGTTCATAACTTATTTGGAAGATTATTTTGTTCTTTTGAACCTGTTATTCTACTCTATGGGTATCTTTTGTCGTTGTTTACATGTGTCTGATCATTGCAAACATCCACTCACAAAGCACATAGCCACATTGTACACAGCTGAAGGTTTCAGGCCCAAGATCATACTCAAAACTCTTGCATTCATTCATACTTGAAAACTTACATTATATAGAAAATAAACATGCACTCCTAAAAACAAGTGCCACTACTCCACTATCCCTAATACATGCCCACTACTTGCTAACTACTAAGACTAATTCAAACTAAAAACTTGCTGCATACTCTAAACAAAACATGACTCAAATACTAGACCCGTGACCCGTAACTTGACCCGTCTTGACCCAATCAAGATTAACCCAACATTCACCCCCTTAATCTTGATTCGGTTCTCGGTTCTCTTGCTTCTTTCTTCCTGCTTTCTTGCTTATCTTGCTCTTTCTTTCTATACCCGGTACCGGTTTTCTTGCTAATCTTGCTACTTTCTTTCTTTCTTGCTTAATTCGAATCTTTCTTGCTTGCTTACTTCGAATCATCTTCCTTGCTAACTTGCTTACTTTCTTGCTATCCGAATCACAAAGATACGGTCTTGCTACTTGCTATCTTTCCAGCTTGCTTTCTTGCTACTTGCTACTTGAACCTCGTAGGTCCATTCTTACTTGTTTAGTTTTCTTTTTAATCATTTTCTTTCTTCTACACCGTGCTCATAATTAATTTAGCAACCTGCTTGTGTGGCTACTTGTTCAAATTAATTAAGATGCTTGCCTGCTTTCATTCTTTCTTGAGCATTCTTTCTTCGAAATGGTTTTGACCTTTTGACGTGCTTGGTTGCTTACTACCTTTGAATTAATTCCAGTAGGTTACTTGCCTGCTTGTCTTTGAAATCAGATCCTGCTTCAATCATTGAGGTGTGTATCCGCCTATTTCACATACCTTTTCGCTGATTTAACCGCCTCGTTCTCAAATGACCTGTTGTTTCTTTCTTCTGCTGATCAACCTTGCTTTATTTTTTTTTTTTTTTTCTCTTATGGTAATCACCACCACAAATAAAGGCCGCTGCTCCTCTCCTGCCTGAACGATCAGGTCTTCAATGACTGCTGCTTGTAATCGTCTGCTGTTATATTCTGGTCAGCCCATGCTTCATCATACGTCCCAGCAACAGCGACAAGGCTGCTGAGTTTTTATTTTCTCCCCTTGCTACTTGCTTCTAGAGACAGCAGCCAAGGCTATCGCCTTGCTTCTTCAAGTTCTTTCTTCCGACTCTCAAACCGGCCCTCTTTTTCTAACCTTGCGCTCTGATACCAAATGAAGGTTTCAGGCCCAAGATCATACTCAAAACTCTTGCATTCATTCATACTTGAAAACTTACATTATATAGAAAATAAACATGCACTCCTAAAAACAAGTGCCACTACTCCACTATCCCTAATACATGCCCACTACTTGCTAACTACTAAGACTAATTCAAACTAAAAACTTGCTGCATACTCTAAACAAAACATGACTCAAATACTAGACCCGTGACCCGTAACTTGACCCGTCTTGACCCAATCAAGATTAACCCAACAACAGCAATGCCATATTATTTGGAACAACTCATTTATTCATTTTGGATTGTGTACTGCTACATAATTAAATAAAGTTGAGGGCTTAACAAAATATATAAACATCGTTATACAAAATGACAAGCAATTTACATTTTACTCTTAACCACCTTGTATTTGGTTGATGACATATATTTAATAAAAAGAAAAATGTTTTGATAAACTTTATTTAAAAAATGCTTTCTATACGCACTATAATAATTGACCTGGTCACTAGCTTGATGGTTCTAGATCCCATTGAGTTGTGGCAGCACATGCTTGCGATAATCAGCCAGAGCCCACATTGGGTATATATTCCTGTAGAGTGGGTAATGTAGCATGCAGTTCTTAAGGAATACTCCAGCTATTTCCTGGATAAGGTATTTTGTCATCATATGGTTCATATGGAATGTCTTGCCTCTATATCTTTTTATGTTAATTCAAATTTGATTATTGAACTTCTTTTATAATCTAATCACCTGTTGTGGGAAATCACCATTTTCCATCTGAGAGTTGATCAACAACTTGGCTGCTTTGTGTAGGGGTGTTGCATCTCTCTCCATCTGTTCATTACAACATATCAATTGAAATATTATAAATTAACTTAAACTATGAAACTGACCTGTCGAGAATGAATCAGTCCCATCATTGCCCATGCAGTTTGCACCAGATTGGACCGACCTTCCAAGGGTATATATTTCTGTTTTTCGAGCAACCACAGAGATATTTGGTTAACATTAAGTAATTCATTTATTATTGTTTATGTAAACAATTCTTATGTTGTGGTGTTACCATTTCTGGGCAGGATTTGTAGCTTTCTCCCCACCCACCATCCTCCTGTTGTGTTTCCAGCAGAAACTTGACACCTTTTTGAATTGCTGGACAATTTTCATATGTCTTCCCAACTGCTGCTAGTCCTCCAAGGGCAAACCAGGTACCGTATGTAAAACATACGCCCCAGACTCCATACCTATTTGCCACAGCTTCTCATGTTAACAACATAACAAGAAAAACTTGTTCCAACTAGAGTTAACAGTTTTGACCCATTTATTCATGAATGGGTCGATTTAAATTATGTTTGATATCTAACAGGTCAAACTAGTGAAGTCACCAAAGTTAGCTTCGAAAATGGGTCAAAGATTACCTAAAGTGTTCTTTTTAATGCATAAAACCTCCTAATCATTTTATTCAAGAAATTATATTTGACACTAACTTTCTTTTAAAAAACGTACTAATTTGTAGACTAAGTGTTTGGAGGCCAACCCAACTCGACTTTTACTATTTTGACCCGTTCGCTGAACCACCCATTTTTTACCGCCTCTGACTTCAAGCTGTTTCAGAACTCAATTTTAATGTTAAAAAAAGAAACAAACCATGAACCATCTTGCATCTGTGTTTTCTCTAGGTACCCACTTGCACCCTTAAGAAAATTTTCGATCTCATCTCTCCTATGCTCGGGCCCGTGGTATAACTTCTTAAACAAAACTAGGGCCTGCATTGCTGATGATGTGCACTCAACATACCTAGTCAATAAATGTTTTTGAGTCTCTTGAAGTTTAACCTGTATTATATATCCTATATGGAAATGGTGAATTATATTTAAGTCATACTCATGCTCAATGACGATGTCAGCAAAGAATTCTGTAGGATTGAGAATCTATGATTGAAAAGAAGTTAAAATATTTATCAAATTTGTGCATCATAAATAACAATATTTTCTTTATGACTAAGATACATACCTCCAGCCAGTCTGATGATCCTGCTGGTTCCCACGCGGATGATCCACCATTTTTGCTCTATATTATCATCGAGTGTATAAAACTTGCTAAGACCGCATTTTATGATTGAGAGTGTATTTATAAGAATTTCTTAATAAGAACAATTAAAGACAAGATACATTTCACAAATTATAAATATGACACATTTTAAATTTTCAATGTAACTGACCTGTAGGGAAAGTAATATGTTTACAGCATCATTCAGTTGCTCAGGTTTTATTTTCTCACCTACAATTTCTGGTGGCATGGTTGAAAATAGGAGGCAACACTGGGGATAGAATATAGATACACGCTTAGTAGATTATAAGGAGAGGTGTTCCTGAATTTTGTGATGATGAGTTTTTGTATAAACCGTGTAAATATACCTTTAATGCTTCAGCAGTACAGTCAGAAACTTGCCATCCATGATCTTGGTCTGAAAAGGTCCACGATCCTTTAGAAATATGTCTGTGCATGCTTTTAAAGTCACCAGAAGGATTGTCTTTAACCTACAGAAATTTTATTTATTACATAATCAGGATTGATCCAGTAAACAGGCAAACGTATCTTACTATTTAATAGTAACTTAAATAATGCATCAGAATTTTAGAGACCTGTGAAGCTTTAATGAATTCATGTCCTTTCATTAAAGTAGAGCCGATTTCTTCGGTGAGATCAGTAGCCAATAGAGCTTGAATTGAAAAACCAGCATCCCACTCTTGACTGCCAAAACTCTGTAGAATGAATAGCAATCAAAATACTTGTTAAATTCCTTTGAATTTATATAAAAATCATATTTCTAGAGTATTATTGTATGACCAGTTGACCTGCATTGTCATTCCATCTTCAGCAACCCAGAGATAATCTGGGATTCGAGCAAGGTGCTTTTTGAAACAAACACCATTCGGATCTTCAACCCAGCATGCAAGCATACACAGTACCTGAACATCAAATGTCAAACGATGAGTAAGTTTTGAATAGTTTAATTAAAATTATGTATCTGTGGTTTACCTTTTCTACACAACCAATTGTGATATATCGGCTGTTCTCATCTTCATAATGGATATGCTTCACTGTTGTTTGGAGTGCTTTTTCACGCAGTTTGTTAAATGGCCAATGATTCAATAGAGGCTCAGTAAAAACATATAGACTGTCCCACATTAAATCTTGTAGTAAAGGATGAGGATAATATAAATCTTCCTGAAATCAGAAGTTTTGCAAACAAATTATAACCCTGGAAGATAATTATCATGCAATTCAATTGATATAAATAGTAAAAGTTTCACCTTTGCACATAAATGCCGTATGCCTCTCCATTTGATTTCATTGTAGGGCTGTGCATAAAGTTCATCTCTAAGTTGTAGAATCAATGGAGTAATGGGACCCACAAATCTTTTACCATATAGGTATGACATTGGCATGTATACCAGCCGACAGTAGCACCACATTTTTGCTGCACTTAAATTAAGATTATAAATAGAGAATCTTACATTAAAATCGTCGGTTAACCAAATCTGAGCATTACAGTGTCCCAAAAGCATTATAAATGGCGATTTAATTGTATAATATATAATTCTCGATGTTGTTTTAATACAGTTGGTACTAGAGAAATAACCTGGATGCATAGGTAGGAAAGAAGGAAGGATCCAGAACTCGGGGGGCATCGGGTTAGTTCCAGCCCACTCATATATACCAAGTATCTGAGTTAAAGAACCATGTATAAGCATTTTGATTCATAAAATGAACAAAGTACAATCATTTTTACTGATGGTAAACTCGGTTGGTCCAGGCTCAAATGGGTAAATTCTTACACTGCCCAAATGGGTTGGTGGTTCTGTCATCGCGCCAATGCTTTTTGCTCATTTATATTTTATAAATTATTGATTACTTCGATTATAAATATGTCTTACAGAAAGCCATGTTTTGCCCCATGATGGAATGGATGTAACACTGCCATGATCAAGGATCCATTTGCGTGCTTTGGTGCACGCACCATTCAGACCACCATCAGGCTCTTCTCCTAAAAGACGCATACAAATGTAACTGAGTGTGGTGCAGAACATTGTGCTATGTCCCTCTATGTGAAATCCCCACCCACCGTCTTCATTCTGTTCATTCCACATGACATTCTGTTAATGTTTTCACAAAGGTCAGTTATAAAATTACATACTAGAATTATAATAGTACGTACCTGATGACAATATAAATATCTTAGAATTTCTTTTCGATATTCTGCTGGGAAAACACTGTTAAGGTGCCCTGTAATATACAAGCACATCACCTGCAATTTGTTAATTTGTCAAATATTAGGATTTTGTTAACCCTTTTTATTTGTGAATGGGTTGATTAGGATTATGTTTTATTTGTAACATGTCAAACGGGTAAACAAACAAACAAACAAACATGCGTCTGTAAAATCCCACCCATAGCAAAAGCTATTGGTAGGGTTTGGGGAGGGTACCCTTTCCCCTATCCCAGAAGACAGAGAGAGGTTGCTCCCATTGAGACTCCGGATCCAAAAACCTCTTCTTGACATGTATGGTTTAGTATCCAAATATCATAAAGGGTGCAACATGGAATCAAAATGGGTAAGAAAAGAAAACTAGCTAAAATGTAAACAAGTCAAATGGGCCAGGTTTATAGCAACACAAAATGTATCCTTAATGCATATAACTTCTTAAATCCTTTTATTCAGAAAATGAAATTATTACGTTAATAATAGATCTTTTTTATAATAACATATAACCTAAATTATTTTTGAAAAATCATGCAAATCATGTTTTGGGTCAAACAGTCTGGTCAGCACAAATATTACCCATTTGATTTGTAACATGAGTAACCTGACCCATCCATTTTCGCACCTCATACTAACCATGAAAGCTTACCAGGGGCTGCATGAAATACAATGGACCAGCAATTTCAGCTGGCCAATGACCATCATCAGCCTGTAAGGCTGCAAAGTAATTAACCGATCTTCTTAATGTGATTGTCGCCTTTTCATATGATATTTCTTCACCATCCTCTATTTTCACTTGGGCTATTGTTTGTTCAAATTGCTTCTCTCTTAAAAACTGCATATCAACATTCATACAATATATTAATACATTTTAACCAGATAAATAACTTCTTTTATGAGACTTTTGAAACAGGGATCGAGACCTGCATTCGCCAAAGAACATCACTGCTAGCCTTAATTAAGTGTTTATGATTCCAGAAATCAGCACGAGCTTGTTCCACCTCAGCACGCTCTTGTAAACTTCCGTAATTTGGATCAAATTCCCATATTTGCCTCCCAAGAAAATTGTTTGTGCTATACAGGTACTGATTATTGCCCCCTTCTGCTATTTTTAATCTCCACATCTTTCTGTAAACTTAGTGAATAAGAAAATACTGTGTGAACTGAGAGACTATGTGCATCTTATGTGAAATTTGCTTGAGTATTTACTTTTATAGATGCATAGGCATATTATGAGCCTGAGGTGATTCAAGCAAAGATTTTGGGCCCACATTTTTTCTGCTATATGTAATTGCATTAGTTACATCTGTTTAGAAATTGTCGTTTTCTATATTTTCAGTACTGTTCGTTTGTATGCTATCAATACAATAAATCTCTTGTAAAACTTCAAATCATTTGAAAAGCTGTGTAGATCTATATGCAAGCTCAAGGATCATAGCAGGTGTTTGTATAGTTGAAGGAAGGCTATAGTATATGTCATACACTAGTATGTATTGTTAGTTACAGGTGTGACCGTTCTTGCATAGTTCAAGGGCCAAGGCTGTAAAATTTGTCATACGTTGTAAACGAATGAACACGCATGAGGTTTTTGTATTTGTTCATTTAAGTGGAACGAAGACAGACAAACATTTAGTGTTTGCTTCTTAAGAAAATATGTTTGTTTGTTAAGAAAATATGTTTGGCTGTTTGCTATTTTAACAAGAACATACTAAAAATAGAAGAATATATTTAAAGAATAACCTATAAAAAAGATTAAGATAAAATAAAATACAGATGATATTCATTTTCTTATATGTTTGTTCGTGTTTAGGCACAAACATATTGTTGGAACTTGGAAGTAGTTTACATATAGAGTTGTGTTTAATAGATAATTATTCATAAAACTATAATAACCACATAATTACTAGTAAATACTGTTAGGTGCAAAACCCTTCTATAGATTCATAGAAAATCATTTAGATTTCTTATTTATTTTACTACAAGTTAATTATGATTTTTAAATCAAACAAACAATGTAAGTGTGAACAACATAAGTATGTAAAAGATAGATCATATGTTAATTATCTTAAGTTGTGAAATGACTCACCTTTAAACACAACTTTAGAAGAAATATCTTCTCATGTTGAAGCAACTTTGTTTAAGTTATTTACTAAGGTGGTGGCATCGTGTTCTACGGTAGAATATGAAGATGAAGATAACCGTTAAGATTGAATTTACATTAAAACATGAAAGTTTCCTTTATGTAGATGATAAATTGCGGTTTCCTTTGATATCATTCATTTGCATTTAATGTGGTCACCTGTTTTGATGTTAATGAAATATTAAGTCGTGATCGAGACAAATATACAAGTGTCATCATTTTACTCCCCACAGCGGGTGGCCATTAAATTATTTTAGTTCCCATCACTTGAAATTTTCTTTTTTTAATGACAACCTACGCTCCTAAACTAATAACTAATTCATGTCTAGAATTAAATTTGAGAGGCTGAGACCTCCATCAAAGGGGCCCACTGAGCCAATTACCCAAGTGGCCCAACGTTGGAATCGATCATGAAAGGAGTCCTAATTTTCAGATTTGCCATTTATATCTTAACTGGAACTAAAATTAATTAGAATTAAGACCCACAAGTTATTACGGTGGTATAAAAATATATAAAAAGCTAACGTAGAGACATTACGAACTCATGCGTTGAATGAAGTGTTGATAAAATAAAGAAAGACATAATTTGAGCGTTGTTGATAACATTTGCAACTTCATATAAAAAGATGAAATATCGAGTTGCGGCGAGTACATAAAAACATAAAGAACTAATGTTGTAAAGTAGCCGCAAACTTGCACTTTGAAGTGGTGTTGATAACATATTTAACTTTATATAATAAAAGCAAAACACAGACATCATTGATAACATTCAAAACTTTCATATAAAAACATAATCTTGCCAAACCCATACTTTACGACGAGACCGTTGATAATATTTGTAACTTTATGTGAAACAATAAAACCATTACAAAGTTCACGTCGGAACGTTTATAAATATAAGCATGTCAAAACGAATGAAGTAGTTGATTAAAATTAAGCATGTACAAATTTGGATTTTAAAAACATTCTATCTTAAAAGGAGAACAAGAAGAAAACATCAAGAACTTAAAATCAGCTTTAACAACTTGTACGTTTATGCATTGGTGATTTGTACACTATGACGCACAACTCAATTTTGAATAAAACTTATATTGAAACGTAGAGAAATTAAGTAAGTCGTAACGGTATATTCGTAATTTTATTTAACGATAATTAATAAAAATTTAATAACAAAGTGGATTAGAAAAAACATATTAAATAAGTATAAGATATATAGTGCATTCATAGTTAAACTTAAGGGGGCAAAAAGTAATATAGGAAACTTTTGTTTGAGAAGACACCCTAAAATTTAAGGTAAGTTAAATTACAAAAATAACATTGCTTAGATGGTTATACTATATGCATAAAAATGTGTACATATAAGCCAGTAACTATATATATATATATTATATACGTGCACCAACTTCAATTTTTATATAGAGCGTGTATATTGTGGAAAAAAATATGTCCATTGTTAGTGGTGTTGTCTCATTGGTTGATTAACCCGCCCGACCCGATCTCATCCGTATCCGAAGAAACCCGACTCGAACAACCCGTTACCCGATCAACCCGAAAACCAATTGTTATTCGGGTCGGGTTCTGATAGACTTTCAAACCTCAAAAACTCGAATAATCCAAACCGATTAACCCGAAATCAAATAACCCGATCAACCCATATTATAATTAAGTAAATTGTATGTATACACTTGTTTAGATTGTCCAAATTGATCTAATTGTTTGTATAAAAATATATATTTAAGCACATTTTATAACTTATAGTAAACTATTTTAAGTCTACTAAGTTTATAAGATTTCAAATAAAAACTCACTATTATCTACTAAAATAAGTCTATTTTTTAATACCTGAAACCTTACCCGAACAACCCGAAACTGATTAAACCGATTGGTATTCGGGTGGGGTTTCGGGTAGACTTTCAACATTAAAATACCCGAATAATCTGAAACCCGATTAACACCCCCTGTTGATTTTGTGTCATAAGGACGATACATCGTCTAACTTGAATGATTTATAACAACACCTACGCATACAACCTATATATAACATTATGGTCCATATGGTGATGTGTGAACAACCCGTATGACACCTTATACCCATATAATGTGTTATTGGTGTGTGGTTAGTAGGAGGGTGACGTGTGATTATACCTATTGAATGACAAGATCAAAGATTGTTTTTAATTAACTAGGTTTTTACCACCTCCGCATTGCAAGCGTCATCATACGTGGTGTGATAAGTTATAGACTAACAATCAACAGTTGCTCGACCAAACACGTTTTGTAACACCATAGGAAAATCGCACATCGTTTGTGGACAGAAGAGATTCATGGTTCATATGGAATGTCTTGCCTTTAATATCACCAACACGTTTTGTGCTGCCCGAAATGACCACTTCTTTTCCCTAGAGGATCGTTGTGTGCCGCCCGAAATGATATGGAGGGATGGGTTCTCGTGTTTCTTTCAAGGGAGTTTTTCCCTAGAGGATCGTTGTGTGCCGCCCGAAATGACCACTTTCTTGTCGTGTTGTATTTTTCGGGTGTTACCCCTTCAATCCTTATAAGCAGTCAAGGAAGGAACCTACAATAAAGGTTGCAAACTACATCGAAATGAAGCAAGAACACCGAAAATAATCGGCCTCCAAAAGTCAATTGCAGATACAGATTTCAAATACAGCGAACGCTTACAAGTTACAACTATGTCAAGCATTTGTTCTAGATAATAAATCTCAAGATAAACAAAGTTCTTAAACATACAACAAATCTATACAAACAGTCAAGTTACATTTGATCCAGTTTCCTGCTCCACACGTATACCCCCATCGCGACCAACACCATCAAGAAAAGAAAACTATATCACCAACATGAACAGTTTAGGCATTTGCATGAACACGCGAAGCATCCACATCTCAAACAAGCAGGGCATTTTGATAACTTCACTTGCGGACATTTAGGTTTCGGCGACCAGCAGCATCCAGATTTCCAGTTCAGTAAACAACAGTTCGCTTTGAAACAGTTTGTGCATTTTGGGCAGTGAGGTTTTGGGCATTTCAAACTGTTGGGCTGCCTGGTTTTCACACAACAGCAACTACATAGGTTAGTACAACAAGATGGAGCGTCAGGGATTGACTTTGACTTTTTTGGTAAGCGGAGAGTGGGTTTGATCTTTGATAGTCGGGTCTTGGTGGTGATGGTTTCCATTTCATGGATGAACCTACAAAGATGGCGGATGTAGTCAGGGTAAAGCTCTAGGTTGCAGTGGCCGCCTCCTTTGATCCATAACGGTTCATATGGGTCCTTGGCCATTTTCCATAGTCCTTTACCATGTATCCAATTCACTACATCATCTTCGGTACCCTGTCATTTGTTTCATCAAGAAACAATAGATCATGATTCAAGATTTCAACCGAAGGAATAACAATTCAAGATAGAATCTTACATGTATCACAAGCGTGGGACACTTCACCTTCTGAATCTTTTTAACATTCTGCAAATGATTCCATCAATTTGTCATCAAAAAGTACGTAAAATTACATGCCTAAGCTGCTAAATCCACTTTTTGTAAGCTATAATGGTAACAAAATAAAGGGGCTGAATAGTGTATTTACATTGTATATATCGAAGCAAAGTGTGCACTTCACATGACAAACAACACGAAGGCCAGAAAGAATGCCACTGTGAAGAACTACTCCTCTTAACCTTGGCAGCTTAGCAGCCAAGTGCAGTGTGGGCCCACTTCCAACCGACTGTCCATACAAGATCAAGTCTTCCTGACTAACTCCATACTCCGTCTCAAGACACTCGTATACTGCCTCTATGTCTGCATATGTATTACTCTCACTTGGCTGAAAAAAAAAAAGATAGAAAAAATGTCAACATTTATGCAAGAAACAGTATCTATAATGAGTAAACATATGAAGTTATAAACTACAATATTCAGCACTTTGTTTCCGAACAACCAAAATACTTGAAGAAAGTGCGGTGAGGGGAGAAACTACATGGTCCTTAGGATACATACCCTGAAAAAAAGTTTGTTTTATACTGTAAAAAATAATAAAAATGGGGAACTATTTACATCATCCCCTCAAAAACATTGTTATGACAGTGCATAACCAAATCAAGATTCTTAGATCTATACTAACATCATTACTGATAATTTGATATGAAACTTGCAGCATAACTTTCCTAAAGTTTTTCCTTCTTAAATTGTCTAAAATTTCTTGAAATTGGACAAAGTCAGCGTCAGCTTTGAAGTTGGTAAGCACAAACATAAATTTTCAATTTCCATGAAAATTGCAAAAAAAAAAACCATGTTTTTGAATAGCTGCACTATTATGGATCATTTAACTATACAAAGCTCAAGTAGATATAATATTAAACAAAATTGTTGCATATGTAGTACCTTGCCAGTAGATGCCCCGTAGCCCGAGTAATCATACCTGTTTAAAAAGATAAAGACATATACAAAGATTAATCATTATATGATACCTTTGAATGGGCAAAAGAAGAAGCCAAATTGAATTCTCATGCACAGAAATTGACTATCACTAGTTAACTTTTGATTATCAAGATGTACCTTAATTATCCATGATTAAATTAAACCCGAAACTTTTAAAAAGCCAAATTTTTAGGAAGTGAACTACTGTTTATGAAATGACTAGAGATATAGAGACAATTTTAAATGCATCCTAAGATAAGTATATCAATAATATATTTTCTTACTGTCATTACTTACATGATTAAACAAACTAATCACTTTGACTACAAACAATGAGAAAAACAGAAACATAGGTACTTAATCCAAACAACCATGATGATATATTGACTTCAAAATGCAGCAATTGGTCCGATTGAAGTCCAAACACCACCTAATTACAGAACATTAAATGCAATCGTGAAGTTCTTTAGATAAAAAGCTCAAATCTTTCTGATGAGCAAAATCATGAAATGAAAAAAATTAAATAAAAATATAAATAAATTTAAGGATAAAAAAGAATGTTTGGAAATTTTATGACCCATTTGGCAGGATAGCACACTGCACAAAGACCACTATCTCTATCAAAATCCATCAGCAATTTCATGGTTTTTTGCTCCTTCTTTATTCAGGTAATTGGTCTGTAAGAACTGATCACTTTACAGGCAAAATATAAAAGTGAAAACTTGAAAAAAGCAAGTGTAAGAGCTTTCCTTTTTCGACTTTAATTTTCTTTAGCAGGTTAATCCCCTTACAAAACAATATTAATCCTTATTTAATTAAAAAAAGTACCTCAGACTCAAGTTCAGTACATTAAAATTTAAAATCTCTAAAATTGTTTAAAATTCCCAAAAACTGTGAAATTAGTTGTAAACATCACTTATCTGAACACACGTCAAACATGTGAAGGCTATGTATGGTGATGTTTTATCGAGGCAGATGTTAAGTAGACACTTTTGTTAACGTGGAAAGCTACATTATTAAACATGACTGCATCAAATTAATATATGTACCACGTTACATGATCAAATTAACTATCTGCGTCAACCACTTTTGCGCGCTGACCGGTTTAAAAGGTAACAAATATTTATTTAAATTTCACCAGAAGTACGAAGTCATAGAAAATATGATAGTTTTTCTAATAAACACTTTCTCCTACACAATATATAATTAACCTAACCACTAACTCAAACAAAATGGAAACATAAAGTTTGACCTATGGCAATAAAATCAGCAACTTTTTAAGAATAGATTAATGTGTTTACACAGATCTAAACCTAGAAATGTTTAAAAAAATCTTGTGAAAACAATTATAATTTTAGGCAGCGGAAACCTTAAAATCTTGTAACTTTTTAACACAATAGGATGCACGTAACATAGATAAGAAAGGTAATGGCTTTGACAGAAAAGGTGAAAGTGTGCAATTCACCAACCCTCGTGGGAGAAGGATATTTCACACTTGCAATTATTTAATGCAATCATATCGATGCATATCCAAATAAAAAGGAAAAAAAACACACCATCACATCAAATAACATAACAAGCTAAATAAAATCAAGAATTTTGACAATATGTTTTTCTAAACAATGACTGACACACCAAATTATTTTTATTTCTAATCTTTAACAACATTAATGGAAAACGTTTAGATAATTCAAGATACATTGTCACCTCCAGACTCGAACCTATAATTTTTGGTTGGATGACATCATTTATTTACCGACACACCAACCTCCCATCCATTTATCCATTTATGACAATATATGGAAAAGAAAAAGGATCGGCTATATGCACCCCTCTTATTGATTTGATTGGTTTTGAACCTATATCAACTAACAAAAGCTGCATAAAAGAAAATTATAGGCGGGATACGTTTAACAAACACAAAATAAAACCCATAAAGAAAGCAAACATAATCATGAACAAAGATTAGGATTCATCGAAGAGCGTGTGAGAAATCAGAAACTGAAGGAACAAGAGAACGGACCCCATGAGATTGACTCTGAGATTATCTTTGAGTTGAACAAACAGGTCAAACAACTGACCCAAATCAGCAGCATTGCCATGAGAATACAGCAACGTGAGTCTCGCATATGGGTTCTTCAAATAAAAAGCTACAATCTTGTTCCCTCTTTTAGTGTCCACCAACAACACATCAAGCGAACACCCGCCGGAGTCATCAGCATCTCCGGCGAGAGGCACGGCGGAGGACGTGTAGACCGCCACCGGCGTGCCGTCGCCACGTGTCTTGATCTGATAGGTCGGAGGAGATGGAGGAAAGAATGCGAATTTCGAAGCAAGATGAGAGATTACACAACCCATTCACCACACCCGATTGTAAGATACTGGGTGTGAACACAACTCATGAATGCCTATGTGGTGTCTTTATGTGCATTAAGATGTGAATTTGAGCGATTTGAGATGGGATTTTGAAGGGTTTTGTTGGAAATTGGTGCGTGTAAATGGGTTTTGAAGGGTTTTTGAAATGGTGAGGGAGGTGAGTTGGGTGGATTTTGCTTTTGATGAAGGTTTACAGGCGGAGACACGGCGGAGAAGCGGCGGAGGGGAGTTATTCCGGCGAGTGGTGTGGCGGAGGTGGAGAGAGAGGGAGGTGGGGACGGAATATAATATAAGTTGAAAGAAGTGAGCTTTGATGATTCATTGCTTGACTACGGTAACTCACGTTCTCTCTCTAGATGAAACCATAACGTTTGAAGTGTACTATGTTTTTTTTATTATTATAATAAAACTAGAAGTTAAACCCGCTCATTCGGGGTGTTTACGCATTTTGTTACGTTTGTTGTGGATTTGATATTAATGTGATTAACTACATGAGAGATATATGTGACGTTGTGACGGTTTGATGTAGATAGAAAGAGTATTATGTTTAGAACGTTTCTATTAGATAAATAGAAAATTACAAGGTATAAAATTATGTTGTTATGAAATTAGTGTCGCGTAGACTATATTCTGACATATTTTAAAGGAGGATAAACGAGTAAAATCAACCATTGCTTTTCTAGCATTTAACCATTTTATTTTGTCAAAAAATAAATAATTTTTTTAACTATAGTACCACTCTTTCAAAAACATTATATCATAAATCAAATATTTTCTTTTATTTTTAGCCAAAGTATGATATTGTTATATTAGAAAGAAAAAAAAAAAACTTTTCAATGCGTGTCGTGTGTGTACAAACTGAGACGTCCACACGTGTGTAATTGCTAGCAGGTTTGTATTTTTATCTTTTCACGAAATTACCCTTAACTCCTTGGGACACTTATACGTCCAGGTGGTTTTTACACTTTTGAAACACGGTTTTTAGCATATCCCAAACATAAATATATACATTTGTGTGTGTTTTGTCGTGTTTTTTTAAAAAAATGTGTGTTTGTGTATTTTTTTATGAAAGATTTTCAAATACAAAGTGTATTTTTGCTACAAAGTGTGGGAAGACATAATGAGTCAAAACAATCACAAAAAAAAATATATCTCACAATCTAAATCGAATTTCAAAAAAGTAATTCAGAGCTTTTGTTCCACTAGACGTCCTCACTATGAAAAAAAATAAACGAAAAATTAAAAAAAATAAAAAAAATTAACGTTTTTTATTGTGTCATTTATGAAAGACACAATGACGTCATTGTGTCATTATGAAAGACACAATAACTTCATTGTGTCATAAAAGACACAATGATTTTTTTTTTATTTTTTTTCTGAAAGAGGACGACGAGAGGAACAGAGACTCCGAATTACTTTTTTGAAATTCGATTTAGATTGTGAAATATAATTTTTTTGTGACTTTTTTAGCCTTATTGTGTCTCTCACACTTTGTAATAAAAATACACTTTGTAGAATAACTTCATCCTTTTTTTATATATGAAAGGTTGTAGAGTTGGTTTGAGCATTCCTTGGTGAAGGAAAGGTGTTGGTTCCGTTAGGGTTCAAATCTTAGTAATTTTTAAAGTTTTCAAGTGGATAATGTAGTAGCAAAATGTATATCTAATCTATATATATATATATATATAATACTAAAAAAAAGTAACTTATGAGAACACTTGACACATTTTTAGGCCCCTAAGTTTATTTTTTCCGCCTCTCTCTCATCTTAAATAATTACCTAAATTAAAAAGTATTAAATAATTTTAATTCTTTTTTAGATTAAAATTTTTAATAAATTAAGAAAGATGTCTTTTTATTAATGTTATTTTTAGAAAATAATTTTTTATACAATTAAAAAAAATTTCTAAAACATCTAACTTTTTTTTAAATATAAAATATTTTAAAATTGGTATTTTTAAAAAGTAATTTTTTTATAAACTAAAAATAATTAAAATTCGGAGTTATAATAAAAAAAATTTAAAAATTACATTTCTAATACGGTTTGTTTTGAAAAAGATATTTACCTTTTTTTGGAAAGAAAGTTTAAAAACAAAAGTTTAAAAATTGATATCGTTATTTTATTACTCATAGTTATTACTCATATGTAATTTTAATCGTCTTATTTTAGATTATCATTTTATATTCACAAAAAAATTTTATATTTAATATTTTATTTTTTCAACCCGTATAATACATGGGTTTACCAAAGTTAGTATTAAATAAATAATAATCAACAACTAATTAGAGATATTATGAATATTTATAGCCTGATCCAACCCGATTCAATACTATATCTCTATATTTGATTACAGGGTCAAAATAATTCGAAATTGATCTAATTATTGCACATAACTTTTCAGTATATATTATTTAAATCTTAATTTCTTCATACTAATATTCTTACACCCACTCAATATCTAGATCACGATTTGACCCGTCAAAAGTATTTCTTTTAAGTCTAAAAAAGACAGTTTTCTTTGACAGTATATTTCGTTATAACAATAACAAAAATTAAGGTCAATCTCTGTCAAGTGTTAGTTTATACTTGAAAAAGCCTATTTTTACGTATGATCAGCTTTATGGCATGTTTTTGTCATAAGTTAAGAGTAAAGATGAATTGAAGCTTTTAGTTTTAGATAATGAGTTTAAATTTACTAATGTTACTACAAATGCAGTTTACAAAGATGTTTTTGCTCATTTGTGACCTTATAATCAAAAGTTGTTATGTCTTATTTAATATATAACACACTTAATTTTATTTTTATTTTTATGTTATTTAATAATTAACTCTTCACACTTTCGGGTAATACACTGTTAACTAAAGCTAGTAATACTAATAAAAGATTACATTATAGAACACATGCCACTCTCTCATTCATTTTATTATTGTTTTCCCGTCTATTTACCAGTTTACCTATTTTTGTGGATCTTTTGATTGTTTTATGACCTATTTTCAAATTTCAAATTGTGAGTAAGAGTTTTTGTAATGTTAAAACTTATACTATTTCTTAATTACCCCCTACTCTATTTTATATATTAATGACCAAATATTTATTGTTTTTTCATTAACTTAAATATAACAAATGTATGATTGATAATCTTTAATAAAAGGTGAGTAATTTAGTTTAATTTCTATGTTAAAAATAATAATAAATTTTTTATTATTTTTAAAAAATTATTATTTTAAAATTTTCTATTAGTAAACATGAGTTCCAGTTATAACTGATTTATTATTAACTCCGTGTAATACACGGGTCTATAACCTAGTTTTTTATATAAAAAAGTCAAAGATCTATAACTTATAAAACGTAAGCATAAACTATTAATAGGAGTAACTAAGAGTTAGTTGTAAAAAATATTTTTTATTTTGTATGTACTTCTCTTGAGGACACAAAAACGTTGAACATCGGGAGACTCGACCACCCAACCAATACACCAAACACAAAGTGTTAGCAGACAATACAAGTATACTTGTGAAATTTTCACAACTTTAAAGAGTTTATCTGTCTATTAATTAAGAAAAAGCTAAAAAAAAAAAAAAACTACCACATATTTGGGCCATAATACGCTTGTATTCACTAAATAATATTTTAATTAGTTGCCAAATTAACAAAAGTATAGGATAGAGCTGAGTCTCCATAATACGTCTTTCTAATCAGATCCATCTATTTATTTCCCAACCGGAATCGCACCCCCAACCTCGTTAGATGAAAACCATAACTGGAAAAACTTTTAACTTTAACCCTGAGTATTTTACTCAGAGTAAAACTATAAGCCAAGACCTCCCATATTGAATATAAGTTTTGTTAATTATTACATATCTTAAAATTGCCATTAAGAAAACTACAGTGAAAATTGATAATCTTAAATCTTAATAATTTCGGGTTTTATTGAACATGGAAAAGTTGATTGTCCTTGGTTTACACTTTGCACGTGGTGACACCAACGGATCCTTGGATAATAAAATTATTCATTTTTTTGTTCTTACCTTTATGTTTTATTGTTTCAAAGATATGCAAACAATGTAAAATTTTGGTGTTCTTAAAATAATTTCAAAAAGTTTTTATGACCTGTGCGTTGCAGCATAGACATAAACTCGTACAAAAACTAAAGATGAAACGTCGGCAAACCGCACGTTAAGGGGGTGTTGATAACATAAACACACACACACACACACACACACACACACACACACACACATATATATATATATATATATTATTTGTGTTACCAACCCATAAATAAAGTCACATGTCAGTTTTTCTTCTAGAATAATATTACGAACACACACGTTGCGATGCTTCAAATCGTGAAAAAAAATAACATTTTTTTATTATTAATTTATATAAAAGAAGGAAGCTTTATGTAAACTCACTCCTTGTGACGCGTTAAACTATGAACAATGAAGTTTTATATGTGTATATTAAGAAAAACAAAATCTATAAGTAAACTCATGTATTTTAACAAACTGTTTAAAAATAATGTCAAAACTTTGTAATATCAAGTTTTTTAATCGATTGACTTGCGAAACACAAACATATATATACACACACACACATCATCAACACAAAACCCGAATTTTGGGCTCCAAAACTTGATGACCTCAGGGTATTATGGATGATGAGGCTTGTTTCATAATCAAAATTCAAAACCACGACTTTTCAAATTAAAAATCACAAAACCATTAAGATTACACATGTGTAACGTGGATTAAACAAGATTTTTATGATTGATCCGTGAGTTTGTAACCCTCGAGAACTGATTTTTATAAGTTATCAACATTCAACAAACCATGATCATTATGAACATCATCATCATCATCTTCGAAAATTAGAAGATTTAATAATGTGTATAAAATTAGGATTTATTCAAACATTTAAACATTATTATAAATAATAGGAAATTAACCATTATCCTAACTATTAATAAAGCAACTTGAAGAACAGTTGCTATACCGATTGTTAGGCATTGTGTACAAGTTGTTTATGCGTGTACACTTTATGAAGCATCGTGTACAAGTGCACGATGCTCATTCGGACTATAAAAGAGGGTTTTCACCTCATTTCTTCCTTTTCAACTCTGGACCGCCTCCTCTCTGCTACCTCCGATCACCGCTCTCAGCCACCGCCGATCGCCGCTCTCTACCGCCTCACGCCCTTCTTCCACCGGTGCGTCTAATCTATTCGGTTATACCGGTTTGTCCGGCATGGTGGTGGGGGTGGTGGATGAGATGGACGTTTCTTGGGTGTGGCGGTGAGAGGGGGAAGTTGAACATTTGACGGGCCTTTGTTTCGACGAGCGTTTCGGGCCTCGTTTGGAGGCTCGATTTGTGCTTGAGATCTTGGTCTCCACGTTTCCCATCTCGCCAGTGACAGCCTCGATGATTGCATGTAGGCTCCTTTCTTTGTTTCGGGTTAACCGGGTCTCAGGTTTGATATAGTTATGTTTTGGTGTGATATTAGGGTTTTCAAGTCCGGTTTGACTTGGTGTTTGGATTGTCGTTGCCGATGATGTTTCGGTCTTTTCTGTGGGATATTGGGGTTCGTGTTGGTGTTTGGACTATGGTTGTCGCTGATGTTTTGGTCTTTTTTTGTGAGATATGGGGGTTTTCAGATCTGAGCTGAGTTGTTTGGATAGTGGCTGTTGATGATGTTATGGTTTTTACTTCATTATCTGAGACTTTGTTGCTCACATTGTCGATGATGTGGAGCTTTAGCTCCTCTGAGATATTGGTTTACACGGGTTATATGATATTATCCTATCTATTAATAAAGCAACTTGATGAACAGTTGTTGTACCGATCGTTAGGCATTGTGTAAAAATTGTTTATGCACGGACACTTTGTGAAGCATTATGCACAAGTGATGAGCCGTTGTTGTAACAATTTCATCTGCTAAGACTTTGTTATTGTTTGTTGCTTATGTCGATGATAATGAACGTGTGTTCATCTGAGACTTTTCTGACGTTGGATTTTACCTCTTTTGGGACTGTTGGTTTACATGTTATAATCAGGTGAGACTTTGTTTGTTTGTTGGCGATCTGTTCTTATTAGGTTAGATTGTTGTTTGTTGGTGTCAATAATGATGGATGTTTGTCCGTCTGAGGCCCTTCGTTTTGTTTGTTTAGTGGCTGTGATGATACACCATGACCAACGTCGGTTGTCCTGGCTTGGCAATCGTTTACGGTGTGTAGCCGCAACCGTACATGGTTCTGAGCTGCGCTATACTGTTTTGTTGTGACTTTGATGACACAAACATTTATGTTAACAGCTATCTAAGGCTCAGTTTACTGCGTCCCTATGGCGCGCAACGCGCGTCGGGGATCAAGCCCTAGTTTGATTAATTATGATTGTGAGAATAAGTTTGCCGATAGGTTAGTATTTCAATAAATTTTTGGAAAATACGTAATTAGTATTATAAAATATTATTATATAAATTTACTCTAAAATTTAAATAAAATAAAAAATGAAAGCTTAATAAGAACGAACAAATGAATACACATATGTTAATCGATAACTAAAAGGTACGACTAGGAGCTTTAAACCATTTAACTTGATCATTTGCGCTATGGATATTCAACTAATAGTTGGGTTGGTAGTCATTATTTGTTATAAATATATTTCTTACTCACCTTAACATATATATTTTGCAAATTATACCCTACTATGGCTAACTAGATTTAGTAAACTCGTGTATTACACGGGTTGAATAAATAAAATATTGTTATAATAAAAATTAATAATTATAAAATGATATTTTAAGATATGATATGACTGAAATTACATATGAGAAATGACTATAAATAATAAAACAGTGATATCAATTTTTTAAAATTTTGTTTTTAGATTTTTTTCCAAAAAAATAAACATTTTGTTTTAAAACAAACCGTATAAAAATATCATTTTTAAAAATTTTCTTATTATAACTCCCAAATTTGATTATTTTTGGTTTTGAAATAATTGACTTTCTAAAAATACCAATTTTAAAATATTTTGTATTTTTAAAAAAGTTTTATGCTTTAGAAAAATTTATTATTTTATAAAAAAATTATTTATTTAGAAATAACATTAATGAATAGATTTCTTTCTTAATTTATTAAATCTAAAAAAGTATTAAATGATATTATTAATAATTAAGATAATTATTTAATATGAGAAAGATGCGGGAAAATGTTGGTGATGATGATTGTGGTGCTGCCACGTGTAATCTCAATTACTCTTATATTAGAATATAATTTAGAGTATATATGAAGATGGAAATGAAGATGTTTAAATATGAGATTATTGATCAAATAATTTTATGACTAATATTTAAATGTTTAAATGGTGAGATTATTGATCAAATGTTTTTTGAATAAAAGTAATTGATTCCATACATATTTTGTACACGTTCCTAATTGCACAGGGGGTATGAATATGTTAGGTAAAAAAATACATGATGTATATATACACACACTATAATACGACAAAGATTAATATGTATAAATGTTTATATCTTTATACTTTAATATAAGAGTAACTTGAGATGACACGTGACAACATCACAATCATCCTCATCAAAATTTTCCCGCCTCTCTCTCATATTAAATAATTACCTTAAATATTAATAATATTATTTAATACTTTTTTAGATTTAATAAGTTAAGAAAGAAATTTATTCAATAATGTTATTTCTAAATAAATAATTTTTTTTAAAATAATAATTTTTTCTAAAGCATAAAACTTTTTTAAAAATATGAAATATTTTAAAATTGGTATATTTAAAAAGTCAATTTTTTTAAAACCAAAAATAATCAAATTTAGGAGTTATAATAAGAAAATTTTTAAAAATGACATTTTTATACGGTTTGTTTTAGAATAAAATATTTATTTTTTTGAAAAAAAATTTAAAAAAAAATTTTAAAAAGTTGATATCACTGTTTTATTATTTAAGTCATTTCTCGTATGTAATTTCAGTCATATCATATATTTGAATATTATTTTATAATTATTAATTTTTATTATATTAATATTTTATTTATTCAATCCGTGTAATACACATGTTTACTAAATTTAGTAGTATATATATAATAAATACTTGCTTTAGTTACCCTTGTATTATACGGAAGTATGGAGAGTTAATTATTAAATAACATAAAATTAAAAATAAAATCAAGTGTGTTATATATTAAATAAGACACAACAATTTTTGATTATAAGGTCACAAATGAGCAAAAACATCTTTGTAAACTATATTTGTAGTAACATTAGTATGTTTACACTCATTATCTAAAGCTAAGAGCTTCAATCCATCTTTACTCTTAACTTGTGACAAGATGACATAAAGCTGATCATGCGTAAAAATAGGTTCTTTTAAGTATAAACCGGCACTTGACAGAAATTGACTTTAACTTTTGTTTATTGTCATAGCGAAATTTACAGTCAAAGAAAACTATCTTCTTTTAAACTTAAAAGGAATACTTTTGACAGGTCAAATCGTGAGCTAGATATTGAGTGGATGTGATGATATTAGTATAAAGAAATTAAAATTTAAATAATATACAATGAAAAGTTATATGCAATAATTAGATCAATTTCGAATTATTTTGACCATGTAATCAAATATAGAGATATAATATTGAATCGGATTAGATCGAGCTATCAATGTTTATAATATCCCTGATTAATTTATTAAAAAAATTAATCTAAAAAATAATCAAAATTATTTAATATTTTTTTATTTAAGTAATTATTTAATAGGAGAGAGAGGCGGAAAAAATAAATTTAGAGGGCCTAGAAATATGTTAAGTGTTCCCCTAAGTTACTCTTTTAGTATTATATATAGATATTAGATATACAAATACTAATTTTAATATTGCTAATAACAAATATTATAAAGTAATATAACATGTGACACTAATATTAGTAAATTATATGAAAAATGTTCAAATAAAAATGATAATAAATTCAAAAGGTATAAGAAAAAATCTCAACCATTAATTTTTAAATTGAGATCAATAATAAGTTTGTTAGAGCAGTATTAAAGTAATATAACATGTGACACTAATATTAGTAAATTATATGAAAAATGTTCAAATAAAAATGATAATAAATTCAAAAGGTATAAGAAAAAATCTCAACGATTAATTTTTAAATTGGGATCGATTTTTTTAAGTTCCTTTTCTTTCATTTAAATGTTTATAACTTTTATATACGACATTATTTTTCATAAAAGTTACATCATATAAACGAGTGTTTTTTATCATTTAAACGAGTACAAAATTGTTATATAAAAACATAATAGATTTTTTTTAATGTTTTTTAGCTTATATGAAATATGTGAGTCATTATGTCTTTAATACAATTCATTGTGTGTTTTGTTAGTTATTGTGTTTTTCTGAGTAACATTGTGTTTTTCTAAAATAATGAACTCTAAAAAGAAACATAATGGTAATTTAACAATTAGTTAATTAAATACATTAAAAACAATGATAAAATTACATAAAATGATATAAAACGTAAAACACAATAATAAAATTTATTATTGTGTTTTTTGCTAGTCATTGTGTTAACCTGAACACAATTAATTTTAAGAAAACACGTTAATAAAATAATACTATTGTATACCTCTAATTGTAATATACAACAATAAAATAACAAGTTTATATAATATATAAAAACAACAATAAAAATAGCATGAAATGATATCAAACACAAAACACAATGATAAATACATATAACAAACGATGAACTGATAGTTGACAAAAATGATTAAAATATCATCTTTTTAAAAATAATAGAATGACATATGTTAAACCCTGAATCATTCTCAACTTTTTCAGATACCTTTATCCTAATTATATAAGATACGTTTGACACTGTAGAAGTCAAGAAGCATGTGTTACTATATGTATTTTTTTTTTCTTTTTGATTCTTACAATTCACATTATCAGCACTTATCTGTTATCTAACTACAATGAACCCTTGGTCCTCCACCATCAAAATTCAAAAACATCGGACACCACCATTGATCACCTCCACTTTTCAAAACCATCTTCAAATGTTCATTGTTGTTGTTGCCTGAACCATTTACGGCTAAATTGCACTAAACTAAAGAATATGGGCCCATTTAGGTATCAGCTCCAATAACTCATATTTAGTTTGCCACTAACAAGCTTTCACAGTTTCACTCACCATATAAAATATGGATAATGATTGAATAAGTTAGTGACTATGCTTCACATTCAAAATCTATCAACAAGCCTTTTTTTATTGAGCTTTTGTTTCAACCTGAACATAATTACAGATTAGTTAAATAAAATTGATGCAAAATAAATGCAACAAATGATGGCCAACCCATAGGTTTGGAATTGAAATTAAATTCTGCACGTTAGATTTTCGGGCGATTTTACTATGATTTTAAATTAAAATGTTGTAAGGTTAGTATGTTTTTTTTGGTTTGTTTACATTAACTTGATTGTTGGGACATTAAGGATTTAAGGTTCTAATTCTAGTTAAATTTTGACAGTACACTTCACAATATTGATTTAGTGTTGTTCCTTGAATACAAGTAACTTCTGATTAATTTGCCATGATATTGTTAATTAGGGTTGTTCATGGGCCAACCCGAACAGATCAAAGGTGTGCTCTAACTTGGTCTGTTTACAAATTTAGAACATATTTGATGTGCAGGTTAGGTGGGGTATGATGTAGATAGATTTGCAAGTCTTAATGTAGCCTCTATAAAATAATAATTTTAATTTATCTTGAAAAATTAACACGGTTATCGCAATAATAAAGGGTTAACATTTGAATTCTTTCATGTGATATGATATAGTTATGGAAAAAGCATTTTGGGGTGAAAATAGTGCCAAGTAAAGGATGACATTTTAAAACTTCAAACGTATTTAAATCTTCTTTATAGTCGAGATTCAAGACTCTGTTTATTTTTTACCTCCACAGACGGACATCTAAGTATCAACATCTAAGCACACAACTATCATCTAGCATGACCTTAAAGACACTAGAAGTTGCCACAAATTTTGACCCCATAACCGAAAATGATACAACTAAGAACATCAAAGATGAAGCTGACAAATGAATTACCACCAAAAAAAAAATCCTTACTCATTAGAGGAAGCCATTAGATATAGATCCATGACTACTCGGCTTCTTCAAGACATTAAGATTGCCTAATTCATGTTGTATGTTTACAGCTTTAAAATTCAGTTTATTTAGATTATACACAAATTTAAAGCAATACCTGGATGCCATTAATGTAATAAAAGGAACTCGACTTTATATGTTTGACCAATATCTTTCATTTCTATGTACTGTCAAAACGTTTTTTATACTCAATTGGTCTCTAATGTCAATTTGTCTGTTTATGCTTGACTTGTCACTGTAAATCGCTATATAAGCTCGATTAGCAAATTGGTTCGAAAATTACGTGAAACTCACTGTGAAGCGCAGGATATGTTTACTAGTTATTACTTATTAACAATACAAACATCATCGTTATTAAAATGCATTCAAAGAATGTGACAAGTCGATTAATTAGGGATCAAGTCTACTTGAGTTGTGCTTATACATGTGATATTGTTTAATAAGCTGATAATCCAAACTGTCCATAAAATGACATGAACAGGAGCTGTGAAGTTTTTCCTTCTGCCTTTATCTTACTTGTCTACAGAGATTTTTCATATAATAAAATCATAATATACCAGGGTATTTATGGTTCCTTGTCTACTTCTCTCGTAACCTTGAAGGTTAACCCAATAATTGAGACCAATCTAACCACATTAAGTCTATTTTTCACCCAAGAAAACCACCCTAAAAGCGGGTTTTAGCAGCAGAGTGAACCACTTCAAATCAAACTGGTCAGCACAAAAAGATAAACTACCATCGTCGGTCCTAACCAAACGCCAAGCAGGTTAAGTTACATCACACGTGAAACAATTGCTTGCTTTTTTTCATGACAGTGACTTTAAAATTCATCACATCATTTTCAAAAGCATGAGTACACTTCAACCACCAAATTCAATCTTTTTGCCACTTAAATTTTTAGAGAAACTCATAAACTTTAAACTGGAATTTATTTTTGACAATTAATTAGGAAAGTACAACTTTTTGACCCATTTGCAAGGGTAAATCCCATTGATCTTTTATATGTATATATTACATGGACCATTTCAAACTCTAGAGTTTGGCATATTTAGTAGCCATGGTTGTATCAAATACCTTTACAAAGAATCTTGTTCTTGGAATTGATAATTTTTCAAGTAAAATTGTTCCCAACTGGAATATCAGTTTCTTCTTCACTTCAGAGGTGATGCCTCCCATGGATATTATTTCCGCAAATGCTGCAGGTTCTTTGTTCCTCTCAAACGATATAGCCACCGATCCCTTCAATATCACCATCACAAACTGCAATTTGATATAATTAATATCTCCAATATGATGGTCAAATTTGGATTAACATCCAAAGAATTGACCGTTGTCTCATTTTCAAGCTCGTGGATAAACTTATTTTGATTAGATTCAGTCAAATTCGGTAACCTTACTATATAATTTTAAAAGGTGGCTCCTATTTCAGCTTCCAGAAGATTGTGATGTAACATGAGTAAAATAAAATATAATTCCGTGTGTTTCATGATTTTTGTATCTTTGATGTCATGTAATGTATAAAAGAATAGAAGGGTAAACGGTTCACATAAGACTAGTTGGACGTGTCAGAATAAACATCCGGTGCAATCAGCCTGGGACTAGCATTCTGAACCGTGCAACCAGTAAATCAATAAAGCATCCGGTTTCTGGTCACGTGTTAAAAACATTAATGACATGTGAATGATGCATGTCAACATCTCACATTACATTCAAAAAGTGTATCCTAGCACCAAGTATGAGGCAGAAAGTTTTGCAGTTTTTTTGAATAAAGTAAGAACATAAAATGCAATATGAGTCAATTTCAAATTTAAGCACTTTGGGCTACCTACAAAAAGTAATGATGAACTCCAATATGAATAAATGTCCACTAGAATCATGCTTTACCATTTTAGAGGAGACACCAAGTCTTCTAGTATCATTATGGAGTATTTTTGTTACTTTTAGATATTCATATCCCATTTTTCAAATCAATTTCAATTTATTTGCTACAGTGATACTTGTATTCTGATCAATTTATCTAAGAAAATTTCATCCTGGTAACTGGTAAGCAATCAGTTTTAGGTTTAGATACTCTAAAGGTCAAAGTCAAAACCTAAATTATCCATTATCCAACAAAGTTACATGATAGTGTGCAAATGATTTTAGGTTTATCTGATCAAGTGATCAACAGGTCAAAGCCCAAATAAAATCTACCATGAATATTTAAGAAAAATTAATCATGGTGTGCAAATGATTGTATGTTTATACAATCTGAATGTCAAAGTCAATATCTGAATTACCATTCATCCAACAAGATTTATCATGTTGTGCAAATGATTTTAGACTTATATAATCTAAAGATCAAATAGAAATCTAAATTACAATTTATCAAAACAGAAAATCATCATGGTAATGATTTTAGGGTTAGATAATAATTCACAAGTGAAAGTCATAATCTATATTACCCATTATCCACCAAAATTTCATTTCTCAAAAGATTTCTCAGGTAAAATTCCTACAATTTCTGTTAAATTTGTCATCTAATCATTCCTTAAATAATAGTAAACTAAGATAAAATGAAAAAAAATTGGTTGATTACGTTGCACATACGCATACCAGTTTCTTATATTCAAAATGAATCTGATGTCTAAATTAAGCAACGTTAGATGTGAAGCGTTGATCCAAATTTTCAGGAAGTTGAACTCAGAATGGTGTAATCTAAGGCAAAAACTCAAGAAGACATCTCTTATGGTTACATATTATAATAAGAACATCCCACACGCACTATGAGTGTATCCTAGCACCAAGTATGAGGCACGACAATAGAAAGCTTTATAGTATTATAATTAAAGTAAGAACATAAAATGCAATATGACTGAATTTCAAACTCAAGCACTTGGAGCTACTAAAAAATAGTAATGATGAACTCCAATATGAATAAATGTCCACTAGAATCATGCTTTACCACTTTAGAGGAGACACCAAGTCTTCTAGTATCATCATGAGGTATTCGTGTTACTTTTAGTTATTCATATCCCATTTTTTCAAATCAGTTTCAATATACTTGTATTCTGATCAATTTAACCCAGAAAATCTCATCCCCGTGAGCAATCAACTTTAGGTTTAGATAATCTAAAGGTCAAAGTCAAAGTCAAAAGCTAAATTACCTACCCATTATCCAACAAAATTTCATGATAGTGTGCAAATGATTTTAGGTTTATATGATCAACAGGTCAAAGCCCAAGTACAATCTACCATTCATCCAAGAAAAATTCAGCGTGCAAATGCTTTTAGGTTTAGATAATCTTAAGGTCAAAGTCAAAATCTAAACTACCCATCATCCAAATAAGCTTCATCATGGTGTGCTAATGATTGTATGTCAATATAATCCAAATGTGAAAGTCAAAATCTAAATTACCATACATCCAACAAAATTCATCACGTGTGCAAATGATTTTAAACTTGTATAATCTAAAGATCAAACAGAAATCTAAACTACAATTCATCAAAAAAAAAAAAAAACACCACCGAAATGATCTAAGTTTAAAATTTAGAAAATTCCCATTTCACAGGTCAAATTCAATATCTATATAACCCCTTATCCACCAAAAATTCAGATTTCCCAGATAAAATTCCCACATTTTCCTTAAATTCATCCTTTAATCATTCCTTAAACGATAGTAATTAGTAAATTAAGATGAAACGAAGAAGATGATTTACTTTCTCAGGGCGACCGATGATTTGGGCGACGACTTTGGTGGCTTCAGAGAAGATGGAATCAGTGTCAACGCCATCGAGGTTGACATTGGTGGAGATCTGAACACAAGGCATCTTGATCTTGATCTTGATCTTGATCTTGATATTGATATTGGGTGTTGTTTGTTGTTGTAATGAATCCCTAAATGTGTATAGTATTATTATTATTATAGCAAGCTTTTACCCATGGGATTTGAAGGGATTTTGCTGCTATTTATATACAGATGAAGTGGAGATTCAAATCCAATTGCACCCAAAGAGCTTTTTTTTTTTTTTATTTTTTCCAATGTTTTGCGATCGGATTTTGAGGAGATGGTGGTGGGCGATATGATGATGGTGGTGGTGCAGAGGGAAATAGCTCAAATGATTAAATAGAACAAGTGGCGAGGTTGACTTTGATGGTCTGTTGGAAGTCATATAAAAAAAAAGAGTAAATTACATTTTTCTACGTTTTTAAACTAAAAAAATTACCGTAAACTTTTTTATAATTAAATTTTATAATAATTTACGTCATTTCCCTTAACGGACACTAATTTTGTTCATTAAATCCAGTCACATGCTTCGCACACGAGAGTAATTTAATCTTTCTGTCATTATTAATTTAAATATAATATTAATTAAATCATCCTATTTATTTCCACTCTCAACTCTCCTCCTCTCCCTCTCCCTCTCCCTCTCCCTCTCTTTATACAAAAGCCCTACCACTCAAAACCAAAAACAACACTAACTCTGTCCTCTACCACCATAAAATCACCACCAAAACCACCGCCACCACCATAAAACCACCACTAAAACCACCGTCACCGCTGCTACCATAGAACCATCACCAAACCCACCACCACCGCTGCTACCATAGAACCATCACCAAACCCACCTCCACCGCCACCAAACCACCACCAAACCCATTTCTGTCACTATAAAACCACCTTTATCATCATAAAACCACCATCAAAACCACATTTACCACTATAAAACCACCACCACCTCTGCCACCAAAAAACACCACCAAAACCATGTTTGCCACCATAAAACCACCACCACTGCCACCATAAAACCACCAAATACACTGATTCAACAGCCTAGCTATGTCTTCTTCATCCCGACAAGCAACAACCTACAACCACCATAGATCTGCAACTCCTGCAATGTGGTGGTTTTTGTAGATCTAAAACTCCATACTCGCTTGATTTCGCCATGGCGGAGTGGTGGTGGTCGATAATGGTGGAGGACGATAGTGACAAGTGGTGGTGGCCGATGACGGCAGTGGCGAGTGGCAGTTGTTGATGGAGGTATTCAAGTGTTTAGAGAGAAAGAGTAGAGAGTGAAAGTAGAGAGAGAAAGTATGTGTGTATGAGTGCGTGTTGGGGGAGGGTGGGGTGGGTTGGGGTTTTATGAATTCTATGTATATCTAATATTACATTTTAATTAAGAGTAAATTACACTTTTTGTCATTTAGTTTTGTAGTAAATTTCAGGTTTCGTCCTTAAACTAATGAAATTACAGTAAACATCCTGTATGTTTAAAAAAGATTGCACGCTTCGTCCTTTCCTCTAACAGTCGTTAAATTTGGTCGTTAAGTCGTGTCACGTGCCTGACACATAAGGGCAGTTTGGTCTTTTTACTATTAATAATAACAAATAGAATATGAATAAAATATTAATTATTAAAACCCACCACACCCCACCCCAACCTCACACCTCTCCTTCTCTCTCTACCCTTTCTCTCTCTCTATTTTCACAAAAGAAACACCACCACCATCCATCCACCACCACCGCCACCACCCATCCACCACCATCGCCACCATCCACCCAACCATACCCTTAACTCTCTCTCTCTCTCTCTTTCTTTATGTATTTCACTATCTTTTTTTCTTTCTCTCTTTCTTTCTTTCTCTCTCTCTCTCTCTCTCTCTCTCTCACACACACACACACAACCAGCCATCATATAACGTCTTCACCCATCACCTTCATCAATAAACTCTAGCCACTCCACCAACCACCCATTTCAGTATCGTGGGTCAGAAGATGAATCTCTTCACAAATTGATGGGTTTAATTGATATTGAACAAGAAGATCTTCAACTTCATAAAATTTTGCTTCAAAAACAATATCTTGAATCTTAAAGTTTTTGGCTTTTGATGGTAGATTTGCAGATCTTAAGAGAGAGAGAGTAGAGAGATAGATGTGAGGTTGGTTAAAGACCTTCGAAAGAACATAAGAGGTTTGTCCTTAAAAGGTGGCAGTGGCAGATGGCGGCGATGGGCGGGCGGGTGGTGGCGGTAGCGGCGGGTAGATAGTGGTGGTGTTTCTTGTGTGAAGATAGAGAGAAAGAGAGGGTAGAGAGAGAAAGAGAGATATGAAGTGAGGTGGGGTGGGTTTTAATAATAAGGGTAAAAAGACCAAACTACCCTCATGTGTCAGGCATGTGACTTGATTTAACGATCAAATTTAACGACCGTTAGAAGAAAGGACGAAACGTGCAAGTTTTTTTAAACATAAAGGATGTTTACTGTAATTTCCATAGTTTAAGGACGAATCCTGAAATTTGCTACAAAACTAAAGGACGAAACGTGTAATTTACTCTATAATTAATAATGATAAAAAGACCAAACTACCCTCATGTGCGAGGCGTGTTACCGGATTTAACGGACAAAATTAACGCCCACTAAGGGAAAGGACGTAAATTGTTACAAAATTTAATCATAAAGGACGTTTACTGTAATTTCCATAGTTTAAGGATGAAACCTGAAATTTGTTATAAACCTAAAGAACGAAAAATGTAATTTACTCTTAAAAAAGGATACAATTACACTAGCGTTTAATTAGTGTTTAAATATTGTATATGGCAATAACGGATCTTTTTATTTAAACTAGAGTTTTAACTGGCGCGCGCGTTGCGTGTGTTGGCTCAGATAAACACATATGATTTACTTATGTGCTTTTACCAACATTACCATTTTTTGTAAATCTAGGCTCAGATAAACGGTTCAGTTCGTTGTGACTGCAAACCTTTTGGTTTACCACGCCATGGCAGCGAACTAATACATATTGACATCGCCATCGCCTGTCAAGTGGAACCAAACCAACTTTTATATAAGTTGTCATCGCTTGCCAGGCACTTCCATACATGTGCAATCCAGCACTATAATCGGGTTTGGATGACCATGAAATCATATTCATCACCATCCAACAACATATTCAAACAAACCCATGATATATGTCAACAACAAAAGCCAAAACGACAATGTAAATCTCAGAGTAAAGTGACAGCAATCTGAAATAAGGGAGAGGCGAGTGCAACAACATCTTGTATCACAAACATTAGAAAAAATACATCAAATATAATTATTCGTCCTATTTATAAGACAACATGAGGCTCAATTTATCGTAGCGGCAAACGTTTTAGTTTACCAATCCATAACAACAAATTGATACATTAATGTTTAGATGATGGTGGCATCATCGTCATCACCATTCAACGGCGGGTTTAAGCAACCCGAAACACATACCCACAATAGAAAAACCAAACAACAACGTAAATCTCGGATAAAAGTGCATTCATCGTCATTGATTCTGACCAAAACATATCTTTGCAACAGGTTGGGATGAAAGGAATTGTACAGCAAGGGTGAAATCAGCAGGCGGGAGACCAAAACCTAGAAGGTACCACCACCTTCAACGTCGGAGAAGAGCCGTCGGCGACACAAACAACCATCACTCTCTCTCTCTGTAGCAAAGCCTGATCAAAATTAGATTAGGTGAAGAAAGAGACTGTGAGTTGAGATAAGGGAGAGGAAACTGCAAAACAACTTGTACCACATGCATCGAAAAAGGTACTGAAAATATAACTGTTCATCTTGTCAGTAATTAATAAGAAGGTAAATTAAGGGTCCTAATATAGGGACACCCCGGCTGATAAATCGACACCCACTTATACGTCACGTATGGGTCCATACGCGGCGTATAGGTATCCACAATAAATGCCTGACATTCCATGTCGCACCAGTCGTTATCATGGTGTTTATACGCCTCGTATAGCTCCATACGCCACATATAGCCTTTTTCAAATGAAAAAACTGGACTAAGTCTAATCAATCATTCAGCATGGCTATACGCATCGTATGGCACCATACGCCGTGTATCATCCTATGGCGTATGGGTGAAGAGTGTAGGTCCACCGACACCTATACGACGTATCATGACCGTATAGGGGCTGTAGTGGCGTATAGCATAAGAGAAAGAAGATGAAGTGATTGACAACCTATACGCTGCGTATAGGGCTATACTATCACACCCCAACCGATGGTGGAAACATCGGGGCACGAGAAGTGATAGATTGTTCAAAGACATCATAGCACTAAAGTGATAATAAATTAAGATTGAATTTCATTTCCATTCATCAACATAACATGACAATGTTTCAAATAAACATACTACAATTTTAAGAAATACAAGTCTAAAACAAACATAATAAAATGATAGATTTGGTGTGTTTTTAAGATTGAATTTCTTGATAAAGCTTCAAGCATTTCCTGCAACATGTATACAATATTGGTCAACACATGAATATGTTGGCGAGCATACAAGTTTGAATACATAGCATAATAGTAAGCAAAATCTCAATTCAACATGGATAAAGTATACTAAAGTTTGTACATTGCTAGCATGCAAAACCAATAATCAAACAAAAGTGTCCACTAGTGTAATCTTAGCATTAAAAATTACCAAGACCATAAAGATTGAATAACTTAACATAGACCCATCATAATAGGGCGGATGTGCTAGTCCTATAGCGCTATACATGTTAAGGGAGGTTTAGATTGCTTGCAAGATAATGTATTCTAGAATGTATTCACAAATAGTATAACAAGTAAGTATGTTTGTATGAATTGAGTTTTAGAATGACTTTGATTGAATATATGATTGAGTGTATTTAATAATTGCTACATGTTGCAACCCAATTAGTGTTAAAACAAATTGGGTGAAGTATGACTCACGGTTTGGCGGTTAGAATCCATAAGGATAGATGAATGAGTTTAAAGGATTGAGTCACCAAAGTCACCCTAAAAGGTAAACAAAAGTGTGTAAGTTTAGGATTCAAAGTTTGAGATTTTAGCAATTGGAAAGTATACAAAAATTACAGATATGAGAGTACATGAAAGTATATACTACTTAGACACTTATTTGGACACCATATATTATGTGTGTTCTTTATGAGTATTAGTCACTCATTGAAAATCCAAAATAAGAAATCATAAGATTAGTATAATGTCTACCTTAACACATAACATTTAACCATGGTTTGATTGATGTTACGGTTTGGTTTTGACTAAGTATTATGTAGATATAAATATAAGACATGCATTAGAGGTAGGGTAATCCATAAACCTCAAGTGTTATATTCATATAAGTCATGTATTATAGGTAGGGATATCCACAAACCTCAAAGTTGTCACCATTGCATAAAATCTTCACATATGGGTGATTCGGATGGTCATGAGTACATAAATGAAAGTACTAAAGTAAACTAACTAATTTGACTAAGTGTTTAAGTGGGGTATGGTGGAAAGATTATTTGTAGAACCAAGGTTCAATATCACCATGTTATACCATAACATAAACCTTTCAACATTGGTTGGAGGCCCGGTTTGGTTCAATCCACTTCTTGATTTGTCGATCACTTAGTGTTTTGTAAAGATGAAAGAATGGGGTGTATGTGACATCCGGTAATTTTCCGTTACCAAACTCCGTTAGTTCCGTTAAATCTTGCATACACGTGTCGTAAGCACACACTAGTTGTCGTTGAACGTTGGTGACTTGATAATAATTAATAATGTTAAACTAATTATAATTAAGTTAATAATGTGATTATTAAGTTATGTTTATGTGTTTATGTGATTTAAATGTTAATTGTAATTTTATCGCGTAACGTGGTAACGTGTATATTTAATTCGTATGTCTTGTAACTAGTGAAAGTAAATTATAGAATTATTATTGTGGAATAATAATGTTTGCATTATTAAGTTAAAAACATCTTTTAAAAAGTATTTAGAAGCCAAGTTTTTATAAAATACAAAACGCAAGGGCTTAAAGAGTAATATTGCAAAATTAAGTTACAAAACACAAAAAAAACTCCTAACCCTAGCCCATTCGGCCGTAACTCCCTTTCCCACCCTCCTCCCTTGCGAAATTCGACCAAGATCAAGCATCAACTCACGGATTTGGATCGATTTCAAGGCATACAACAAGTTAACAACATCAAAGCTTGTTCCTTTCCTCGATTTTAAGGTTAATTTCGTGTTTCTTTCATGTATTTTGTTCTAGCCGAGAGTTTTGTGCTATTTGGATGAATTGGAGGCCGAATGTTGGTTGATTGTTGATGTTATTGTGTTAGTTAAGTCGAATACATGTTAGTTAACGTCGATTATGCAAGAAAGTTTGGATTTTGATGGATTGTTCATAGGTTACTAAGAATAGTAACTTTATTTTGCATGAAACAATGATTTGATCATGAATTGGTGTTATGGATGTGTTTATAATGATAATTAGATGCTAGATTGTTGATATGAACATTGGGAAATCGAGAATGCACGTTGTAGTTCTTACCTTGCTAAAATAGTAACTTTTGATGTTGAAAGTTGATGAAACATGCCAATTAGATGTTTTTGATCATGTCTAGGTATTGTTATGGACTTAATTTGGTATGTAAATGATGAATTCATGAATGTCTTGGGTATTTGATGAAATTGGAATGTACTTTCCCAAAAGGGAAACTTTATTTGTGCAAATCCTTGAATTGGATTATTTGAGCATGTTTGCGACATTAGGACCATGCTAGTGTGTTCATGGATGGTTTCTAAGGTGATTAAATGTGTTGTTTAGGTTGTATGAATGTTGATTTGGTTTGTTACCTGTTTTGGCCTGTTTGTGGAAAATCATGGTATGAGTCATATAGGTAAGCTAGGACTTTTGTTAATTGATGGTTGATTAAGAATGAACATTTTGGATGATATGAGCTATGGAAATTGGTATGTTGATGATTGATCCTTGTATGATGCATTGGTTGTGTTATAGTTTTAATGAGCATGATAATTGTTGAGATTCGCATGACTTGTATAATACTTGGTGGTATGATGATCTAAGTAGTATTTATGGGTAATGAAGTATCATATGTGATTAGTCTGTATGTTAATCATGTATGAAGTACTGTTATGCTTATTTGAATGAATTATCACCTATAATGTCGCCAACAGGTCAAACGGGTCAACTGGGTCAAACGTGTCATGTCTTTCTAAAATCTTGAGTCCTTTGGTTGTAGAGCACTTAGGTTTCTTTGGCATTTCTGTGTATTACGTACTCACGTACTCATGTGTTCTAGGTAACCTCTGAAGGTTGTATTTCTGCTCCTTCTTGTCGAGTTAAGCTTTAGGTATTTATCTCGCGCATCAGGTGAGTTCTTGCCCCACTCTTTTTACATAATCTCTTTGGGGGAGATAGCATACTGTTGATCACAAACGCTTTTAAATATGAGTGTGTATAATATTAATATAGTGTTGTTTACCATGGAAAGTCCTCACACTTTCGGATTGTTAATACTGACTAGCGGGAAATTTTGGGTAGTACTACTGGGTTTGACGAGCCCCACCTGTGCGACTCGAGGTCAAACGGGTGCAATTTTGTCCTAATATATTCGTCACGACCTGGTAAGTCGTGACGGGAGGCACAAACTATCACAGTCAGCTTCAATCGCGAAATCACTATGTTTAATATTTTTATGTAAATAGACTAGCTATCTACTGCAATACACGACTTATGTTCTGATAACTGTTTATTGGTTTATATTTTAACGCAAACTCTTGAACTCACCAACCATGTGTTGACTTGTTTAGTATGCTATTCTCAGGTTAAGGTTGCCAGTTGCCTAGGAGCACGCACGTCAGCATTGTTGAGTTGTCTGCATTTACCTTGTTTAAAATTTTGGGATTATTTTTACATTAAACAATTGTGTTTGGGCGCGTATGTTTTGCGCATTCTCTTTACATACTACTTGTTTTGGGTTTTTTGATTTTAAAAAAGCTTCCGCAGTATTTTCAACTTTAACTCTGGTTTTGGTTGTTGATCATATAGAGTTGCTCTTGGTAACTAATGACTGAGATCCTGGTATGTCACGCGCCTCGCGGTAAAACCCCGCACGCGGATTTTGAGGGTGTGACAGTGTAAAAGCCTCAAATTTTTTAAAACATAACTTCAACACAAGCCTTCCAACATTAAATTGTTGGTGACTTGGTTTACTATGCAAGAGGTTTATAAACAAGACAAGAGAAAAAAACATATGTGAAAGAATCAAGTAGAAAATTTCCAACTTGGACCTCAAAAATAAGGGTTTATCATACTTGTTCACATTGGTGACTAAGTAGTTATTTTCTAGAGGTTGTTCCAAGTGGTAAAGAAAATAGAAGAAAAAAAAAAGAAAATAAATAAAAAAATTAAAACTCATAAGTTGTTTTTGAATATTTCTTGCAAGAAGATGATGGAATGAGAGAGTTTAGAGTGATGAAAGTGATTAGGGAGGGATTTTGGTTAGTATTTATAGATAAAAATTATGGTTAAGCATTAAAGAAAATTATTGGGAAAATGAGTGGAGGGAAAATTTAAAATTTCAATTTTAACCCCTCAACTTATTTTATTTATTAATTTGCACCATAAACTCATGATTAAGCATGTTTTGGGTATTTTAACATATGAACCATAAAAAGATAACTTATAAATAAATTTCTGAAAAATATAAGTCCCGATAAGTTGCTCAGTTTTGAGTTAAAATACGTATTCGCAATTATTTAAGCGTTGCACAAGCATATAATCAATAAGAATGATATAAAAAGATATTTTCACTATGATCAAGTCTCGAGATTACAAGGATTGAATAAGGAGTAATATTACATTTAAAAAAGATAAATGGAAAATAGGGAACGTTACAGTCTCTCCTACTTTAGAGAATTTCATCCCGAAATTCATTTAGAAGAAAGTTCTGGGAAAAGATGCGGGTACTTGATCTTAAATTGATCTTCACGTTCCCAAGTAAATTCTGGACCACGCGTTCCTTCCCAAGTAAATTCTCGAGATTACAAGGATTGAATAAAGAGTAATATTACATTTCAAAAAAAAATAAATGGAAAATAGGGAACGTCACATATACTACGCGTATAGGGGGGTGGGTGACTAGTGGGCTATACGCAGCTTATAAGTGGGACCCATATACGACGCGTATAGGGCTATACGCCGCGTAAAAGGGGTGGGTGACTAGTGGGCTATACGCAGCTTATACGTGGGACCCCTATACGCCGCGTATAGGGCTATACGTTGCGTATAGGGTGGGTAGGTGACTAGGAGTCCTATACGCAGCTTATGTTTTAAAATAGTTATATTATATTCGTTTTTTTATGCAGATATGTCTTCCGATTTAGAGTTTGAGGCTTACGTTATTGACATTATTGCCAATCATCCTTGGCTACAATTTGAGCCCGGGTCCATTGAGCACGGGAAGTGCTCGAAATTCGTACGTATGAAGATCAGCCATCAAAAAGCCGTCGACTGGGAGGTGATGGCCGAGCTCAGAGAGCGTGATAGACTTGCTGGTATTATCGGAGACGATAAGCCATGGAGTCGTTTGTTTGAGACTGCGTTCTTTCCTTCTTACCGAGAGCTGACGGTGGAGTTTTTATCCATCTTTACTTATGTTCGTCCTAATGAGATGAAGGAGGACGATGAGCGTACCGAGATTTCATTTAGGTTATGTGGACATTCACATCGGATGTCCATTGAGTAGTTTGTCGTTCTCTTGGGACTTTACTTTGAGCCGGAGACTGTTACCCCTCTATTCACAGAGGGGATTACTGAGATTGAGGAGAGTCGATTGAGAGATTGGTGGCCTCAGATTGCCGAAGGTCAGTTTCAGAGGACTAAGGGAAGGGTCACTGGCATTAGAGATCCTCTCATCCGTTACTTACATCGCATGATAGCCACATCCATCACGGGACGTGGCAAGAGTCGGGAGTGGTGTACCATTCCTGACTTATTTTACTTGTATTGTTTGCTTACGGGAACCAGGTGAAACCTGGCGAGATGTTTGTCAGAGTATTTTGCTTCGTATTATCATCGCTAGGAGCGAGGAGCGGTGTACGTCGGCGCTTACATCATGGTGATTGCCCGAGATTTTGGTTATCTTCCTCGGTATCTTGCTGACGTATCTGCTCCGATCGAGCTGGTGAGATTAGATCGTCGTACGTTATTCGGCATGCGTATTATACACCAGTTTCCTGGTGGCATACGATTCTCTATTCGACCTGGGGAGATCTGGCAGCCGGCACCTGTTCAGCAGGTCGGCGTTGATGATCCACAACAGTAGCAGGAGCATCTCTCGCACGACCAGCCGCCGCACGACCAGCCGCCGCACGACCAGCCGCGCACGACCAGCCGCCGCACGACCAGCCGCGCACGACCAGCCGCCAGCACATCAGCCGCCACCTCACCCACAGTTTCCTTGACACATTTACAGAGATGTGAGGCTGCCTGCACGTATGGGACATTTATGCAGGAGGTTGCTGCGAGTTTATGGGAGCAGGGTCTTCGGCTCGATTGAGTTGAGGATCTTATGGATTCGCACGTTCAGCTCGAGATTGCGCGAGCACGTGCTGCTGGTATTGATCCTCCGGAGTTGCCACCGCCTCGACATTACCCAGACTCGGCCGTAGTTTTTATATTATTACTATCATTGTAACTTTTATTTTGTTATGTATTTAAAAACTTTGTTATTTATATTATTATTTTATGTTAATTTTTATATTGTTATCTCGATTGTTTAGTTAATATGAATGTTTATCTTATATGTTTTATCAGTTAGTTAAAAATATTTGATTTAAAATTAGCGGTTAAACAAGTTACAAACATAACGTAAATATAGTAGACGCAAATTTATTTGTTTATTTAAAAAAAATATATGTAAAAATAACAAAAAATATAAATGCCCTTAACCTATACGTCGCGTATGGGCCTATACGTGGCGTATAGTGTCTCATGCGTCCCAAGTGTGTTAAGGAAAAAAATTGAAGCCATACGCTGCGTATGGACCCATACGACGCGTATGGCCTCTCCCAACATCAGAATGACACCTCGTCTAACAGGTTGATGTCAGGGAATGTTTTATTACCCTACATGCGGCGTATGGGTCCATACGCCGCTTATAGGGTGGCATGTCATGGAATGTTTTTGCACCCTATAAGCGACGTATGGACCCATACGTGACGTATGGACCCATACGTGACGTATAGTGCACCGGGTGTTGATTTAAAAGATTGAGGTGTCCAAATAACCAAACCTTAAATTAAATGGAAACAGACTGACATTTAAGTTGTTTTTTTTCACTCCTAACAACTCGATACTTTACATTCACATACATATGCATATTGTTAGTTTGGTTTTTATTTGTATTAGATGATTCATATCATGTTGTGTTTTTAATATTTGTTATATTTAATATGATTATTACGTCTTTTGGTTTTAAATCTAGTCCGACTAGTCTAATCAATTAATCTTTGATTTTTCTGGTTTGCTTTTCTGTCTAGTTTTCAAAACATTGTTGGCTTTACACACCATTTACGATTTTATAATTATATACAAGACTAGAGTTGCAACTTTTAACTTGAACCAAAGAATTACAACTTCCTTAACTTAAACTAGTTAGCTAATTAATGAGTCTTTGATGTATGGAATTTTATATTAAAATGTGTATAAAATTATCACGATACTATTTTTTTCACCCGGCGCTAAGCTGTGAAAGTCTAGTTATTTTTTCTACACGCAACGTTAAAATTTTCTATATAACCAACATAGGATGATGAACATACCTCTATGAAACTAGTTTCATTTTGAAGATCGAATATCATTAAACCAAAAACAATAAGCTACTCTATTTCATTCATTACTCACAACTGAAAAGAAAGATTTTCTCCGATGTAACACCCCACCCTCTTAAAATTACATTATCAATTGTCTGACAAAAAAATAAAAACTTGCTTACTTATGTTTCAAACATACTGAATCCAACAAATAAAATATAGAGTAAATTATAAATTTCGTCTTTTATGTTTGTAGTAAATTTCAAGTATTGTTTTTAAATTAAAAAAATTACAAGAATTGTCCTTTATATTAATATTTTTTAACAGTTTACATCATATATTCTAACGGACGTTAACTTATTTTGTTAAATCTTGTCACATGTATTGCACAGGAGGACAAATTGATTTTTTTAATCTTACAAAAAAATATTAATATAATTAATAAAATATTATTGAATAACAAAAGTTAAAATAATTGATAAATTAATATTTCCACTCTCTCTCATCTCATGTTATGTCATCTCCCTCTCCCTCCCCCTCTCTCTCTCTCTCATCCAACAACCACCAATAGTCTAACACCCAACACCTTCCCCCATCATGAAACACCTCCACCCCCATGAAACATCTCCACCACCATAAAACACTAAAAACTTTAGTATCTTCAAAAAATTCATCTTCTGCTCTAAAAAGAACAAAAGCTTCAAAAACATCTTCTGGCAATGATCTAACTAAAATATCAACACGAAAATGTAAAGGCTAATCTCACTAAAAAAATCTAACTAAGATCAATACCACCACCACCACTTACAAATCTAACAACCACCATCAAGATCTGGGTTTTCTTAGTTTCTAGATGATCCATTATTTGGGTATTCTACGATTCAAATAAAATGAAGAAATCCAACCATAAAAACCCAATGATATCACCACCCCCATCAAATGTAACCAAGGACACCACATAGGTTTATCGACGGATCAAGAGAGCAAGAGAGATAAAGAGAGAGAATGTGTAGGTGGGATGATCTAGGCACACCCTTTGCTACCTCCGGTGATGACTTGATTTCAAGAGGTGTCTGACGAACAAGATGACGGGGGTGTGATGGGGTGCGACGGAGATGGATCTAGGGAGTAGAGAGTAGATGTTGCCAGATGGTGGCGGATGGGTGACGACGGTGGCGGAGGAGCAGCCGCAGTGGAGGAGGGGCGATGATGGACGAAATTTGTAATTTACTCTAAAATATAAAAATATAAACCTATCGTACACACATTATAATATGAGTGGAAGTAAGATTCGTGTGGATACAGATTAACCTAGTTTACCTCAAAACGATTCAACTTCAAGTACGCTTGTTGCTAATATAAAGTCTAGAGGGGGCTTTTAATAAGAAACTAAAATCAGAGGGAATATAGTAAACATTAACAAATAACGATACGCTGACATAGTCACTGTAAAACAAATTTTACACGGCCGTATTAAAGTTCAGTAAAAAAGTTAAAGTTAAATAGGTTTTTTTGTTGTTTTGTATTTATGAAAAGGAATTATTAATAAGAAAACATTAATTAAATTGTAAAGTAATTCAAATATTAAAAACTAATTTCAATACTATGGTAATATTTTTGATTTGATTCGATTTACGATCATTAACACTTATGGTGCAATGATCCTCTTGGTTAAATGGTTTGTATGGATATTAGACATCAAGCCATTCGAACATCCATTTCATCTAAAGTCTAACCAAACACGGTTTGTTGATTAGAGCTAACCCGCTAATCCAAGCTCACATCGTATAAATCTTAGTGTGTGTGTTGCAGTGATAGAAGTATCAGTTAATTAAACACATATACACCGTTTGGAATATTTAACTAAATTGTGGGATTCTATAATGAGAATGAATTCATAAACAAACTCAAACTGTTATTTGTTTCTTTCGAGGAAAAAAACGACAACTTAGTTATGGTTTTGAAACTTAAAGAATTTTATTAGAATAATTAATAAAGTGATCAGTTTCATTAACAATCCAATGTATACTTGCGTACATCCAAGTTTAAAATTAAAAATCAAACAAACGAACAAAAACCATTAAAATAATCAGATTTATAAACATTTCACATAAGTGTTGAAATCAGACCAAAGATTAAACCTTAATGTTGAAATTAAAATTGATTTAACCGAACATGACAGCTAAATCGGTCAATCCGAATAAGAAAAGAAACATACTAGAACTTACAAATCGAATGGAATAAAATCATAAATTGATGTTTTTGACACTATAAAACTTAAAAATCACTCCCAAAATTATTTGTTGCCTTGCGCTTTTCTACTGCCGTTAAGGACTATAAAAGGAGGAGATGATGACTTTTTCTTTTCTTTTTATCGTTGTTATAGTCAATCCATTTATATGTGTGTTTATTAGTTAAAGTAAATGAGATTGAGACAGATCAACTTTTTTGTTTTTTTTTAATAAATCTCACTTATCTCTAGTTGCTCCTCATCCATATCCTATAACTTTAAAATTTGAGATATAGTCCATTTTAGATAGAGATTATTATATTAAATTATAATTCATCTTTTTATATTTTCAAAAAACACATCTCTTCTTTAATACTTTTTCAAATCTTTTTCAACTATAGCATTCACTTCCTGCAAATCCGTCTTTTACACCTACAATACAATAAAATCATTCCGAGTAGGCTCTGTCCACAAAAATAAGTATAACTCAAAATAAACGTGTGAGGGGTGTCTAGTTATCGTTTAGGTACCTGGTGTCAATCAACATATTTTAACTATATATATATAACTTATTATTAATAATATGTTCTAGAGGGGCCTAGTAAATAAATAAACATTTTAAAACACTAACATATTATAGAGGGGGCTGATTAACCCAATTAACTAAATTAAGTCTATAAAAATGAAAATCTCAATATTATTTAGGTCTGTATCTAACTTCTTAAGATTTTCAACGTTTGATTATACCGAGTCACCTGCACCCTATTCATTTGTACCTAGGGATTTCCTATTGTGTCCGTGTTTTTCAACCCTGCTATCATAAGTTTCTAATTTAAGGGGCACTTTTTTACTTTCACAGGACACCTAAGATCTACGAACCGATCCTGCTATTAATCACATGTATCTACGCCTTACAAGATTTGAACATTTGATATATTAGATAAAAAATAAACATCTTACCACCCGTCATTTATGTAAGTGAAAATGCATCTCTGATCTCTATGGTATTAAATTCAATAATACTCATGCATGTCCCACCGGATTTTACAAACCCCACCCTGTCTCTTTAAAGTTGAAAATAATAGGAACAACAACATCAACATAAATGAAGAGGACGCTTACCTAAAAACTTTGTTACTAACTTTTAAACAAGACATCAATGCCAGCATTGGTGATGAATTGACGTGCTAAATAACAGTTTGAAACATGTTCAGGTTAAAAACAAATCATTTTAAATACATGATGTAAACAAAGTACTAGAATATAGATATATATATATATTATATATAATATATATCTAATATATTATATAATATAGATATTATCTATACTACTCTAATAAAAAGATAATTATAGTTGACACATGTCATTTTTTAGACTCATGTAATGTCACATGACATCTGACACGTAACAATAAATAATTTTCCGCTCAAAGAATTCAATCTACCATTTTTGTTTTTTGTTTTTTAAATACACATTTGTTTCCAAATATAATTCCATCCAAAATTAACGTGATATAAATTCAAACCCTTTCATTTTAAACTAAAAAACATATATCTCTTACTTTTACTTCTAACAAACTTTGTTGGTTAATTTTTGAAATTAGCTTCTTATCATTATCTTCTTATAAAATCTATATTTTCTGAAAGACAAAATAAGTCATAATTCTAAAATAAATGTTCACTTTAAGATTGTACGGTACCACTTAAATGCACACCAATTATCATGCTTTATACTTTTTTTCTATATAGAAACTACTATTAGGAAAAACAAAGAATTGCTTTTAGAAATTAAATTAAAATATTAATACTTTCAATTGTCTTTCACTTCGTTACCGTCTCTTTTTCTTTTTTCTTTTTTTATTTGTTACCATCAACAAAATCATTATTTTCCGATTTAAGATGTTTATAACTAATTTTTGAAATGTGTTCTTATTTCATTAGAAATATTTAATTTATTTTATAAGTGATTTCTTTAATTTATTAGATAACGTTTTTTTCTATTTTATTTTTATCCAGTTTTATTATATTATTTTTTATTTAGGTAGAAGTCTTTAATCAAGTCTATTAAGATATAGAGTAGCCATTTTTAGTGTGAAATTTAGAGATTCTATTAATTGATTATTCTATTGTCCATGCTTAGTTGTATTATCATGTGAAAGTAAGTAATAGTAGTAAAACTCAACTAAATAAGTGCATGATTATGGGTTATAATTAGTACCAAAAGGCATCACGTATCCTTCTTTCTATGAGGCTCTTTCTTTAGTAAATTTCCATGCAATTCTTACTTACAGTATCATATTTTACGTTTTTTGTCATTTACAATTGCTTGAGACGAGATTAGTCAAAATTTTACTTTTTTTATAATTGTCACGTTAGGTTATTTAATTAAAACTTTAAACTCATGTACATATCAATGGTTTTCTTATACAAAACTTTGATAAAAAGTTGATATCATTGTTTATTACTTATAATTTTTACTAATACGTAATTTTAATCATATATTTTAAAATATCGTTTTATAATTAATAAAATTTTATTTTATTTAATATTTTATTTATTCAACCCGTGTGATACTCGGGTTTACTAAAGCTAGTATATATACACACACACTAATAAATGATTACATTGGAGGAAACATGCACAATCACATTAATTTTATAATTTTTTTTTCCGCCCAAATCATTTTTAGTTTTTAAAAATAAAAAATAAAAATTTCTTAATTCTCTCACTTAACTCCACCCCCCCCCCCCCCTTCTTTCTCTCATAAATTAAAATTTAAATTTTTTCTAAAATTAATATTTTTAAAAACATATTTTAACTAAAGTATTTATTTAAGCATAATTTTAGTTATATCTTACATCAAAATAATGTTTTATATTTTCAACTTTTTATTAATGTTTAATATTTTTTATTTAACCGTGTAATACACGGGTTATAATCTAATGTGTGTATAATATATATATATATATATATAATATATAGATGAGAGAGAGAGAGAGAGATAAATGTTACGGTACAAAGGTTTTTTCGCGCGAAGCGTACGAAGTTATCACGCAAGAATGGACTTAAGGGTGGAATTATAACGCAATGGTAATAACTAATCACTCGAGAGATGAAATTATCACGCAAATGTGAAATTATTACGCAATAAGGTATTCTTACGTGATCATTCCACACGAGTGTAATTTGTCTTGTGTAATTATCACTTGTTCTTGCGTGATAATTCCACCCCAAAACTTCGTACGCTTCGCACGAAAAAAAAACTTTGTATAGTAACCGGCCCCTATATATATATATATATATATATATTATAATATATATATTATATATATATATATATGCTCAAATCATTAAATCCGACTCTCTTGTATGGGATAAAAACTAACACATATGATAGGTCAAGGCAAGCTTTTAAAAACTGAAATCAAGTGTTTAATTATAAAACAAACTTATTTAATGAACATGTGAATCAAGTATGAGTTTGTTAGTTTTTGTATTATAGGATATAGAGTCTGCTTTTAGCGAGACCCCGACTCAAAAGTTGACCATAGTATCCAATTATATCTTGCTTGATTTAGCTAATCAAGTATGAGTTTGTTAGTTTTTTTATTAGCATTGTACGAGTACGAGTCAAGGAAGATGATCTACTAACATTTAGGGTCGTTTGGTTCGTAAAATATTTGTAAAGAAATTAGAAATGAAAATGGAATTGTAATTGGAATTTCATTAAAAATGATAACGTATTTGGTTGATCAATTTTGAATGGAATTGATATGTTAATTTTGAACATTTCTATTGGATTGTCATGTGAATTTCAATGAATATAGGAAAACTTTTCAATTCTAATTCCATCCGTCAACCAATCAAACAGTATTTTGAATGAAAAAATTTTCAATTCCAATTCAATTCCTAATAATTTTATGAACCAAACGGGGCCTTAAAAATGTTATAAATGATAAACATGACGATATTACTAAAATAATTATAAAGATGAAACGATCTATATCTTTTTTCTACTCTCATCCTTTTGATTGTTTATTTATTAAAAATATCAGTTAGCTATTAAAAAAGTTGTTTGAAAGCATTCACATCTCATTTATTATCCTCATCCATATAATTATATAAAAACTACTATTTTTTCTCTCATCTTTCCAATTAAATAATATGTTTATACTCATATCATTATCTTTTATTTCTCCTCTACTCACAATCATTTCTTAAAAAATTAAAAAAAATTATAAGGAGTTGAACAGTATTTTCTTAAATTTACAAGATGAATCGTAACTTTTTCTCTGTACTCCCTCACAATCACTTACAACCATTCTATATAATATAAGAACTACACTCACATAATTTTAGAGAACGAATTGTAAATGCTCTGAGGAACCTATCAAGCATTTAAGAGAAAAATGGGCTTTCAAGAACTTCCGACTTTCGTACGAATATCCGCCGGGCTAATTTAATTTCCCAACGAACTAATGAAAATGTGAATATAAATAATCAAAATATAAAATCAATAAAATTTCTCTTTCTAATGCATATATATGCATTCACTTTATTAAAATAATCCTATCAAATGACTATTTTGTCTTGCCTCAGTAAAAGTGTTTTACGTATTTATGTTTTGTTTTATAATTGTTTAATACTTTGACAGTTGTGTTTTGTATTTGGATATTAACTTTGATTATCGGTTATTATTGTTTAAATGAAGTTTTAAACTTTTATATTAGATTTGTAATTTTATTGTTTTATTACATAAAAAACTCGAACTTGAGGAAATATGTGATTGATGTTCTTAGAAAGGGAAATGTGTAAAAATAACTTAGTAAAATTATAAATACAATAATTATTTAATAACTAATTTTGATAAAATGGGTAACTGTAATATATATGTTTTAAAAAGGAGAAATATGTAATCAATCTTTTTAACTTAGATAAATATATAATTAATGAGTTTTAGAAGAAGAAATATGTAAATACCGCTTAAATAATCGAGGACAAATTGTTTGAAGCTACCCGATTTTTCTATAGAAAACGAATGAAAAAAAGTAGTGTAGATTTAATTTTGTTTATGGCGGATCCATTGTTTCTAAAACCAAAACGGCTGATCCAGCTGGTTAAACCGGAAACCAACGATGTTATCACTTATAAGTTAGCTCAAATACACCACCAGGTTACGTGTTAACAAGACTAAACCAAAGGAAACCTTATGGAAACTACTACTCTTGCATTCTGCCTTTGTCAAACTACCAGTTTTTAACACTAATCCGATCAATTGAACTAATGAACAGTCAGACTCAAAGTCGCCTGTTTATTTGCAGTCTGGTTTCAGAAGATTGATGAAATTAAACAAGTTGGGCAAACCGCACCGTCTTAAAAAATATATAGGTTTGTTTATACAAATCAAGCAAAATAATTTGACCAAACAAGTTAAAATTTGCCCAAAGTATTAACGATCAAGTGTTCAATAAAAACTGATTGCTTGATTTAAAAGTTATTTCTGGGAATCATATTTTGTTTTAAACTTGTTTAAAAAATTCAAAGGAAAAGTAGCAAAAAAGATACTTTAAATAGAAATCACACAACAAAGCAGGGGTTAAAGTGAATTTTGTATGTGGTTTCTCTTTGTATTGACAGTGGCAAACAAATAATAAAAAAAAGTTTTTAATTTTAGTTCTGGTAAAAGGTCCACATGATGTCTGTGTGAAGGTTATATAGCTTGATGGTCCTTTACAACAGTTGCAGCTTAACAAAACCATACAACTGTACATGGCGATCACTCAAAAATATGAATCATTTGTTTTAAACTTGTTTAAAAAATTCAAGGAAAAGTAGCAAAAAAGATACTTTAAATAGAAATCACACAACAAAGCAGGGGTTAAAGTGAATTTTGTATGTGGTTTCTCTTTGTATTGACAGTGGCAAACAAATAAAAAAAAAGTTTTTTAATTTTTAGTTCTGGTAAAAGGTCCAACATGATGTCTGTGTTGAAGGTTTATCTATAGCTTGATGGTCCTTTACAACAGTTGCAGCTTAACAAAACCATACAAACTGTACATGGCGATCACTCAAAATATATGAATCATTTCATTACACATTAAGAAAAACAAACTTAAAAACAGCTTGAATGCCACTTATCTATCTTGCTGTTGGAATTTGCTGCAGATCTATGATTTGGTATCTATACACCTAGGTCATGTAAAAAAGAATATTCTTCACCTGCTGCATTCAGAAGACAAACAACTCCTATTAAGATTCAAGTCATTTAAACATTCTGGCTGCTGCTTGTTGAGACATACAGTTGGGTTTCGACCAAAATTTTGAGCCTATTATCAAAAAACGACGAACCAACCAAACTGGCCTTGTTGGGTGGAGCCGCCACAGCCGGCCGGTCTTAGTTGTATATACATATATTTTATTATCAAAAGTGTTAGTTTGTATTAAAAAAATTAAAATAATAGATATTGTTCATGGATATAATACATATACATAACCACATATTTCAAATATAGAAAATAAAAAAGGGGTTAAATGACCGGATCCAAGTCCAAACTATCAGCCAGACCATTAAACAGCTAAACCATTAAAATCAAAACATGAATCTAAAACCGGCAGAACTGGCTGACTTGCTTTAATGGGCGGTTCGGTCGATTTCAATAGTTTATGAGCACCACCTCATACAATAATGTCCCGATTAATTGATGTTCGTTCATTAATGGTAGAAATCTTTAAGAAAGAGATTCATACCTGAAAACCATATTTGGACTGGGGAAAAAGCATAAACTAGTCAAGACACTGCAACGGTTGCGACAACGAGACACTTGATGTTGATGATTTTAAGCCTTTATCTCCATTTATGGCAGATTGCAGCACATTGTATTGCTCACATACTGAATCATAAAGTGCCTGTGAATAAGCTGCCTTGGCCTGCAAGCAATACAAACAACAGAAGCAAATTGTGAAGCACAGCAATTTTGTATCTCAGATATTTATAAGGATAAAACTTTAAAGGTTTCAGCTGTAACAATCTACACGTGTGGTGTATGCTTGATACTCCACCATTAGATCTATTGCAAGATATCAGGGTTATTTATTTGCAGAACTTTGAACTTCGTTCACTTTCAACATAAAACAAAAGCGAAAAAGAAAAACTGGCTAAGATTTTCATAATTCAATGAAAGGACCAGGAATTCTTTATTGAACATCCAAAGGATTAGGTGTGTGGTGGTCGAAACCAAATCATATGTAGCAAAACGTGCAGGTTGGGTTATGAGTCCATCGGGTAATCTTTTAGTGGGGTTGACCAACAGACATTTTTATCTCAGTTCTATATTTTGTAAATAAAATGTTTTAGGAGTTTATATGCACTAAAAATACACTTTGGGTGACTTTCTATCCATTTGGCCTGTTTGACCCATTGGACCACATAACACGGGTCAACCCATTTATAGAGAAACATGCTGAATTTTGCCTCCTCTTATCCTCTATTAGATACCATTGCTTATAACTAAGAGCATTCACAGTGGAATCCCTAAAAATAAGAGTGTGTTTCCTACATTATATGTAATGGTTTTAAGTGGCTGTGAGTAAAGGAAAGAGAAAATGTTACTGTTCATCGGTATATTTGGGGAATCACTGTTATAAATTTTTTAATATTTTTGAAAGTAATGATAAGTGTATAAAAAGTATTATTTAATTGAAAAGGAGAGAAAACTGTAGTGATTTTTAGTGTAATTATATGGATAAAGATGGGGAATCTACTGTGAATGCTCTAATAAACATGTTTAGGCAAATGCCGCAAATTAAATAGAAAGATGACAAGTTGAAAGTAGTACTTCAAACAAATAAAATATGCATGCATTACATATGATTAACTGAGTATTGAGTATTGACGCAGGAACTTCTCTAGTATAATTGCATATAATTATGGTGAATACAAGGTCGAACAATCAAGATATTTTACTTGTTGGGTGCAAAACCAAGCAAAATTATGTAACACCAACCTCTTCGGGGGATCCACAAGAAGCCGTGGCCTTTTGGAAACTAAGTTCAGGTGCCACTGATATTCCAGTGCCATGAAAAGAGACCAAACGTTTCTCTCCAATTTCTTTCTCAACCTAGCAAAAAATGTTCTTTTTTTATTTTGAAAATTAATTAAGTTACGGATAACAGAAGGAAGAAGGGACACTGAACCAATAAAAACACACCTGCGGAGGAGGGGGCATGATGTCATGGCATAGTATGGCTAAAGGATATATATGACCCATCACACCAGCATGGTCCACAAGCCTTCTCATGTTGTCAAGTGAAGTGGCATCAAATGGTGCCTAAAAACAACATATGTAGTAAAAAGCATGTACTTGCCAAATTTTAAAAAATAACAATTATTAGTAAATGACATGTACTTTGCATGTCATAGCAGGATAGAGGTCTTACTGGAAACCACTGATTTGTGATGGGATCTGGCCTGTCCCTACCACCACTTGGTGCAATCCATATTATTTTTGATCCACCCCTAGAATTCAAAAGTTAAAACTATTAAACAGATTGATTAGATTAAAACAAGAAAGTAGTTGCTTGAATGATAGACAATTAAAAGAGTTAAAAAAATACCAAGAAAGGTAGCCAGTTACAAAAAAGCCCAAATTTGGAAGGCCGCATACATTATAAAATCATAAAGAAACATGCATACTAGATTTTATTGAAGTAATAATTATGATGATAGTTTTTTTTAATGCATGACGTGTTAAAGAATGAGACAAACCAAATACCAAATGTTCACGTAAGTTTTAATAAATTCAAAAAACGATAGTATCTGGATACCTCAAAAGCAAAGCCATCTCTTTTAAACTTCTTGTATTTGCTCTCCTTTTCATGTCAGCAAGCTCAGGAACATCATTCATATGTTTTTTTGAATATACGCACAACAGGTTCCTATGGTGTAAGTTAGTATTAGGACAAGTATATGAAGGTACGATAGTTCTATCGAATTGAAAGGTAAAAAGTAAATGAGAACCTCCCCATGCTGAAAGGCTTGCAAAGAGGATCTGTTATGACTCTATCCCCTGCCACATAGATCTGCATTACAGTAATCAAATATCGAACTTAAGTGGACATTTTCATGATATGTGGCGTCAAATTATAGAGAGCTTACTATGCTCTCAGAAATATGGGGATTTGTTGTTTCAAGCAACAAGGCAATAACAGCTGGATCTGCTTCTGATTGATGGTTTGAGATCAAAATCACATTTTCACCCTGATGGTTTTAATGAAAAAAGTAAATATTAGGGTCTTCATAAAATCAAGTTTTCACACACATTAATCACAAGAAAACAGGCACCTGCTTAAGCTGTTGTTCCATTTCACTGAAGAGAGAGACATTGCCAACATATGATTCCCTGATAATCAAATATGACTACAATTAGGAGTAGCAGTGATACTCGCATGTTCCTTTATTGTGTAACATAGGACTATAGGAGAGCTAAATGGAAAAAGTCCAATGAACACAACGATGAGAATTAACAGAGATTGTTGACTAACCTGAAATTGATCAAAGGACGAATATAATTTTGACCAAACTTATAGTAATCAAAAGGTTCCCGAATAGCTTCATGATATGGCGAAAATTCAAAAGGCTCCTGCATATTGATTAACAAATTCAGAAAGGATGAACATAATTAAGATATATTAATATTAAATACGCATCATCCAAGCAAACCTTCACATCCAAGAACATACGATCAAATGCTACACGCATGTTTGACAATACGATATCTTCTGCATGGGGATTACCACTTTGCAATACCTGAATACGAAAAGAACTTTGAAACTTAATAAATAAGCACATTTTTCTAAATCAGCCTCGTACTCCTTCAGATGGCAAATGCTATTCAGTGTTTTGCTTTTCACACGAATAAAAATATAAGGATGAGCCCAAGGAAAACAATTACCGCATTTTTGTAGTTCTGATAAAGGTCCTCCATTGAGTGAGCGACATGTTTTGGAAGTGTTCCAGCTTCTACCTCTCTTTGAATTCCAGAAAGAAGATCTGCAAGATATAACATAACTAAAACATATTAAACAGATTTTAGCATACGTATGCCAATAATAACGTATTTTAGAGGTACATGGAAGCGAGATTCTACTCAAAGCATAGGGGAATTAATGTAATAAATCATATCAATACTTTGCGTTACTGCTAAATACTCCATGAGAATAGAGCGTAAAGTCAAAGAAGCGCCGTATGGTGACAATAAATAAAAGCAATAGATCTCACATCGAAAATGTATAATTGATAACTACTTTGTTACCCAGTCACTGGTTTCAGAATGATGCAATACCTGATAAGTAAATTTAACGAGAAATAACATAGCCAAGAATGTTGCATGAATCAGAGAAAAAATAGAACTTAGAAGTTAGAAGCATCACAACTAAAATTGCCATTTCTTGCAATTGTCTACCATGAAAATATAACCTAATTAATTTCCCAAAATGGATGACTTTCTAGGATGACGTATGATTCATAGAAAATTGCAACTGTTGTTATACCTAAAAGATGGATAATCGAACAGCCTTAAAAATGTATAGGACTAGGCTTTTCAAAAGTAAAATGTAGATCTAATTGGCTATAAAATACAGTTATTCTTCAAAATGAGTTACTCGGTAGTTAAATGTCTTGCATAGGGATAAGGAATTACTATTAAGTAAACTTTGGAAGCTATAGAGCTTTATGTTATATAACTGAGGAACAACGATGATTGAATCATATAAGAAAAAGAAAAGCCAAGGCACACTGTCCATTACAAATACCAAAAGTTGTCAAATTTTTATATATCCGAATGATTTCTATTCTCTAGTGTTATAAATGCACGCAGTTAAAGCGTATCAAAAGCTATATTTCCTCTTTGAAGTGCACAGTGCACCTTACATTTAAGGAAACCTAAAATATCATACTTCCATATAGGGATAGACAAACAACAGGTGACATCTCAAAACCAGTAGGAGCATGAATAACTAGAGCACCATAACCAAAGTGTTGGATGATAACACTAAGAATGATTAAAGATCCAACAAAATGATGATTATATGACGCCTCCATCTCCTCAAACGGTACCAACAAGCATAATCACCAGACTCGCATCGGTAACTCAAGGCAATGTAGCAAATATATTCAATAAATAAATAGGTTTACTAAATTTCAATGGTTCAAACATACTCAACAAAACAAGAGAATATCTAGATAAGCTTCACAGAGTCATTCAGTGACAAGTTTATCTAAAACATCAAGCAAGCTGTCAAAACCAATTATCGCATTACAAATCAGATTAAATAACTTTATTCAACAAATAGTTAGAAACATTCACGAATGTAGCACACACAGCAGTGATGGCGTGATGTCAACAAACTTATGACAAGTTGACAACTTTATCTACCACCAGAAAGCTAATAAACAACTTTTTCTCGTCTAGCTATTACATATTTGCTTCTTGCCTTTCTCAAATCAGAGCATATATACGCTGTTCAAGTACATGTATGTCAAACCTCAAAGTATATAGAGAACTTGATGATCTCTGAAAAACTCAATCCACACTCGTTTCGTTACAATTGAAAACAACGAATTTAAACATTAAAACCTACTGAGCTCAAATCAGAAAATGCTATCGGTGAAAATCATATCAATCAATCTAAAGCAATTCATCTACCGTCCCTTTTTCATCAGTTAAACCGAACAAAAATCAATCGCATATGCCTGCATACGGTATCACATTCATACGTTAATCAGCAATTCATTCCACAAACATTGAGGATACCGCCTACCTTGTTCCGATAGAGCATCAACAAATGTACGAGAGTAACCGAACTCAGATCCCGACACCGGCCGCGTAGTGGCCGACGAGGACCACTTCTCGTCTTCAAACGTTTCCGCAGCGGCATTCGCTGCCCTAGAAAACGCCAAGCACGGAAAACGCCGGAAAAACGAACGATTACGCAACGATGAAGAAGAAGAAGAAGTAGGTGATAAATAAACCCTAGGATTTGTGGTGGAGAAGAAGAGAGTAGGGGACGAAGGCGAGAGGAACGACATGGTGTAGAGAGAGATAAAAGTTCAAAGTATGTGTGCGAGAGATACAAGTGTTCAGATGGATGGTGGTGGTGTTAAACTAGAGGTGGTGGTGGTGGTGGTGGTGGTGACGGTGGTGGACGGTGGAGCATTGGCGGAGAGGGGCGGAGGGCACGTGTTTTTCATCGAAAAGGAATAAAGGATGTTGAGGTGAAGGAGCGGTTGGCGATTGGATATTTGGGGATTAGCTGACACCGCCTGTAGTGTATTGGATATTGGGCAGTGAAACGAACTAGCTAAGTGGCTAACCGTTGAACCTTTTTTATTTTTTTATCTTTATTATATTTGGATTCGTAAGATATCGTAAACGTTTGATAAAATATTATGATATTTTAACCATTTGATGATGCAACTTCAGTGAGATGTAACGCCAATGTTTTGATTGTGTTATTTCATGTTTGTTTGGATTGGATTGGAAGATGTCTGTGATTAAAGACTAAAATAAATTTGTATCATCGACAACATATGCAGATTGATGATTCGTTTACTTTGTTTACGTTATATTATACTTATTGTTGAATCGGTGTTATCATAGAACACACTACTTATATGTTGTTTTGATATCGTATATGTTTAAGATGAAAACAAGCTAAACCGACATGATTAAGAACACAAGATGTGAAGAATGTTGTGTACCTTAATTGTGCTAACATATGTCGGTTCAATGGAATGGAGTTGGGCATGTACGTGGAATAACCCATACTTGCTTGAAATCATGCAGAAGAAGCACGTGATAGAATAATAAATAAAAAAACAAGATGATAAATAAATTACATAGGTAAAGAGTCGTATTTATGAAGGAGAGAGCACAGAAGAAATAGATCGGGTAAGAAAAATAGAAAGGTGTATAAAAGAATAAGGAAAATAAAAGACTAAATAATGAAAGAAAAAAGAAGGCAAAATATAAGCAAACAAGTGGTGCACACCACCATAAGCCCCCTATTATGGCTATGATATCAATTGTTAATCGTTGAACCACGTGTTGGCCAAACAGATTTGGCGTAAAACATGTTGGCCATGGAGTGCAGGCATGTATTTATGATTATAGGAATAGGATGTACGATTTTAGGGTTTTTAAGCTATTTAAGATGTATGATAGATGCGACTTATAGAAGATATTTTAGTAGCATGGCTTTGGTCTCCTTGAAACGTCCACAAAGCCTAATATCCATGTGAGCTCTTGCATAAAAGCATCAATGAATATTGTTTGGTTTGATTTAACTAAGGTATACAAAATGATATGGTATTGAAATTTCATTTCTTCTGTCCATTGATCGTTCATCTCAAATGGTTGAAGATTGTTATATGCACTTAGGGTTCGTCTATTCAACACACCAGTTTAAATAACACCCAAATCCTGACTAGGATATTTACATCAAAACATTTGGATTGTTTAGCTTTGGTAATAAATATTGCATTAAGACATTAGAATTTTTTACTAAATTGTTGATACCCAATTGCTTTTGTTTAAAATAATAAGTGCCTAAACGTAACCTAGTTAATAGATTAATACGTTTTTATGTGAGTTTTGTGAATATAATCGCCTAGGAGCTGTTATATAAATAGTATGTCGTATCAAGTGTGTAAGTTTTATGATACACCTTAAACCGGCCAAAAGCCACTTGGTATCTCTACCAAACCTTCTGAATTCTACTTAGAACATGTTCATTTACATGTCGACCCTATGACTCACCACCCGTATGAGTTTTATTTTTGTAATTTAGAATCAATACTGCAGGTATAACATCATGAACAAAGTAATCAAACGTGAAATGATACATTTCTAGTAAAGTTTCCAGCCTTGAATGAGAATGGAAAACCATATGCATGTAACCACCAATGTAAAGGTATAACCACCCCATATGCATGTCGATATTATGTTCCATCAGGTTCCTTGCACACTTGCGCAGAACCCAAACCAATTGTTCATCCATAATGATGATCCTAGTTTTAGATTGATCCCTCGGAAATAAATGGTATCAGAGCGAAGGTTGAAGGAGGATCAATTGAAGGCAGTCTCCATCTTCCAAGAATAAAACGATTCAGTCCCTGTTTTTACGAATAGAAATAGAGACAAGAAATTGGAATAAAAATCAACGACAAAACATTTTGTTGATTTAGAAGTGATCACAATCATCAATCGATCAAGAGAAGATCAATTGATCATAACCATAATCGTTATCTAAAGAACATATATGGCGAAACAAGATTCCGGCGAGACACAAGAACTTTTGTTCACTGATGTAAAGAATTCCATCAAAAGAACAATCAAATATCAAATTGTTAAAGCGATCTGAACTCGAGAATTAGAAAGACCGTGAAGAAACTTAAACAAAGATAATGCATATTTCAGCAAACCACAATGGACTGGTGGTTTGCCCATTTTCTCCCACACTGTTTCAGACCATACGAGTCAAAGGGAAACAGCAAAAGAGCAAGAGGATCAAAGGGAATATAAGTTGACGTTTACATTATGCATCTAGAATTAAAGATTTTCAAATTGTTCAAGTTAATCGTAGACGGATAAAAAAAGGAAGAATATGGACTGCAAAGGATGAACAATTGTTTCAAAAGGCGTAAGGATTATCTTAATTAGGAGAGTGAATGTCAGACCTTGAGTAATCAAGATAATCCATAGAATTAGAAGTCAAATTAATGTTTATAGAAAAGTCAAACCTTGTAATTAACAGTAATTAAGAGGTTAGTTGTGTTAGTTTATTTGTTTGTAACTGCCAATGTAAGGGTATAAATAACCCATATGTATTTCGAAATTGTGTGTGGAATTTCAAAAGTATATTGTGTAATTTGTGTCGTGTTTTGACCCTGTGTTCCACCGGGTTTCCTGTACACTTGTGCAGAACCCAAACCAATTGTTCATCCATAATAATGATCCTAATTTTTTATTGATCTTGGGCAATACTCACATCATTAACAATATCATAATGGTGAGTAACACAATAGGTTTAGATTTAAAAAAACCAAATTCGTTGATATGACATGTAGTATACCTGGTCAGTAACCACTGAATTGATAATTCGATATGAGCCACATATTGCAACATAAGTAACAACATAATTATGCTATTAGTGCCGATACAAATTCATTATCCAGCATCATATACCCAAAAGATCTATTGCTAGCCTCGTCATCAAAATGCAGTCATATAACATGTCCAAAGACGCAACTTATCCAAGGAAATTCATAATGACCAAATGCAGTACCAAATTGCAGAGTACAAAATCAGCAAAAGCACGTTCTGGAGGTAGATCCTGCAAAATATAACAAATTATAATCACTTGTAAGAAGATGGGTTATATTTGCCTCTAACGGGTCACATGGGGTAAAATGTAAACTTTCAAAATGAGTTGGAATGTAAACCAGCTGAACCAGAAAGGAGTCACCCAAAATTCAAGAAAATAGATTTTCATAGCAGCAATGCAGTTTATGTATTCAGAATTGCATAAAGCCTTCTGTATCATTTTATTTCAGAAAATAGATTTTCATTGCAGTAATGTAGTTTTCGAAAATCAAAATCATATCTAAAACATTAATCATTTACAAAACTCACGAAAAAAGGAAAAAAAAGTGTTTGCAGGTCGGCCAATCCCACCTCACACAAAAGCATTACATTTTTGGATATGAACTCCTTTTGACCCATTACCCAACACACCCAACAAGATTAGTTAGGTAATTTCATCCATAACTATTAAGCAATAGTGATCAGCATACCTTAAATTCCTTGTTTTCTTTATTCACTTGGATACGGAGACAAACTATAGCCAAAATGACAATTACAAAAATATAAGAATGAGTTGGCAACACTATGTCGGACTAAAGATGGGGAGCACCATCCTGATGGACGGATTCAGATTAAACTTACCAGCTAGGACGGCAGTCCCAACACAGGAAAGCACGCCCGAGAGAAAAGAGTTGAAGGGAAACGACCCAACTATTGCATAAAAGCACATGACTGCTATGTAAGCGAGCATCACATTGCAGTAGTTATTATTTAGCAACTTAGCAAGCAGACAGTTAATAAAAAATTTCTATATCAAGCTGACGTTGAAATTTATCATTTTGATCATTTACCATTTTCATAATGTGTTTTCCATTCCTATCCTCTGAGGAGAAACAAATACGTTTGTGGGTCCCTTATCGTATGATTGTTATCATCATTAGTACATGCAGAGCAGTGAAAAGACAATCTTTGAACTACGCATTAATCATAAATGACAGTTTTGATGGAGGAAGCTTTTCTCCACCATTTCCTCGTAATAAATCCATTTTGTAAACTACTTCTCACTAGTCACTATAATAGCATTAGCAGAGATAAAAGACAACTTTGTAACAGTTGCATTTTTTGCCATTAGAGGAATGGAGGCTATACATATAAGTAACAATAGATAAAACCTGTGTGCTGCTTTCCGATATTCAATACTATAAACTGATTTAAATATAGATAGAACTACGTCATGTAGACAGCTGAAAAACACTTCAACCAACTCAAGCAAGAACCGACATCAGTACAATAAACTCCTTAAAGGCTGTTCATGTATAGGTAGATCATAGAACTATAATATAATCTCAAAATCACAGATGGGTGGATCAGAACCCATTATATAGCCAACTATAAGTTGAATATTAATTTTCAAATGCTAGAAACTAGATGAAGTTTCACATATTTGTTGTTAAAATACCGCTAAATACAGCAGAGAACCTTCTGCAAATCACAAAACTATCAATATGGAAGAATTCTTCAAGTTTCCTTGATAGAAAAGAAGAAATCCAGTTCAGTTCACAGCTTACAGTCTAACATACGCTATTACATACAAAATAATTACCAAATTCAAGCGAAAACCAATCCCTAAATAGCCTTTACACAAATAATAAACATCAAAAACTAAACAATCAGACCTCTAGATTTCGGGATTTCACGAGTTTGCAAGAGAAACATAATCAGATCTTACTACTAAAACAATAACTGAATTGTCTATTCAATCAAACACAAATTCACAAATCTTCAGCGATCTTAACAGGATAATAGTAATAGAAAAGACACATACCTGAATTAGAGCGATGGATACAGCAAACACAACGTACAGATCTATGATCTAGACAAAACCCACGGAAACGTAAATCAATTCACATCATCAGGGCAAAAAATAAAAAAACAAAAGGCGTTAATTAACGTGATTAGATCAATAGATCGAGAGTAAAAGGGAACCTTCAGGTTAGTAGGAGTAGCGGAATACGCAGATCGGAGAGAGTGAAAGAGAGCATGTGCGTCATCTTTCGTCGTCGGCGACCTCACCATTTCGTCTTTCTCTTCGCAAACACAACACACACTGAATCACAGTTTCGGTGCGTTTACTCTCGATGCTGGATGATCAAATCGAGAAACCCTTCGAGATCTACGAGATTGATATTTACTTGATGATAGAAGAAATGGGTTAACCTACGTCAAGGCCTATTAGCTCAGTTGGTTAGAGCGTCGTGCTAATAACGCGAAGGTCGCAGGTTCGAGACCTGCATGGGCCATTGCAGACGTTTTTTTATATAAGTTTGTCTTTTAACCGTTGTTATTGTTGCTTTTCGTGTACTAATTTATATAAGTTTATCTTTTAACTGTTGCTGTTGTTGCTTTCGTGTTCTAATTTTTTTTGTTTAGTTTATCTTTAACTGTTAAGAGATATCGTTATTTGAAATAGGCTGCTATAACATGTTTATTTTATCTTTAATTAATGAGATTGTCACTCGCCATAAGCCATTGTAACATGTTTATTTTATCTTTAAACTGATGAGATTGTCACTCGTCATAAGCCATTATAACAATATGAGAATAAAATATTATAGCATAATTGGTCGTTCAGTTATATCACTTTCGTTGATGAAGGACAACCATCAACCATCATGAATATATGCAGATTGTAAACTTTAGTTTTTTTTTTAGAAAATAAGTTGAAAGAAGTTTATAAGCATAAGTTGAACTTTAGACCTATGACAAGAAGTTACTTTATGAATAAAGAGAAGCAAATACATGACTTATTATTCGAATTCTATATATATTTGATATCATGATGTTGTTAATATTATAATTTTAATTTCATCATACTATAACCAACATTATAATTATTTATGTTTTTCAATAAACTTTTCGTAAAAAGTATACCAAAAGGAATATAAGCAGAATGATAGCTTAGCATGCAAATATACAATTATAAGTTATGATTAGACGGAGAAAATTTAATTGTTTACTGAAAAATCGGTTGTGTGTGAAATTTAGGAGGTTACACGAATTCATTTAATACGTCTTCTCTAAGTATATTTATTAAACAAATAGTAATTCCATTTAAAACAAAATATATATATCCACCAACTATATATTATACGTATGAAATTCATGTTTTCTTTAGTTTTGCAATTGTAAATAGCTTTATATAACAGTAAGATCATAACTTTCCAATCAAAGATTATGTTAGAATTCCTTTATGTTCAACCAACGATATGCTTATGGGATCAAACTATAAAAAAACAACAACGCTTAATATTCATACTAATAAAAACGTGTCTTAGGGTTCACGACAACGTGATCACATATAGTTCAAAACATGACTTTTATATCGTACCTTCTCGTCCTATTACGAAAAGTTCTTTTCGTTTCTTTATTGACCGTTGATTTTCTTAAAGTAGAATATTATCATTGCAGCATATATAAATCATGGGTTAAATTCATATGAGTCCATGTGAAACACCTTAATTATAATTTTATCTTTTTCTGGTCAACCAACTTTGTCACAAAACCCGCTTGCATGACATTCTTGTGGGAAGATAAATAAAACACGAATATGTGTGCCATTTATACATACGACACTAATCATTCTCTGAAATCATATGTTAACTTACGCTTCAAAATGTAGGATAATAAACTAATTATTTGCTAACTAATAAATATAAATCTTATTTTTGTTTATCATATTTATAGTAAGCAATTGGTTTAAGGAGCGTTTTTGAACCCACACACTTGTTTCTAACAAGTTTACGCCTTGAAAACTGTGGTGGCGAGATGTAGGCAATGTTAATAAAAAGCGTCACATGTTTCTTGCTAATAACCAATCGAATCCGAGTTAAAACATAGTTGTATGATGGGTTCATTGGGTTTTACGTAGTATGATTGTGAGTTATCATGACCCGTGAAACTGAAATATGATGCAATATTTTTATTTCTTTGTGTGATATGTTTGGGCATATTAATGTTACACTTTACATTTGATATGACATTTATTGCTCTCTGTACTAAATACGGTAGAACATATTAGGTCACATTGTCAAACAGTGATCGTAGTAATGGTACATTTATAGAGCCATAGACACCGTACCCAAACAGGGTGAAACATCTGCTCATTAATGTTTTTAAGCAATTTACACAACACCTAATAGTGATATATGAATTGTGCACCTCTACTTATTGGTGTAGGAGTTTTGGACCATTTTGAATTTTAATTTGAAAAGACGAATCAATATTTGAGTCGTACGATGAGATGATAAATCTTGTGAGTTTAATAATGTCGTATGGAACAAAAGTATGACATATTACAAGCTAATAACTTTTTACACGTATATTATGTTGTTGTGGTTAATAACATATGTGAGAGCTATAAATAACTATTCATCTTGTCGTTTAAAAAAAAAACATGTGCTAACACATTGTTATATATGCATGTGTGCGTATTAAAATAAGTATTTGATTAAGTATTATTAAAATACAATACATATTTCATTGAACCGTCAATGCTTATTTTTTTTAAATAACTCATAATTTACTCCTATTTACCACTTATATATATAGTTATAGAAATTAAACATTCTTCTCTTAGATAGAAAAAATACATTTTACCATCAGAATATCTCTTTAGGGACTAAACCAATACTTCTTATTTTATGCATTTTGATATTGTTAATCTGGAGGCTTTTGATTATACCAATTTAAACACATCGAGTTTAATCAAAACCATGAATTATTTAGAACGATAATTAATACAACTGCAAAGGTTTCTCCCCCCATGGCTCCATGCTTCATGTCCCTTTCTTCTCGTCCCATCTGCAATGTCCGTCAACGCCCCTCCGTATCTTTTCACCTAAGCGTTCATTGACCTCTAACAACAACATTGCAGATGCTCTTACGTTTCAAACTACCAAAAGTTCAACAAACATTACAAAGAAAAAAGAATTGTTGTTTTCTTTGTGGTTTAATCATATTTGTTATTTTCATTCAAAAAACTTTTTTTTTTTGCATCTGGCTTCCCAAGGTTTTTAAAAAATATCGTTTTCATCCAAAAAAGTTAACTTCGTTAATATAAAATGTTAAACCTTCTATTATTAAATTTGGTAATTATGTATTTTGCATATAAAGAGAAAATCCTAATTTATGTTAAAGTGTTGGTGTTAAAATTTTATTCATGTGTTATTGTTCCATCCACGAAACCTAAAGCGGACATTTCGTCTTCAAATGAATCACGAGATTGTTGGCTTCATAGGTGGGGCAGGAGAATGGAGTGGCGGACGAAAACCATTACGAATAGGTTGCATAATGGAGACCATCATCTCTAATCGCTGCCTTCCTTATATAGTGATTCAATTTCATTCGATTATGGTTATGTATCAATGGATTTTGTTTTGTAGTTTAAAAGGATAAATGTATCAATTGACATGTTTAACAATTTACATTAACGAGATTAAATTCTTTGAATAAAATATAAACTTTTTAAAACTTTTAAGAAACCAAATACAGAAAACGTCTTTTTGAATGAAAATAAAAAACCTGTCAAAATATAGGAAGAAAAACAACAACTTATTCAATAAAAAAACCAATACGTAATAAAATATAAAAAAATAAAAGAAAAAATATTATTTTATAGGCACACCACAAAACCATATAATAAAAAATAATCTATGCTCGAGCAGTCACTACCACTCTGTTGAGAACTCTGGTTCTCGTGTTGTTGTAAACTAACACGAAGATGTCTTCTTCGCTATCGTACGCTGCTGCCATTGCTAGACCTCCTTCTTCTCCATCTATAGCTTCAACAGCTCTGTTTCCATCTGCTTTTCGTTCGCATTTCTCAAACCCCATTTCTCACAGCAATCGGTTAGCTCTTTTATCCATATGTCCTTCTGTGTGCTTGTTTTTGTGTTGAATTTGTTCTAATTTAGCTGCTATTGGGTGCAATTGAACTGAATTCTGACGGTTTATGTGGAATTGGGTAGTGGGTTTTCTAGGGCTCGGTTTAATCGATTGAATTTGCGAGATGTGTGTGTTTATGTGGGGATGGGGTAATCGAATAGTAACTGTTATGGTTATTGTTTGAGGTTGTTCGATTGATGTTGTCATAGGGCTGATGTTATCTTGGTTGTTGTTTGAAGTGTGAATTTGGTGCAATTTGATTGTAAGTTTCTTTGAATTGGTGATGAGTTTTGTGAAATTTAGAGGGTCTTCAATTCTTCATCAAATCAACGAGTATTGTTCAAGTTTAGTGGTATGCATTGAGGCTATTTGACTGTAACGTGAAAATATTATATCGTTTTTGCTTGTGGTTAATTTGGTGAATCTTTGTTTGTTAGCTTTAGCCGTGGTTCTTGTGATGGTGTTTTTCTTCAGGTATTTTGCGTGCATTTAGTATGTTTCATCTTTCACAGAGATTGCTCAACTCTTCTCTTTCACTATCCCTCTACGTGTGCGTTTTAATCAATTGAATTTGAATTTGCGTGTGTATTTGTTTATATATGGTAACCCAGCTGAAACTTGATGTAACTAACCTAAATCATGATGCTTTTCTGTAAAAAATGTTATGGGTTTTCTAGGATTTTTATTGAAAGAGTTATCATTGTAGATTGTGTATATATGTAGAAGAGAGATTTGGTGAGGATGTCATAACGCCAATTGTTATCGGGTTAATAACTTTGAATTAATCTTTAATTGTAGTGCAATTTGTTGCTTAGGTGTGATTGGTGGTTCAGCTTGAATACGAATTTCTTTAAATTGGAGATTTTTTTTGTAAAAGTTCATAAAAGGTGTAGATCAAAATCATTTGATTTTAAATAAGATAAAGGATGCTTATCCTTGTAAACAAGCCTTTTTTCCGATGGATATGCTAAAAGTAATCAAAACTGCCACTATTGGCATGATTTTTGACTGGAGCACATGTGGCGTTACCCGTGTGTCCTCATGTACATTTTGGCTTTAAAGATAAACAATTACGTATAAAAAACATGAGGAATGTATGAGTTGAAGACGTCATCTTAGCTTCTCACACCATTCGTGTGTCCAGCCAGAAGTCTGCCCAAATTGGGTAAATGATATTTGATGAAAATGATACCATTGTCAAGGAAACTGAATCATGAACCTTTTAAACTTAAATAACATGATTTAAATATGAATATTTGAAAACTGTAATTTCCAATATATGAGGTTTTCCATATTTTAAATAGCCATAGAAGCACTGTTATTTTACTCATAAATTTTAGGTGTTAACTGTTAACAACCTTAAAAGTTGCCTTTCGCCAGCTTGATCGTCAATTCTAGAGTAGGCGAAATGGGCAAGTCAAAATGGTTAACTGTTTGTACATCTCGGGTTGACCTGAAAACTTTTTGCTTGGATATTCAAATTCTTTTAGTAAATTTCATAAATTGTCTATGTGGTGTATGTAAGTATGTGAAATTACACGTTTTGACCTGCTCAAAATATTAACCATTATTTATGTCATTAAACCAATTTTTAATAAACAATTAATGTGTAAAATATGATTACAATATAGGAGGTTTTATTTATTAAAATTACTCATTGGAAAATGGCTTTCGACACGTTGAACCCATTTAACATGTTTCCTTTTCAGCTATTTTTTATTTTACGCTTTTGACGAGTTTGAGATAAAACATAACCGAAACCAAACTGTTCATTACTAAAAGGGCCAAAATTGTCTCCTCTAATCACTTCAATCAATCATTTGCTTTATTATCAGTTCCTTGTTTTTGACTTTGACTAACAGGCCTGTTTCTGCAGATTTTCAAGGTTTGGTATCAAGTGCAGCTATGCTGATGCTGGCTTAAAGGACACCAATTCTTTCACTATAGACGTTGAAGCAAATATTAAGGCTGAGAGGGTCTAAATATGCACATAGATTATTTATATCTTTTCATCTCAATTTGTAATTATTTCAAGATATAAACAAATGCAAATTAAGTGACCTCATCAAATTCGTCTTTTTATCAGCTTGTAGTGTTGGGAGGCAGTGGCTTTGTTGGTTCAGCTATATGCAAGGCTGCAACATCAAGGGGTATTGAAGTCATAAGCTTAAGCAGGTGCACCACTCTTTATCTTATCACTTCATTAGATGGCAAAATTGTGCTGGTTAGGTAATAGGTCAATTTTAGTTATTTTAAGTGCAGATTGAAACAGGTTGGCCGCCAATGCCTTTCTTGCTTTTTATTAATATTCTATAAAATTTTAATGTATTGAATATGATTAAAAAAGGCATATTACTAATTACAGAGGATGGGCAGTGAGGTAACATGCCAAAATGATCTGGCGTTACCGCATTAGAACTGGTAATGTTTGGTGCATGTCATAACCGGTGGTTGGGTACTTGGATCTGCCAACCAACAACCTTTTTTCTCCTATAATTTCTACAAAAAAATTAATGTATTAGCCACCTATAGTAGTAATACCCTTCCCGCTGTTTTCGACCCATTTAGCCACCTATAGTAGTAATACCCAAAGTGTAAGATTCAAACTCAAGACCGATACAAATCATGAGGAAATCCCTACCAAACTTATGCTAATGTAAAAGGTCTATTAATTTCTTTTATTATGTTTGTGCTTTAGATAGTATAATATAATAACTTAAAATCATGTTAGAAGTTCACTCTTAAATTCAAGGAAGAGACTTGCAATCATCAAATGTGATGTCAAAGCTCACATTTTATGGTCTCAAATCTCTTTTGATCATTTTTTCAGGTCCGGACGGCCAGGTACCTTGGAGTCATGGCAAGATCAAGTGACTTGGATCACCGGTACGCTAATGATATTCACCTTCTTAAGTCAAATACCTAAAATACCCCTCAATAGTACTCTTCCTTCATCCTTTTTGATGTTTTTCGATGTTTGTTTGTGCACCGACAATTCAACTTTTCAGGAGATGTTTTCTATGTCAATTGGGATGAAGTACTTCCAGGTGCTACTGCAGTAATTTCAACCATAGGAGGTTTTGGTAGTGAGGAACAAATGCAACGAATTAACGGCGAGGCAAATATCATTTCGGTAAATGCTGCCAAGGAATATGGTAAGATCCTTTAGTTGACTCTTGACCCATTCAGCTCACTTCCATATAATTAACAGTCCAGTTTCTTGCAGGAATTCCAAAGTTCGTGTTGATCTCGGTGCATGACTATAACTTACCATCGTTTTTACTTACGTCTGGATACTTCACTGGAAAAAGAAAAGCCGAATCAGAAGTTCTGTCCAAATACCCAAGTTCTGGTAATTCACAAAGAATCTTTTCACATTTCTCATTTGATCCAAGTAATCTTCTTGGGCTTTTTCCTAGTAACTAATTTTTGTTAATGGTGTTGATGTGCATATATGTAATTTCACTTATGCAGGTGTAGTCCTAAGACCTGGATTTATATATGGGAAAAGAAAGGTGGGTGATTTTGAGATCCCACTGGATATAATAGGTGAACCAGTTGAAAAACTTCTTGATGCAACCTCAAGCTTCACCAAACCATTGAGTGCTCTACCAGCATCTGATCTAATTTTGGCGCCACCGGTTAGTGTGGATGATGTGGCACTAGCTGCGATAAATGCAGTCAAAGATGATGACTGTTTTGGAGTTTTCACAATCAACCAAATCAAGGAAGCTGCAGCCGGTGTCAAAGTGTGAGCTTGTGCACATGATTCCAAGAGTTTATGAATAACGTATATAAATATGTATGTGGTTATTGTATTGCATGATGTCAAATGAAAGTTGTAACTAGTACCACTACTGGAAGGAATGCAATACAAAGATTCACTATGAAGGCATGGAATTGACGATTAGAATTCTTGATTAGCGTTTAGTTGCTTGTAACTCGCTTAGAATTAGCTCGCTTGATATATTAGATATGATTATAAATTTTCAGAGAATATAAAAGCAAAATTGATCCATCATTCTGTAAACAACCACGTAACATAAAATAAATTTAAGTGCACGAAACTTGGCCTTAAAGATAATAATGTACACAAACAGATCATGCTCAATTACTCAACAAGTGCTGACACTGTTACCTGCAAAACTGCACCTTTAAGCTATGTCAAGCTGCTTAATTAACAATCATTATTATAACCAGGCAAGCGTGATGTATAATTCCAAACAAGATCATGAGTTGCAACTTTTTGAGAGTAAGTACATCATTTCTTTGCAGAAGCCTGCTCTGAGAGATACCTACAAAGGAAGACCATGTTGAGTTGGATTTACACACTTTTTTGTCTTTCAAATGATTTTCAGATATAAAAAACACAAATAGAACTTACTTGCTGGTATAAAAACCCGCAGAAAACCAAGCATTCAAGACAACTGAAAGATCCGTCTGAGATGTTGTCTCTACTTTTCGCTCTTTCTTTCCCTCTGCAATTTAAAGACAAGAAGTTATGCAACTATATATCACAAATATAATTAATGACGAAAACGAGAAACTAAGACCATAATTAGCTAAAGATCATACGGACCTTTATCTACATTAGGCGTACCAGAAGTTCCGTTGTCAAATGAATGAATAGCTTTGTCAACCGCCCCCATTGCTGCTTTAATAAAACCATCATCTTGTACAGAAACTGAATTTCCATTGTGAGCTAATGAGGTTGAGTATGGACACACACAGGGTTGGCATGAACACATAGGCGGTCCAGAAGTTTGGGGTGCCGATACAGTATGATATTGAGAATCACAACCAGCACCATAACCATAACCATAACCATAACCTTGTGTGTCCCAACTGCCATATTGATAAAGTTGTTCTAGAAGTTTTTGTCTTTGTTTTTCAACAGCATTGTATTGGTTGAGTAAGAGATTATAATGTTCCGCACTTTCTGCATTAACATTAGTACAATCCGAATCTTGAATCTGATATCCATTTGACGGATCCCCGGGTTGCACAACTACTTCAGAAGCACACTTTTCAGATACTGTAATGTTATTTGTCTCCACATATGCACTATACACAAAGAACCAGAGTCACTTATGGTAAGCTTAATATACACTTTGATGCATGCATGTGACACACATACCTTTTAGCTTCATTGCTTTCATTGGCGTTGTTTGGTGCACTTTCTTCTGTGTCTTTTGTGATTCTTTCTTCCTTAAGAGAACCATTATCACCTCCTTTGCCATGCATTATCTGAATAAAAGGACATTCATTTTGGTAAATTGATGAATGATTAACACCACATGTTGCAGAAGATGCAACCCGCATTGTGTATAGCTAAATGCATGGAGCCACTCTAAAAAGTTACATAATGGAGCATTCTGCAAATGAGATGCCCCATATGAACTAACTCATATGTTATCCTTATTCTTACATATGCTAAAAGCCTCTAAATTCTTGTTCTGCAAGTTTATTGTTGATTTTCGTAGAGTCTTTGATCTTGTACTTAGTTGGTATAGACAGAAACATTCTTACCTTAACCTTAACTAGCATTAAATAAAGTAACTATTTAAGAATGCCGAGGATATAAAAATCACACTATTGGTTGAGTTTTAACATATTTTTAGACCCAAATAGCCAAAACACAATCCCACATTATAAAGTCACTAAACTTTCTAACCATTCAGTTTACCATTCTAACCTAGCCGGCTTTAACTCGTTAAAGGAGCTTTTGCCATTACAGTATCACATTTGACCATCAACTGCTATCTTCACAAATTTTCCCCTGTACATCCCACTTCCAATGCCACTTTTCTTTCCCATCACACATATGATTGCATATGTGTGCACAAGTTTCAGAGATCATTCCATTTCTCTAATTCCAAAGGTCCCACTTAGTGTTTAAACTATGTCAAACGACAATTAGAAGGACATAGCCCAACTTTTTAACAAAATATAGCCATAGGTTGCTTAAACCAACACTCATAAGTCATACCAAACATGTGCAACATTTTTTTCCTAAAAGCATAACTCTACCCACATAAAGGAACCAAACAACCTGTAAACTGCCATACAACTATCATAGCGTATACAGATAAACAGCACACCTCATGTAAACGCAAAACCTAATTCATTTTTATCGCAAATTCAGCAAAATCAAACAAGATTGAAGAAAGTTAAGCAAATCTAAGCAATATAAACGAAAATTAAGCCGTTTTTCTGGCAATAATCATCTCTTGATTCTCTTCTCCTACAATCATTCCACTATTCCTGCCTAGAATGATGCAAGTTTCAATCATAAGTTCATAACTCCGTAACATAGTAATCGTTTTTATGAAATTTATAGAGAAATGTTGACCTTATATTTGGAAATAGCGTCATCGAGGGCTTTGACGAGGGCAGAATCGTCCCTCAGTTCTCCATTTTTCGCCATTGTTTTCTGCTGGTGTGCCGCAAGGTGTAGTGCTGTATATATACGAGGGATACCAAGAGTTCAAGAATGCCCCCTCTACTTATGAAAACAACACTTACCTCCCTTGTATTTGATGCACCGAATTGTTTGATGTGCGAGATTTTAGGTACATTTTTTTTTGAACGACCAACGAATAATTTTTTAAGCCCGGTCATCCGGATAAACCCATTGGCGAAAGGCCACCCACTCCCGCGAACACAGACAGCGCTGGTGACCCGGCTCGTCCACCATTCCAAGGGAAACCCACCACCCAAAGGCCCACTGTGGTAAAACCCTTGGCTCACTTGGAGCATCTTGCACCTTATGAGACTCCAACTCATGACCTTCACTTTGAAAAGTCATAGGATGCCTCCTTCTAAACCAGTTGATCTAAGACTGATTGACAGTTTTTAGCTACATTAAGCTTGTGTTTTCAAAACCAAGGTTATGTTGGACAAGGCATGTCTGAATGTAAAGGACTTATAAGCTTCTAAACAAAGTACTACCAAAATATGTGTTTATGAGAAAGTTTAAGCTTTAGATAAATCAAAGTGTGTATACTAATTTGTTATTGTAATTAAATTTTATTAGTTGATTTATATGTCATCTATAAGTTTTATATTTTGTATAACTAGAGTTATAAAGCACCACATTACATATACGAATTCAGGGTGACCTATACCCTGAATCTATGAAAAAGTAGTTAAACCTAAAACATTAAAATGGGTAACAGGAAGTGCTCAAGTATGAAAGAAATGATTAGTTATAAAAAAATTGCAGTTCGAAAATAATATGACAGGAAGTGATAACCATCTGCCCATTTAAAACAGACCATCTGCATCAATAAAACTAAAATACAACAATATATTATATAATGTTTAAAAGATAATAATTAGTATATTAAAAGGTTGTGAGATTTACTGTAATTATTTTGAGACCATGTTTTAGCTTGCTTGTTAGATGAGATTGAGTTTCGGTTTTAAATAATACGCGTTCAATATATAATTTTGACCACATAAGTTTATAAATACGTCATTTTTTTTAAACAGACGGCACACACCCTTTCTCCTCATCGCATCAGATGGAGCTCGCCCCCCTCTTCAACCTCACAATCTTAGAGAAGGTTTGAGAACAATCGAACATGAGTTCATAAGTTCATAACCCTAAATAAAACAGGTACAACTTGTATACTGTTTAAAACACCTACAACCTACCATCATGAAACTCTCATTCTCTCTTTCATCCTCAAACAAGAACTCATCAAAACCCTCAAACTCCACCATCACTTCTCCATCAAATCGTCACAACGAATCACCAAACAAAGAATTCATCACAGAGTTCGATCCGTCCAAAACCCTAACCAATTCCACCTCCACCAATCCCATCACAATCCCCCCAATTCCCAACGAATGGAACCCCCAAAATCAATCAACAACCATCAACCCTAACATTCAATCTGAAGTTTCCAACATCACCGACGGTAGACACGGTTCCGATTCGACATCTTCGATCGATCGATTGATGTTACTGAAGCTGAAAAGTGATTTACAGAGGCTGCCGGAGGACAGAGGGCCGGAGGAGTTTGACGGTGTTCCGGTGGAGGACTTTGGGCGTGCGTATTTGAAAGGATATGGGTGGTATGAAGGAAGGGGGATTGGGAAGAACACAAAGGAAGATGTTAAGGTAGTTGAATATAGACGTAGGGCTGCCGGAGAAGGGTTAGGGTTTGTTCGAACCGCCGGAGATGGTGGTGATTGTAAAGCTGTGAGATTGAAAACTTGTGTTGACAATGGAGGCAAAAGGTATTGAATTGATTTTGGTGATCTTGATTTAGATTTGCTAAATGTTATTGCGTTTATGATGCAAATGTTAATCAAGAGTATCTAGACTTAAGATGTTGGGATGTTGAAGAATGTAGATTATAATTATGGTGATTAGTGGTGTTAGAATCATTGTTTTTGATCTGATATGATTAATGGTTATAATGGGTGTTGGATTCTTTTAATAAGTTATTTTTTTAAACGGCATGTTTTGAAGGATAAGTTTTATTTAATCGGGTTTATCTATCCGTTTTCCAACCGAGACCGCACCCCTTAAACTCATTGCTGAGAAAACCGTCCGGTTTAACTCTGAGCATTTTACTCAGAGTGAGACTTGAACCCATATCCTCCCTTAAATCGTGTTTTGATCCATTTTTTAACATGGTTGTACTGTAGAAAGCTGAAAAATGAGATTTTGGGCTTACAATGGCTTTAGAAACAGAGATTAGAGAAATCTATAAATATCCAGTAATAACTAATAAACACAATTTTTTTACACCATATTCTATCTTTCACAACTTTTCTTACCTCAGTATATTTTATCCAACAAATGGCCGTGAGGTTCAACGAAATTTAGGGCATAAAAATGGCTGTGAGAGCCAAACGCTCATATTTACACCAATGTAATTCAATTCCAATCCGATATGTCCATCTTTAAGTCACAACAATATCACCATTTTCCGGTTCAACAGTTACAAGGAATTCCGACTATCTCAATCATTTGTTCTGGAACCTCAAATTATGGGTACCGCTGTTGAAGATGGTGATGATGTTTCCACCGACTCTATGACGACTACCAACTAGGTGCTTTGGAGATTTACTAAAAAGAAGCTTAGACCATTGGCACAGAAGAAAAGGCATTAGTGAAAATTTATACTCACATTTCAAGACCTGATAACCGGTAAATCAACAAAGATCAGATGGGTTTTGGAGATGAGTTATGGTGTTTCAGACAAAAAGGGGGAGATGTTGTGATACGAACCCAATCGTTATCTTTGACCTATTGCCTAGTCAAACCAGTTCCAACAATTCCTGATTAGTGGGGGGAAGTGAGGAAACTGCCATATAAGTTTTAGGCTTTATATTTGTGTTTTGTTTTAGGAAAAACTTGTCTTGAATATTATTAACTAGTTTGTGTTTAGAATTTGGAGATTTGCCCTCTCGAATGTGGCTATCTTGTAATCTTTTTCAGTGAATCAAAGCCTTCGATTTCCAATTCTTAACAATGGTTCCATTGCCGGGAAATGAAGAGCAAATGATTCAGGAGACAGGTTCTATTTCAGGCTCTATCGTTGCTCAATTAGCAGCCATTGCAACCCGATTAGATTCTCTTGTGGCCCTGAAGAAGGATATTGCAGCGATCAAGGAAGCTTGGCTGGAAAGGCGAACACATGAAGTCAAAGAACCACAGGATGAAACACAAGGTCCATTGACAGTTCAGGTTAAGGATATTGCAGCCACTCAAGTGGAACCAACAGATCTTTCTAATAAGAAGAGCGCAGAACAGAAGGTAAGCAGCAAAGTAATGATAGAGTACAACCCAAAAACGCCTTTCATACCGGTTGCTTACGATAACTGCGAGAACCAAAGAATGTGTGGTTATGAAGATATAAATCAAGAACTTCACATGTTCACGTACTTGGCTATGAAGGTGCAGAAACATACTAACACTTCTGAAACTATTCTTGTATTGCAGCCGAAGAATGAAAGTGCACGCATAGATTTGGAACATAGGGAAATAGTCCATCAGCCTCCAATCGAATGGCTTATTGCTTGGCATAATAATTTCCTTCCTTTCGACTTTAGGACATGTCGATTTTCCAGGCCGGAAGTATTGATACGAACCCACTGTTGGATCCGGGTCAATCTGGGTCAGATCTAACCCAGTTGTTGTTGGATGGAGGGAATTCAAGCGGAGGGAAATTGAAAGGAGGGAAAACAATTGAAAATTGAAAATTCAAGAGTAGAGGGAGTGGGTTAACTCTTCCCACCAATGTTTAGTTTAAATATTAGTTTTCTTGCATTTTTTTAGTGGTGAATGTTTTTGTTTATCAACTTTGGTTTTACCTTTGTAGTTGGAGATTTAACCTATCTCGAATAAGGTTGTTTGTTATATATGTAAGCATTCGATTTTCGGGTTCTAACAATGGCACCTTTGCATCTTTGTGGGATTTGACAGATCAACTAGCAACTATTGCAGCAAAATTAGATGCGATTATTGCATCTTTGAGGGACGATGTTGAAGAAATTAAAGCTCGTGTGAACACATATGATCGAAACAGTGAAGAATCAGACCATGATTTGAAAAATATGGTGGAGGAGGAACCGCAAGGGTCCGAGCATGACCCTCTTCAGCATCACGGATCCAGCATTGGTGGCGGAATCAGTGATCGAAACGACGTAACCGATGATGAGATTGATGGCGCTACCGAAATAGATGAAATAGATGGCACCGGAATTGAACATGGGGGCTGACGAAGAAATTAACAGAAAATGGCATCCATGATCGGAAGAAGAGAGGGGAAATTGGTGCTCTCATTGACAAAATTGACAAAACCGATGGCACTGGAATTGCAGCTTGGGCGGCGGCGAAGAAATTTGCTGCAATTGGCAGCCTTGATCGGAAAGGGCTGGGAGAAATTGGTGCTTTCATTGAAAGGTTGGTGTGGCTGCCCGGTGGTTTGAGCTTAGTGGTCTATGAGGAATTAGTCCAATTTATAAACGAGAGCTATAAGTTGAAGTACCATGATTGTATGGGGGTGTCACAAGTACCGCCACCCTTGCTGTTCATGACCACAACCATATCAAGGCAGTTTTTTATATTTGTGTGGGACCCAGGGAAGGAAATTTGCAGATCAATTGGGCTATTTGGTAGTGCCTATACATGTAGTCATGTGCTTAATTGGAACAAGCTTAGAGACTACAACAATCCTCTTCAACAAGATACAACATTTGGTTATAGATGTTATGTTCGACTTGAGGCCAAGTCGTTTCTCCGGACGGGTAGTATTGATACGAACCCAATCCTCATCTTTGACCCGTTGCCTAGTCAAACCAGTTCCAACAGTTCCCGATTAGTGGGGGGAAGTGGGAAAACTGTCATATATTTTAGGCTTTATATTTGTGTTTTGTTTTAGGAAAAACTTGTCTTGAATATTATTAACTAGTTTGTGTTTAGAATTTAGAGATTTGCCCTCTCGAATGTGACTATTCTTGTAATCTTTTTCAGTGAATCAAAGCCTTTGATTTCCAGTTCTTAACATGTTGATGGTTCCATCAACAAATGAATTCAAGTGGAAGGATTGTATAGAAAGATCAACCAATTCAACAACATCTGCAACAACAAAACAACTCATCGACGTAGCAATCAATCCAATGAAACTATACTCATCGACGTGGCGGTCAATCCAGAAACAAAGGTTTCAAACTTGAGTCAATGTGGTTTTTGCTAATCAAAATGACATCCCATACCTCCAATGGACGCGAGTAGCGAACTGACAAAAAAATTGCAGCCGATTTAAGTGCACATACACATTCAACGTATGCACGGTACCCAAACGAAGAAGGGATAAATTTTGAAGAACAAGAAAGAACACAACCAAGGCGGAGTGCGTCATCTACCTTGCAACTAGATAGCAACTAACAACTTATGTTGATTTGCCCCGTTGAACTAGAGCAATGAAGTCTGATTTGAAAATAGAACACAACATCTAGAACAAAAGATCCACCCCGTGAAGTTGCAGATGAACCGAATATTCCATGAGAAGGATTGATCGCTTATATGTTACACTAAACAATTCTTTGAGCGGGCCAAAGTTAAACGCAACATCCAAAAAAAAAAAAAAAAAAACATTTGAGCTGGCTAGAGTTAAACGCAACATCAAAAATGGATTCAAATGTACTCTACTGATTTTTTTTTAATATACGTAATGTAATTTTATTTTAGCTTTTATTAATTTCTTAGTTCGTATTGTTTTTATTGATGGAATTTATTTCTATAAGTTTACACCTATTTTTATTTAAAAAATAACATTTAGGGATGTAAAAGATGACCGCACGACACTCTACTCAACAATAGTGTAGCGGTAAAATGGAAAAAGTAATGTGACACTGATATGAAAGATAATATAGGTATAGAATAAGAAAATCTAAGAGAAAACACCAATATAGTCATTTGACTAATTTTTTTTCAAAAATAGCCGTTGACCGGAACATTTTTAAATATAGCCATTGTATCGTCATGTTGCAATACCAATGCATGTGCCATCGCCCACGTGGCTTTTTCAAAAACCTATTTTTATATCGGAGATACACCGTCGATACATCACTTATTCTGTATCACCCAAATTTTTTTATAAAAGTTAAAATACAAGTTTAACTTTTATATATATCATTGTATGACCGGAACATTTTTAAATATAGCCATTGTATCGCCACATTCACTCATATATCATTCACCATCCAACACTCTTATTCATTTTTTCACTCGTACATCATGGATAAACAACAATATCATTCTCAACCGGTTTGTAAAACCTATGAAAAAATAAAGGCGTCTAAAGAATCAATCTAAATCTATAACTTTAGAAATACCAAAGTATATTAAATTAATATACTTGTACTAATTTTTTATATATTTTTTTATATACTTGTATTAGTTTTTTTTAATTATGCAAAAAATGTGCAGGCAAACGAAATACCCAAGTTTTTTTCAATTAATATACTTGTACTAATTTTTTTATATACTTGTACTATTTTTTTATTTTTATATTTTTAAAAATGGGCGATACACGAGGGACGGTGTATCACTAGCTGGAGGTACATAAATTTTATATTTTATTTTTTTGGGCAATACACGAGGGACAATGTTTTTTTAGCCGGCGATATGTATTTTTTTTCCTTTTTTGTAATTTTTGGTGAAACGCTATCAATACTACATGCATTGGTATCGCTGAAGCCATAAAACTCGTGATATCACACGCATTGGTATCTCTAGCCGGAGATATTTGGACTTGTCATAATTTGACTTGCTAAATATTTTGGATATTTTCAATGTCAGAGCATTCACATCCCGTTCCTTAAAAAATATGTGAGTAGAATTTTTAAATTATATGATATGGTTTTAGGTGGTTGTGAGTGAAGAATAAAGAAAATATTACTTTTTATCTGTAAATTTGAAGATTCACTCTTCAACCCTTATAAATTTTTTAATATTTTTTAAAGTGGTTATAAATAGAGGAGAGAGAAAAAATAATAATTAAGGTATAAAAAAATATTATTTAATTGAAAAGATAAAGAAAAAATAGTTATTTTTAATGTAAGTATAAAGATAAAAATAAAAAATAAGATGTGAATGCTCTCAATGACTACTATTGCAAACTTGATTCCTTCAAATGGCTAATTTGAAAATTTCCCGAAATCTAATGTGTCATCTCAACGTTGTGGACTCATCTTTCGATAAAGAAAATACCCATCATTCAACATTCATTACTTAAATCTTTTTTAAAAAGTGATGGAATCTCGTGTTGGGTCATCACTTGCGATGTTGCTATGGGTGACGACTAGAGGTGCACAAAGGAATCGGTTCCCCAACCCGAACAGGTAACCTGAACCAGAACCGAACCGGTTTGGAACCGGTGATAGGCAAACCCGGTTTGGAACCGGTGATACCCGGAAAAAATCGACGGTTTGGGACCAGTTTGTATATTTATAGCCCAAACCGGTTTTAACCCAACCCGGTTTAAGAACCGGTCCAAAAAACGGTTTGGAATCGGTTTTTACCGTTAAAAAAAAACTTTTTCAAACGGTAATATAGCCGTTTGAAGCATTTTTTAACCGTTTTTTTGACCATTTTGTCCTTATATGATAGTATAATAGATAGTGGGTGTAATGGTTTATTCACAACACTCAAAAGCTTAAAAACACAAAAATACTCTCTTACTTGCTCTACTTTCTACTCTCTTTTACTCTCTTAAATTGTATAATATGACTTCTGAAGCATCCGTTCCAACCGGTGGATCCTCAAGCGCCGCTACCGTTGTAAGAATTCTACCAACAACGAGAAACCAAGAGATTTGGTGCAACTTTGACTTATGCGAAATGTTGAATGGTCAAAATAAAGCTCAATGCAAGTTTTGTGGTTCGTTTTTCAAGTCGGATTCAAACTCGACTTTGAGAAATCATATGACCAAATGGTGCAAGGCTTTGAAAAGTACGCCGACTCAAGACCAAACATCAATCGGAACCAATGGTGGTATATGAAACTTCGACGTAGATATGGTTCGAGATAGAATGCCAAAGTTTGTAATTCAAGAAGGATTACCGTTCGACCACTTCGACAACCCTCGGTTAACAAGATTGATTCAAGAAACTCTTCAACTGTGTTACACTCACTTAAGTCGCACCACTCTTAGATGTGATTGTTTAAAACTTTGAAAACAAGCAAAAAATGGTTTAAAAGTTTTATTTGAAAATTTACAAACCGGTGTGAACTTAACTACTGATGTTTGGTCCGCCCCACATGGTTTACCGGAATCGTACCTTTGCGTCACCGCCCATTGGATAGATCCAAGTTCGTGCAAAATGATGAAACTTAAGATTGCGTTTGAATTATTTGGATATCCGCATACCGATGATAATCTGTTTCAAATTTTAGATTTTGTAATCAAAACATATAAATTAGAAAACAAAATTTTCTCAATGTCATTTGATAACGCCTCATACAACACATCCGCCGTTGATAAATTAAAATTAAAATATAAACCGGTTTGTGACGGCGTATTTTTTCATTCAAGATGTGTTGCACATATTATTAATTTAGTTGTGCAAGATAGTCTTGCCGTTCGTGAAGTTGAGGATTTCAAAACTTTTTTCAAAAATATGTTATGTGACATTTTTAAAACTAGTAGAAAAAGATATGTTAATTATAGAAAAATATGTCACGATACGAATTCCATTTGTTTAGGATCAAATTGGGATGTCCCGACTAGATGAAATTCAACTTGGAAAATGTTTAATAGTGCTTTGCGACAAAAAGAAACCCTTCATATTTTTCATGATGGTCTTGCGATGTGGGGTCGGGTTGTTCCGTTTCCGTTAGAGGGTTGGGAATGTATTCAAGAAATAACTCAATTTTTAGAGGTTTTTAAAAACGCAACTACAAAATTGTCGGGGGTTTATTATCCGACAAGCTGTCTAACACTTAATCAAGTGTATTTAAATACAAATAAATTAAATGAATTTGAAGTAAGAAATGATATGTTTTCAGCAATGGTGGCGCCTAAGAAAGAAAAATTTTAAAAATATTTTTCCAAACTACCCCCCGTTTTTACGTGTTCCGCCGTACTAGAACCGTGCTTAAATGTTTCGGGGGTCTGCATTTTCTGTTAATGGCAGGGTTTTATCGATAAGAAGAACAAGGCTAACTCCAACAGCGGTAGAGATGTGTATTTAAAGAGTTAATTACATGAAAGGTCCCTATGGTTAGGCCTGTTTTCACTTTTGGTCCCCAGGTTTGAAAAACTACAAACTCGATCCACAGGTTTGACAAAACGTAACACCAAAGGTCCCCATCACGGATGACCGTTATCTTTTTCCGTTAAGTGCCTGTAAAATGACCAAAATACCCCTAACTATTATCTTCCTCACCTTCCCTCACCTCCCCCAACCTACTTATCTTTCTGTTTTCTTCATCTCCTTTGGCAACACCACCACCACCATCCTCCATCAACACCACCACCACCTCCCTTCTTCATCAACAATTCATCTCTCTCTATCTCTCTCCACCTTTCTCTCTCTCCAAGCGTGATAATGATGGTGATGAACTATCGCCACCGGCAACCTCGGCAAAGCCGACACCGCCTCCCACCAGCTCCATTGTCTTCCCGTCTAACCCTCCGACAACACCACCCCAACCACCAGGCATGTAATTGCTTCAGGCGACCACCCTCCGATGACACTACCACTAGTACACGAATTCGGAACCACCTTTGTTTTGCTCGTCGAGTCAACCAAGGGTGAATCAGAACCCCAACCACTACAACAGTTATCAATTTAGGGAGATGATTAGGATGCGATGTGAACGAACTTAGGGTAGAGGCGGAGGTTAGGTTGTGATGTTGGAGACGACCGGTGGGGGAGGTTGTGCTAGTGTGGCCAGGTAGTGGTGGTCCTGTGGAAGTATGAGTTGCCGGGAAAAAGAGACGTGGTTGGGGTAGGCTGCTGGAAGAAGGTTGGTTGGGGTAGGCTGCCGGAAAAAAACGAAATAAGGTTGGAGTTAGTGGTAGTGGTATTTATAATCAGGGGCAATCTGGTCATTTAAAAAAACAGAAAAGTTAACCTCCCATCCATTATAAGGACCTTTTGTGTTATGTTTTGTTAAAACTTGTGGACCGATCTTGTAGTTTTTCAAACCTGGGGACCGAAAGTGAAAACAGACCTAACCACAGGGACCTTTCATGTAATTAACTCTTGTTTAAAAGACCACTTAGATGCGGCCGAACGAAGACAAGATAAATCAAACATTGAAGAAGAAATACCAATTGAAGAAGAAATACACGAACAAGAAGTACAAACCGGACGATCATCACCGCTCTCCGACGAAGAACTCGCTTATGATTTGTCTCAACGCATTGGCACACAAACCGACGAAGACGATTAAATTTAAAAAACTTGTATTCGCAAGATGTATCTTTTGTTTTGTTTAAAATGTATATAAGTGTTTATTATAAGTTTATTTTTAATGTACTTTTTAAAGAAACACTACTCAATAAAAATGTATTTATAGTTGTCTAATCTAATTTTTTATTTTATTTATTGAAATAAAAAAAATACCGGTTTTTTGGAACCGGTTTTTGGACCCGAACCGGTTTGGAACCGAGCCGGACCGGTTCCTACCGGGTTGGGTTTTATTGGCCCGAAACCGGTTTTGAAACCGACCCGGTTTGTGGTCAAACCCAGTTCAGAAATCTTTGACCTGAACCCGGTTCGGTTTGAACCCAAATCGATTTAGGTAAAAAACCCAATTTGCGCACCGCTAGTGACGACTGACGAGGGAGGTGTTCTAGCCATCCCTCAGTGCAATATCAATGGCCTTGGCCTACATCAATCCTCCGTCTCGTAACTCATTTATTATTATCATTAACGATTAGCTTCCCAGAAAAGATTTACCAAACAAGTTTAGTTTACCGTTATTAAATATACAAACTATTACTTAAAAAGGTTATTATTATCAAAGAAGTTGTTTAGTCTAATGTTATTACATATACAATCTATTAAAATAAAGTATTATATAGAGAAAAGTTGAGCTAATTTATAAAAGAAATATTCCATCCAAGTTGCAATACGTTTAGATGTTTTGAAATATTTTATTAAGCTTTCTTTTAAAAAGCTTTCATATTAAAAGTACGATCAGGTATTAAATTTTAATTAAAACGAGTTAGTTTAAATAGCTTTATCTCAAAGACTACACATAAATTAAAATGTCCTTAAGTTAAGATATTAATAAGCTAGATTATTTTTAATATATATATATTCGTTTTTCAAAATTAAAATGTTAAATTGTGATTATGGCCATCAATCATCTGTTTAAAATTATTGGTTACAACAGTTGTATCATTTTAAAGGACAAATTCGATTCACAAGCATCAGAATACATATCAATCAGATTTTATACCCATTTTCACCCACGCATCTTTGGTTCTTTTAGATTCGACTCAACACGTGCCTTTGTAACTTCGATTACAACCAATATAGCATAAAGCACACCACTTCACAATATGCTTTAATTTGGAGAGTAACAAGACATATAAAAAAAATTGAGGCGGAAATACATGACACGACACGACTATTGAGTCTGTACACCAGACATTTAGCTAAACGTGTAATTTTCTTAAGCACTAACACAAACATGCTTAATAAGTGGGTTACAGAACATGGCACTTAACACCATTAAATATAAGCGGTTCATTGATACTTTGAAATAATAAGATATAATTAATACAATAAAATTAAAAGTTACCAAACACGGGTTAAGCAGGTTGATAACAGGTTAAGAGTTATCATTGAGAAAGATACTTAATACAAGGAATCATGCGGGCATGTATTAGAAACGGGCAATAAACATGTCATCTTGATACAATAGCCTATTTAACATGCTAAGTTAAACATATTATGTATGTCATAAACCGGTTAAGCACATTGAACCCATTCAGGCACGTTCTTAATCGTGCTTATGACCCAAATCCGTCCCCAAACACTAACCCATTTAACTTTATGCCATGCCATGCAACTATTTGTGTCATAAATTGACAATTCTATAAGGAATGGATGCTTTGGAACAAAGTGGTTAAAACAAAAAACATCTGTATTTTATTGCTAAAAAAGAATGAAAGAAAACCCTCTTCCAGGAAGAGAAAGCAGCAGACTTTGTGACATTTTCATCTCACAAAAATTAATGAACAGTTAATAACAAGATGTACATCAAAAGAAAATGCTAAAATCATCACTAATTACCTTAAACTTTTGCAGAAAATGAGAGAAAATAAGGATCTTCAGCCCGAAGCCCATGAAAAAGCCCCGGTCCAAGAATCGTTACAAATTCATCACCGTGCCCAATTTCAAGCCTGCACAAAAAAATATACTTTTCTTTCATCTAAAAATTTGTGGGTCAATTTGCTGCTGCTTCCTCTTGTTTTGCCTGCTTGTTAGAACTTAGAAACCCAGGTTGGATCCTAGTTAGAAAAAGTCAACGCTCTAAGAAATCAGTAGTCAAAGGGAGGTGTTCTCTAAGTCTCCAACCCTATAATTGAAGGGCCTTTGACTTTAAGTCGTTTTGGACCTTTTTCTAGAGGCAGTGGTTCCCTTGTGGTTTCTTTATATTTACTCACAGCTTCTTCATTTCCCATTTTCTTGTACTTATTAGAGATGTGAGTGGTGGATCCTTTATTTGATACACTTTGATTGGCTTCTTTAGAGTGAACGGAACCCTCGGATGCTGAATCATGCTGAGATCTTCCTTCGAACTGTAGTTTCTTCAATCTTTTTAGCCCCTGTGGATACATATGTCAATCACAAACCGAAAAGCCAAAAGAAAAAAAGTCCTACTAAAACCAGATTTTGACCCATTTACTGGTTAAGATTATGTTTTAACAGTAACAGGTCAAACGGATAACATTAAAAATAGCTCAACTAGAAACAGGTCAAGAGGGTTTTGGGTGAACGCAACTCTACCCACACATACCAAAAATAAGCTTGTTATGAACATGAGAACAAAAAACCTTCATCACCATGTTACATTTAGTAGGCATTTGCACCATGTTACATTTAGTAGGCATTTGCACCATGTTAATATCTTTGAAGTTACTAAGAAGTAACCTTTTTCAGAATAGGAAACAAAAAGGATTAAGCAATGACATGCACAAGAGAAACTACTCTTACCTGATTTTCAAAACCTGGAGGAACAGAATCATGTATATTTATGTGCTCTGACTTTGAAGATGAACGTCGTTTGACCCTAAATGTTTCCGAGTCAGAAGTATCACTTTCTTGACATGCATTTCTTACATCCACACTATAATTACCATCACCATGTACCTGCTGTAACAAACCTCATTCTCATTAGATCCCAGATGTCATGTGATGTATGTTTACCACAAGTCATTAGAGTTTAATCTTACACGGTAACTTAATGACAAACTTTCTGATGAACAGACCGTAGAAGCATCCACAATCTCAGAACCATGCCACTTATGGTTACAGCCTGCCTCAGACTTGTTCATATCAGGTCCAAAAAAGATTTTGCAATATGGATCATATGCTTCGTGTTCAGTTAGTGGATACATCTTAGATAGTAGAATCATGTCGGTAGCAATTTTAGATTGCTGTTGAACCTCATTTACAATATCTTCTTCCTGCTCAAACGTCCTGGCTACATCCTCCATGTCTAAGATATCGTCCCTTACAGAGATTGTAAATTTGTCTCCACAAGGTAGGTTAAGCTCCTTAAAGTCTGAAATGGAAACATAAGTGATATCATAACTTTTTTCTTAAAAAAGATCCACAAAAATGCAAAAATCAGACATCCTTAATTCATTTATATATTCATGGGTCAACTTCCTTAATCTTTTTATGCAAAAAATATATTATTATTCCGACCTGACTGATACTTAAATTAACCCATTTTCACAAGTTACCCAACCTGCCCATCTTGCTACACGGCCTACGCCTATAGAAACATAAAGATGAAAGCTCAGCATACCATGACGAAGGCACACAGGATGTAGATAGCAACTGCAGTTAATATATGCTACATAACAGTCCTGTTTGCAAACACTGCAGAGAATAGTTCCATGAGAATGTGTGGAAGAACCCATGTATTCTCTTAATTTCATTAGACACCAACGAATACGATGTTGGAAACGGATCAAATTCACAAATGCTGCTTTAATGTGTCTATGAGAGATTATATCTTCACAAGATTGATCATCATATTCCATACTTAAATGGAGGATCATGGATTCTTTGCACAAAAGTTCCTCATGTGGAAGAAGAGGTGTACGATTTAAAAGTGCATAACGATGACTAGCTATTGATCCCAGTAAGAACCAATCACCAATTGCAAAGTTTACAGCCTCACTGCAATTAAAACCTAAGGTATACGTATAATACAAGTATCAGAAACAGAAAGTGTTAGATACCATCGATTGGATATTATGGAAGTTAGCCTACCATGACTAAATCCTGCATGATATGCTCGTGGAAAGGTTACCACGAATTCTCCTGGTTTTTGAACAGCTTTATAAACTGGAACATTGTGTTGTGATAATATATTTGGAGGAAATAAGGTTGTCTTTCCTAAGAGAACATCAAAAGCAGCATCTTCCCCGGCAGCTGATAAAATGTCATTAGTGTACACTCTTTGTTGAACCACCTTTTCAAAATCCAGAGCAGCATGACCAGGAACACCATACCATGTTTTTGCAGCTCCACAATGATGATAATTTATGCTGCAAAATGTAAAGATTTCATGAGACTAAATGTGGAAAAATATACAATATGAGGACATTACATAACAAATTAAATACCTATACAAGTAATGATCTTCTACATGCCAAGCAAACATGCTAAATAGCATCCCAATGTAAAGCATAGGCTCAGTAACTCCCTGCAAAATACAAAACGATAGCTGGGAAAATGAATATAAATGAATTTTCAGAATCATGAAAAGGAGTCTTATTGTGATTATGAATACCGGAATCGTTGTTTCAAGCAGACGGAGAGTGGAGCGAGACAGTCTCGAAACTTTCTGAATTCAGAAAAGGAACAAAAGCAAAATGTTAATTATTGAAGATGTGGAAAGTAATAAACATGCAACAACAATCATATTAACAGACAACTATCAAGTAAGAAACATGCAACAGCAAACCCATTAAAAGCGTTGTAACAGAGAGCTTGTATTGATACCAATACCATGACTCTGTTAATTATAAACACCCAGAAAGAAGTGAGTAGGAAAGAAACAAAAAAGTTTAATGACTGAAACAAACTTAAAACCTTTAAATTCCATTTGCTACTTGCAAGTTGATCAATGGGAGAAGATGAAAAGGCACTGCCATCAACATCACAAGCATATTCAACACTTTCTGTCTTTCCACAAGCAATTTCATGCCAAAATTCTTTTTCCACATATGAAACAGGAAGACACCCACTACTACAATATCTACGAGCAAAAACCTTGTTCGCCATTTTCTCATAATCACGGAATGTATAATTTCTGATGAATAAAAACCATTACTCAAGCTGAATAAAATCCATAAGAATAATATATCAAATATCATATGGGGGTACCCACCTTCCACTCATGAAGAAGGTGACTTTATCATCAGTATTCCACTCAGCAAGGCGAAGAGGTTGCACCCTTGTAGTAAACTTAAAACCAGCTTTCTCTTTTGTCAAAACCATACCAGCAGGAACTGAAGCACTCACAGGCGAAACAATCTTGCATATACCTGAAAATACAAAGATTCAAGGGGAAAACATAAAGCTAGAGAATCATGCTTCAGAGATAATCCTTCAATCTAAAAGAATTGAAGAAGTATTACCAAATTTTGAAGCCTCTGAAGCTATCTTTTGCAGATAAACCAAAGGATCCTCAAACTCTTCTATACTTGGAAAGTATACAGGGCACTCTGGAACTTTATCTACCCAGTCAAGATCATTTAGATCAAACTTTTCAACCTTGGGTTTTGACATATTATCTCTCCCACATAAATCCAGATTGCTGAATAATCTATCACCAGAAGATGCAGAACCTCGTAGCGCATCTCCTCCACTTCTAGTCATTAGGTTAGACACAAATGCAGCATCATTCACAGTGCCAGAATTCATCCGCTGAAGCCTCTTATGCCTCAGATATTTCAATGTGTCCTCTCTGGAGAAACAAACCCTTCCTTCCACCTATCAAAACCATATCATAAGTCACACATTCCAGGTCAAAACAGTCAACACCCCCTAAGGGTCCTTAATCATAATATGAAAACAAATTTACAATGGTTCAACAAATTATTTGTGTTGCGGGTTGCCTCTTGGGCCATCCCCTCAGTGATTACAAGCAAATATACTGAGTCAATGTGCTAAACTTGCAGAAACCTCAACTGATGAACAAAATTATTACAATCATAAGCACTTGATTATGCTCCCGTATCGAGAAATTGCCCTCTATGAATCAATTAATCTCCAATAAATCCCTACAGTAGGCTATTCTCACTTCTTAAGAGTTCTGAATTGCTTCATCCTTCAAATACCACTATACAACAAACCCTTTTAGTACAATTCATCTCCATGAATCCAATCACAGCTATAAAACACCCTGCATATCGAACTAGAACCAACCACACAAAGTCAACCCACTTTGAACAGTTAACCTAACCAATTCCTAACTAATATTAATGGAGGAAAAGCAAGTGAACAACATCACTATCATACATTAGAAGGTACATAACATGTGAACTAAATAAATAATTCACAAACTCAATAACACCCAGAAAAATATATTTGGATGTATTCAAATTACTGTTTCAAAATTTTTCATTCCAATTCTCATATGATTTGTAATAATTTGTTCCATAAACAGAAGTTCAAAAAAAAAATTAATGCCAGAGATCTCAATTTCTCAGGGACACAATAAAGCATTATTCATTCATTCCCCAACGCAACTATAGAACCAAATTTAAATACCTAAAATACAAAATCATGACGTACCCATACCATCTCATTCCGAACGTTCTCACCGGAAGCCTCCGTCTTCTCTAACTTCACCAAAACCACACAAACGAAACAGAAGAACAATAAATGGCACAAATCAACAAAATTCAACCGCAAATCACGATCTCATCATCTACCACCGCCACATTCTCTCAAAACAGCCTCCAACGCAGAGATCGGACGATTTCCACTGGTGAAAACACTGTAGACTCACAAAACCACTCAATGAAAGCTCCGATGGCTGTCGTTTGAGTGTATAGTCGTTCGCTTCACAATTACTTGCCGGAGTGAGTCGCCGGAGTTAATTCCGGCAAACAAGCGGTTTACCGGCGACGGCGGAGCAGTTTTCCGGCGGCCTGATGAGAGAGACGAAGATGAACAGTGGATTGAAACCGAAAAAGAAGAGAGATAGGGGATAACTTGGGTGTATATATATATATAAATATATAATATATAATATTTAACATAATATTTTTTGCCATAATTGATTAATTGTAACTTGTGAGCACTTTATTTGATTTAAATGCTTTTTTTTTATTTTTTAATGACATTTTTAATAAGAACAAAAACGAAAAGAAAATAACGAATAATAAAGAAAATTGGTTGGTTAGTTAGTTCAACCAAACGCACCCTTTGTTGCCGCCTCGAAACGCATCGTTTTGATGCTTGGCGTTTTATTTTCCCACAATGCCCTTATTTAAAGTATTTTTTTTAGTTTGAACCTTAAATTTACAAACATACTTCGAAAAATAAATGTTATTCTAATCGGACTCACATATTCATTTTTCAACCGGGGCCGCATCCCCAAACACAATCAGAAGAAAACCCACGACTGATAAGACATCTAGTTTTTTTGTCGAGAATACCCTTATTAGAAGAGTTTGTTACAAATGCTTTATGTTATTTGAGCATCCGAGGCTAACTCATATGCTAAGTGACATTACTTCGCTATCAACTTTATCCATGTTTTTTTTTAAATGGTGCTTGAGAATTTAAATTATATATGTAAAGTTATGTGCTTTAGAGAATATATTTTTAAAAATTTGTTTGTATTGTTACCATAATTAAAAGATATGGTATGTTTACAGTGGCGGAGCTTCAACATTCCCGTAGTTTTAAGAGGGACGGACTCGATATTTATATAAAAATTTACACTATTGGACTAAAATTTTACACTATCGACGAAAAAAAAAAAAGGGGGGGCAGCGCCCCACACCCCCCACTCCAAACCCCCCCCCCCCCCCCCCCGAACTATCCTCCGCCAGTGTGTGTTTAGCTTGCCTTTGTTACATTTAATTGTACTCTTTATATATAGTTTAGTAGTTTACGATGATTATGATTATGTGCATAACACCTTAAATGTTTATTATTCTACAACGTGGTGTCTGGTTTCTTCGTGTATTAGACCAATGTGACGATACAGTTTTGGGACATAAGTTGTTTATTGTCTTTTCGTTGCATTACCAGAAAAATTACTATTTAATTGAATTTGGATTAAAAACAATCCATTAAACTTGGTACAAGTAACATTATTGTTTGGGAGGTTGGTTAGTGAGGACGATGATCCTCATATAGAAATTTAGGTCTTTTGACCGAAATGGTTATTCGTTTATCATGGTTGGTCCGTAATATTTTATAAATCATCCATTGTGTCATTTGATGGGCTTATTTTGGTGTTTTACTTGCTATGATGATGACTAATCTTTTATAGAGACAAAATGCATGTCTCGGTGGTCAAATTTTTTAGTTCTCGTTTCTTTAATTTGTTTTTGTTTTTCTTGCTTTTGATGTGTCGTATGCGTTTTGTTGTAGTGTGCAAATACGTTTTTTCATCGCGGACATTAACTCTCACATTCTATCAACGCATACCACCATGAATTATGATTATAGGAAAAATTACAAAAATCATCACGTAGCGCGGGTGATAAATCTAATACATACTAATAAACACAAAGTAAAATAGCTAACAAGGTTGCAATAACACACTCCTATCAAAATAAAGATTTGACATATAGACACACTACAGATTTTAAAACTGAAGTTTGGAACCATGTAGCCTTCTTTAACAAAGCAAAAAAAGTATAAGCTGCATGATTATTTTCTAGCTTGTTTATGTTATCACCATCCAGACTCCACCTACAATTGCCCACACGTTTTTATCACAATTAAACTCTCAAAAAAATATATAAATTATTCTAATAGATGTTCATTTACTACTACTATGTTTATTAAACTAATTGCTTTCTAAATATAAATAAAATGTTTCATAAGAAATATTTCAACGACAATTAATTTTGTTAAAATTATAATACTTCAAACATCGTATTTTGTAAGAAAACTTTTTAAAATATCAAAATTCAGAAGTCAAACACAATTAGACCATATGTAATGATTAAAGCCTCTAATGACCATTTTCTGTCATGTGGATGCCACCTCAGCATGAGTACTATAGATAAGATGGGATGTAATGGATAAAGCCCCTATCATGCCCTTTTATCATTGTGGGTTTGGTTATATATGGCGTTATTTGAATAACACTTGGGGTGTTTGTTTTGGACATAACACCCCACTGTAATGACCATGGGGGCATTATGTGGCGTTATGTGTGGGCTTAACGCCTCATTACATATGGTATTAGAATGATCGATTACTTACTATATAGCCACCTCTCTGTTCAATATACATCATTTTTTTTTGAACGGCCAACTAATTAAAGCCTGGCTACCGGGTACCCAATGGCGAAAAAGGCACCCCATACGCCCGCGATCACAGACAACGCTGGGGTAGCCAAGCCCACCAACCATCAATTCCGGAAAACCCGCCACCGAAGGCCCACTGCGGTAAAACCCGACCCACCAACAATATTTTGTTGCTAGTAGGACTCCAACTCACAACCTCCCCTAGAGGAAGTCATAAGGCTACTACTCAACCAAATGGTTGGTGGTGTTCAATATACATCATAGTTTCATGTTCTCAAATATAGGTATATTTTTCTTCCTTGTATTTTCATATTCTCACACTTGATTATAGTCTCGTTTATTACACAGGGCATTACAATAGAAATTGTATAATTTTATAATGCGCAAGGAATAAAAATATTTGAACTACTAACAAACAAAGAAAAAAAAATTGTAAGCTCTTAATTAGTCTAAATCCATGTCTAACGGACTTATGTTTTAAGTAGGAAACACAAATAGGCAAAATTTTTGTCTCACACTATACATTTATTACATACAACTATACAATATCATAACATATGATGCATAGTTTTAAAAAACCATTACTATTTCATGCTTTAACAAACTATTTGAATTTAGTATATTAACAACCACAACCTGACCATTAAATCAATATATCAAAAGTTTAAAAACACACTTGGTTTAAAAAAAACAGTTCCGTTTTAAATAAAATTTTCATCATATCATTTAGATAAGAGTTGTAAAGAAAACTATGTATTATATGCTTGTTTAAGTTAACTAATAAATGTTATTTACGAAAAATTAAAAAATGTTAAATGCAATATTATAATAAAAAAATAAAAATATAAAAGGATTGTTGTCATATTTCGGTTGATTGAGTCATTTAAATACGAGCCTTGAGTTTTTCTAAATTGAGATTTTGATTTCGATTGTTGAGATATTTTTACAACAGTTTGTGAGATTTATTGGAATGGGTTTTTAAAATATTTGATAAATTTAAAATCAAAAGTTATATTAGTAATCTTAAGTGGTCAAATGATTAATTTAATAATTACCATTTAGTTTATTAGGTCATAGAAGATTTGAGCAGGAAAGTATTTTTGTGGTTAAATGTGGTATTAACACGTGACGTAAATTATAATTATTTATTAGTATAGATATATGTTAATATTTTAACATATGTAACACAAAGAGTTTCTAGCATAGTTATAATAAAAAACATAAAACATTAATATTACTTTTCTTGTTAACATTTAGCACTTTGAGTTTGAGTTAATCGAAGCAGAAGGGCATATTGGACATTTGGAGATGCTTATCCTGCACCGAACGGGGTACCTAAACGTGAGACGAAACGTGGTAAGACGGACAACTCACAAACGAGAGGATCTACATCATCTTTATGCCACGTGGCAGCATATGTGGGCTTCTGGCAGTTGATTGTTGGGGGTGTATTAACTGGCGGGTGGTTTTGTATTCTATGTGCCAATGTATCAAAAGGGTAACATAGGCATTCACGCCTATATAATTATATTATTATATTATTATTATTATTTTTATTATATTATTATTATTATTATTATTATTTTCTTTTTATTATAAAAGGTATTTTATTATTTAATTCATACACTTTTGTTCTTTGTAGGCTTTATTTGCTCTTTTGGTTTTGTTTGTGTTACTTATTTAGATCGAATATACTGTAATTTAAATAAAACGTATTTTTTTATTATTTTAGGTTAAATGACACAATAATTTATAAGCTAAACGTTTTTTTTTAGTTTTTTTTATTCAAATAGCAAGACGCATTGAACTTATAGTTTATGTTTTGGTTGTATTTTTGTTTTGTGATTTGGTTGTTGAACCGTACACATGCTTTATTTGTATTAATATATCTAGTTAAATGTATTTCTATAAGTCTATTTAGATGCAAAAAGAAAACATTACTAAAATTAAACAAATAAGGCATCAGTTATTTTTTTTATTGTATGTACTTAACAAAATTACACAAAAAATATTGAATTTAATAATGTTTTTGGTTATTAAGTGGAATGTATTACTATACATTCAAATAAAAAGAAATATATTAGATAGAATTAATTTTAGTAAGTGGGTCTTTGAGTGATGAGTTTCTTTTGAAATTGTGAACGGACGGGCTCATCAGCACTGTCTGTATTCACAGACGTGGTGGCCTCAACGGGTTTACCTGAGTGACCGGGCTTATAGTATTCTTTAGCCGTTCAAAAAAACATTATAATATCATAACTTTTGAAGGTGTTCACTATAAAAAGAAAGTAAATAGTACACGTAACAATTTACTTATATTATTTATAACCGGATTTTCAACGACCACACATCAGTTGATAAAAATAAAAGTTTAAAGGTTTTCAAAACAAATATACCAGGTAACTCAATATTTATAAGTTTTTAAAATAATCTAAACTATTCCTAGTTCATTAAAAATTCTGGTGCATAGTATACTCTTGTATCCGCTTTATCCCTTAAAAAGTAATTGAATTAATTAACGTTTATTTTTGAGTACTAGTAGGGTTGATATGAACTTGCACATGGAGGGTTGACTTGCACTGGTAAATTTTTATTTATTTGACACTAATGATATGCAATCTATAAAATATCGTTTCTTCCATAATTCATTTTAAAACGGATTTTAAATCTCTTCATCTAGTTTAAAAATATAGTTGAGTTTAGATTAATTAACACTTGAGCCAGTTGGTAGCTCAATTTCATGATGGATATAATTGCGCTAAATATTTTAAATCATTATATGGCCAATTGGTAATTATTAATAAGAGGAGATTATTTTCTAGTTTTAAATTCTAACATTCTGATGCTAAAAATATATATTACTTTAAAAATCTAGGTTAATTTATTAGGGAAATGTCAAACTACAATGTCTTAAAAAACTAAAATTTAAAACTAAAAAGTATAAGAAATATTAAGATGTAAGCATGTGTTTTTTTTTTTGTTTATCAAAATTAGGTGTAGTGCAAATTGGTAATGTTTCCTATTTCAATAAACGTTCGTAACTTTACGTATGACATTATTTAAAAATAATTACATCATAAAGTGAACATTTTATTATCTTTAAAATACGTATAGTGTTGATATTCAAAAAAAAGTTTTTTTTCACATTTTTTCTTAACTCATTGTGTAATTTCGTTAGGTCATTATCTTTAAAACAATACATAATGCAATGGTCAACATTAGACATAATGGATAACACTACGACCAGCACTAGATTCAATGATTTGTAATAGACACAATAAGCTGCTTGATGATGATTATATAATAACCTGATCAGGATTACACAATGAATTTGAAAGTGCAAAAAAATTATATTTTTAGCATTGGGTTATTCAAAAGTTATTATTTTAGAAAAAAACACAATAAAAAACATAATGGTCAGCATTAGACACAACGACCTAACGAATATTACAGAAGGACCTGATATTACATAATGAGCTGAAATAACGAGAAAAAACCTTTATTTTCTATGTATAAACATATACTGTTTTAAAGATAAAAAACACATGTTTTTATGGTGTAATTTTATAGAAAAATAATAATGTATATAAAAGTTATGAGCATTAAAAAATGATGAAAATTGAAAATGTGGCAAGGATTAAAATAAGATTGGTGTATCATTTAAAACTTTAATTAGTTATCATTACGCCACAGAATTTTCTTAGCCGTGAGATTTAAGAGCTAATTGATAATAACTTTTCTTATATTTTTTAGTTTTTCCTCCATTTTAGAATAACTCCACCCAATTTATTAAGAAATTTATTAGCAAGAAGATTAGCATCTAACTTAATACAAAATAAAGGTGAATTATTACCTCTAGATTTCGTTGTGTGTAAGGTTATTCAACTATGAAACAGAGCGAGCCAATGAGTAAGATCACCTCAACTGGCTTAGAACTTATAGAAGCTGATTTTAAATGAGTTTTTTAAACTTTAATTTCAAACGATTTTTAAACCTCAAACTATTTTACCAATTATAATTGCAACATTAGATATACCATACGACATATACTAACCATCTCATGATTCTATCATCTAAAACTATAATCTTCCAAAAGTGCACAATCAAGTGCTCCAAAAACATTTTATATGCTTTAAAACTTCGTTTACCATTTAGTTTTCAAGAAAAGTTTGTAGTCTCCTTTTATTTCTTCTACGACTTGAGACTCTTAACTACAACCACACATCAACAACACTTTGAATCCCGTTAGATGTTATCGATCTCTTAGTTCTTGTTCTTTTTCTTTTCTTGTTCATTTTTTATGTCGGGTTTTGATTTTAAAAGATTAGTTGTGGATGGATAAAATGGTCCTCTAAATGTTGGTGGGTTGATTTCAAATCTTGGGTTTGTTACGGGAATGATTGGCGTATTGATGATGAACAAATATTTTGGTGGCATTATTGAGGACGGTGATAGTAATAAATGACAACGGCCTATGATGGTTCTCAATAACATTAAAAGTGTCCCATGAATATTCAAGGATCATAAAGACAAGTAGTTAACATAAAACTCTTAACAAACCATCAACGATAAATATTAAGTGTTTTTGGTTCTTAACTTAACTATCGTTTTGCATAGGGTTTGACGGGGGGGGGGGGGTTCGTTTTACGATCAGATGTAAGCAACACCACCCTACATTTTGTATAAGATAATGTTTATCACAATTTAATATCATGATCACAAATCAACAACCTTATCAATTATTTCAAAATACAATTTTATTTATGATAAATATACAAAGTAAAATAAACTATATAAAACATTAAATGATGAAAAACTATTTTATATGACATGTCAAATCACACTTCTTGTCTACGTGACATATATCACACTGAAATCTATGTTGTAATACACTTGATATTACAAGTTGAGAATGTGTAAATCATTTTAATAAATGTATAAAAAAAATCTAATACACATTAATCGATTAAATAAATTTAAGAGCCTCAGATACAAGTTACTTGTAACTTATGTTGTCTAAGTGTAATATACCACAATTATAATAATATATTTATCTATGTTGTAATAATAGACTTAAATATATGAGATGTATAAAGTTGTTAAATCATATTAAAAACATATAAAAGAATACAAAACCATTCCTTGATTACAAAAAAAAGTTAAGAACCTCAGATACAGGTTATACAAACTTCAAAATTCTTTATGCAATTTTTCTATACTTTCAACATCTGAAATATATATTAAACTTTAATATCATTTTGTATCATAAAGAAGAGAAAATGCTGGTGCATTTATATACATGCCAAAGACTTTCTATTGGGTCAAGTAGTCTTATCGTCTTTCATGGATATTGATATTGACACTAAAACATCAACCTTTTAAAAATTAAATAGATTTTAAAATTTTACAATTATTCTGTTGAAAAACAAAAGAAGCCATAACACAACTTTCTGTTTGCATAATTAACATTTTTTCTCCTTTTTGATAATAAATATACGTGCAACATTTGAATGTGAGAAATGTGTTACAAGTGATTTTCTCTTGTTTCTACAATAATGATTACATGTAAAAAAAATTTTCATGCCACCTCCACCCTGACCGCCACCACCCTACCGTCTCAATCCATCATCACTGGCCGTTTAATTAAATATAATTGATGAAGATGATTCATTTTTATACTTCTTAGTTTTAAAACAACTAATTCAACCAACAAGCACTTTGTTCATGAACCGATTTGACTAGAATCTATTGATTCTTGTTCAAAATTGTCCCTTTTTACTTAATTCCATTTCTTAAAATTTGTTTTGAACCAAATCTAAATTAACTTGTTTCTAATCTGTCCCGTCTGTTTTGCCAGACTTATCTTCCATACATATATCATGTTTATACAAGGAATAAGTTACACTTAGCATTTAGTAAGGTGGTTATTTACATGTTTCTTGATGTTTGAGTGAAAACAACTGTTTACTAACTAGTAACTAATATATCAACCTTAGACCATATTTACACTTCACCCCTTTAACAATTGGCTTTTATTCTAATTCACGTGCATATCCTTTTGTCTATCCATAAAATCCCAACCCATGAGATCGACCAACCATGTCCACTTGGATGAAAAACGAATGGGAGTACGCAATTGGCCCCAAATTTAGCTTTGGAAACTAGTGTTTGGGACTATTGAATCAACATTTGTATTACATGTGCCACAATCTTTTTAGATTCCTTACAACATGGTATAATCAAGGGTTAAAACATGCAAATTGCTAATGACAATAGGTTAAGGTGGTTTTCTAATGCACAAGACCTTGTTAAGATTATCACAGACAGATGGTTGCGTCATTTCTTAATAACATTCTTAAATATGTCGGAAACACAACGGAATTGATTGAAGTATGCTCAATGATGGTTTTGAGTGAGTGAAATTACTCTCGTTAAGATTTTTTCACAACCATTGAAAACTAGTAATTAACACTCCGTGCAAACATAATCTGAGTGTTGGGATGTGGCTTCAAAACACATCGACAATACGACTAATTTGGACCATCAAAATTTCCACCATGAAAGAACCTCATCATATAAATTTTGTGCAAATTTGCAACCAAAAGAATTAAGTGTCATCTTTGAACCGTCCTTACAAATCAAGCATAGTGTCTACTTTAGGTCAATAACCAGTCAAACTAAATTTACATATAAAGAGAAATTATTATGAACCACCTCCGATACAAAATATCAATTCACATAGGACCTAGTTTGTTCTAACATGTCAAGATATTATATTCAGAAAGGAGCATCACTAGTTAAGTTCCTAAGTTTAGCCCGTGAAAGGACACCATCTTTCTTACCATCTACTGCCCTAGCCATATATCATCTCCCTTTATCGTATTTGGACGTACCGGCAACGCATATTTTACCAGAACCGTTATGAGTCTTTTCACGATCACATTACACATTTTTTTGTGTCGTATTTTCAACTTCAATGCAGTAATGACAATTTTGATAATAAATTTAAGTCCACTAAAATTAGATAACTCGGAGCTCAATGATGACGGTGGAAGAATTACATCACACCAAAATTTTGTTGAGTAGAAGTATAGAAAAGTAGAAGAAACAATAGAAGAAAGTTTAAACTTTCAAAAAGGGGTTATTAGTGCGAAAAGATAGTTATTTATGTTTATATTAGAAAAAGGTCGATTTTTTAATGTGCAATGCCTACTAACGGTAATATTATTGTTACTCAATGGTCATGTCATCATTTCTTTCTGGAGGTGTAAAAACCGGTTTTTTTTAACCGAACCGGTTTCTTTTTGTCACGGGGTCAAACCGGTTTTTTTTTTCCAAGTCGGTTCAGGTTACAAACCGGTTTGGCTCACTAAGTACTCGAATCTGTCAAACCGATTTGGACCGGTTTGAAACCGGTTTTTTTAAAATGAACCGGTTTTTTTACCGATTTAACTAGTTTTTAATATTTAAATACAAACCGGTTTTGAGTGTTAGGCTACCAAACCGGTATACAAACCAGCGGTTCGAATCAGGTTTCAAACCGGTCTGGCTTTTTCCCGAACCGGTTTTTTTGTACACCTCTGTTTCTTTCCCACGTTTGTGAACCCAATGTCTAGTAGTTGCGGCGGTGTTACCACCTTACCCGTTTGAACTGATGTTATTGAGAAAAGCTAGAATAGCCATACTAACAATACTTTGGATTCATGAAATACTTAGGTGCGGAACATTTATAGGTACATGACTACATTCCAACTTTATTTCTGCTACATTAAAGCTTTGATTTTTGAATATCTAAAGTATAAAGTTAATAATATTAAAAAAATAGAAGTAAAACAGAAAAAGCATGGTGCTGAAAACAATGCAAACAAGTGCTACTAACCCACCTCGCCGCATTTAAACAATATTATCTTCTAGAACTTTAATTTATATGCACTTTATATATTTCTCCACGTCAAATTTAATGATTGGATATACACGATAATTACACTTGTATGAACCATTGTATTATTAAAGTAACGTTGGTATCTCCCTTAGTTATTTTAACATACTTGACATAAAATTTAAGATAATGTTATAAGCTAAGGAGTTTACGAAACATATTGGCCCCTTATTTATAAGAAACAATTAATTTAAAAATAGTGTGTTTCTTATATAATACTTTTACAAGAGATATTGAGTCTTGCTTACCCTTATATCGACTCAGATTATGGATAGTGATGTTTCTAAAAGGGTGTAAGAGGGTCATGATTTTGGATTAGCGGGTTAAGATTATTGTAATCATGCTTCTCACATAATTTTTAGGTTGATTGGCCACAATGAGATTTTATACATTATTTAGTTGAAAGTTATTATCATGTTCCTTTTAATTAAAATAATATGAAAACTTAAATATATGTCTTGAGGGATCCTAGGGAAAGAAATAAAAAACGATAAATAAATAAATAAATAAATGTATAAGTATGTTCTATCTTGTTGTGACAGAAATACGACAGTAAATTTAGCGTAAGACTTTTGGGTATCGATTAGTCTAAATGATATCTAGCTAAATGAATCGTGCTTGGTTGACCTATGGGGTTTACGAGTTGACATGTTTAATATGTTTATTATATAATTTAAAAAAAAAAACATGTTTAATATAATAAAGATAAACGGAAAACGAACATTAAATATTTATTAAAAAAAACTTTTTGTTGTGAAATTGTATTTTCAAAGTAGTAACATTCAAAATTAAAATAAAATAAAATTTTCAAGTTAAACAATCATGTTACTGGCAACTCTTAAAAAATCATGTCGTGTTCATGTTGATGTGTCAGACGCAATTTTTGTGTTTGTGTCAGATTCAACCTGCGAACTCACAAACACGACTTATTTAATATCTCTTTTTGGGTGGATGAGAGGAGGTGAGGGTGATTGTTGATTGAAGGTGGTGGCATTTGGGTAGAATCCGGTGAAGAGGAGGGCCTGAATGGATAACCGGATATTTTAATAAAAAAATAAAAAAATAAGAAATATATTTATTTTGTATAAATAATTAAAAAAATAATAATATTGCTTGGATTTGATGATGTGACACATTATATTGGTAGGGTAGGAAAGAAATTTAGAAAATTAAAAAGTTTTATAGTCGTATGGATAATACCTAGCGTATTTAAAAAAACTCGATTGGGTTTTGGATATACACAAATTGTAAATTATCTACTTTTACGGAAAAAATGACATTTTTACCATTAAACTACTTTGTGCTATAAGGAATCAATTCCCCTCATTGAAAGTCGAGTAGTAAAGAGATACATGATCGAAAGTTAAGTTGTAAATTACAATTGTTCACAAATCAATTGTTTACGTAAAGTTGGGATTGAATGAGCGTTTACATTTAGGCCCAACAATTATGGTTACTTTGTTTTAGTAAGCCCATATAGGTTTATAGAAAGTTAAAAACACGTTATACAGGGGCTATTGCTGTCAACAGAACTTTTTAGTGGTGGATTTATAGTTTGTTCAACCGTATGAAATGAATTGTTGGATAGATCACTAATAACTAATACAATATGCATGAAACTTACTAAAATAGTAGAATGTTATATCATGACCGGAAGCCCAATACAAGCACCAATGAAACTTGAACTTTTAGCCCAAGCCCAAAAGGCCCAAAGTTAATATGACACCTAAAAGGCCCAAACTAATGGTGGATTTTGAGTTGGTTCAACCATATGAAATGAACTTTTTGATAGATCACTAATAGTTAGAAAATACTGAAGTTATTAAAATGTCTTATAATGACTGGAGGCCCAATCTAAGCACCCAGTAAAACTTAAATTGTTAACCCAAACCCAAACGGCCTAAAGTTAAATAGTCACCCCAAAGGCCCAAACTAATTGTGAATTTAAAGTTTATGAAATGAATTTTTGGATGATCACTAATAGTTATAAAATACTAAAAAGTTAATAAAATATTTTATAATGACTACAAGCCCAACCTAAGCGCCCAATGAAACTTGAAATGTTGGGCCCAACAGAAAAAGACCAAAGTGAATCAGACACCCCCAAGGCCCAAACATTCGACTACCGCTTAATCTCTGCCTTTGGGCCAGACCCTTCTAAGTTGTAACAAACGTCGTTTTTTTTTTAAATAATTTGGGCTTAGGAGATCGATTTAATCCATAAACAGATTTGTCTTTGATTTGTTTTATTTTAATGAGTTGAGAAGATTAACATAGCACGCCTAAATAAAATAAAACAAAAAGGAAAAGAAAAGAAGAAGATTAACTTAAAATTTTAACTAAAACGGATATAGATCGTTTGGATTAAAATCATTCCAACTATATATAAACGAATAGGGTTGGAGTTTTAGGATTTAAAATTTCAAACTTTCGATGAAAATTTTCAAAATTAATCTACTACACGCTAATTATCTACTAGACTACTAGAGTGAGAAATCTAGGGAGTTATCAATTCATTTTCGTTATTATACAAAATTATTACATACAAGAATTATACTTGTTAGTAATTATATTGTATGAAGAGACCCAGTAAATTAATAAACATTTTAAAACCCAATAACATATTTTATAGGGATTTGATTAATAAATTACCCAAATTAAGTAAAAGATTTCTAAAAGTTATATCTTATTTTGTTTTGTACCCGGCAATCTAACCTAATCAATGACCTATTACATTGAATTACCTTGACCCCATTAATTTATACCCAACGATTAACACGCTCGCATGTGTGTTCCGCCTCTGTCATATTTAAATTTCTAATCTAAGTGCCCATTTTTACTTATCGCATTCAAATTTACTAACCAGAGTTTAACCTAAATTACATACTATATTTGTTATTCTTTGCGATGACGTTGACGCAGAACGCTCAAAACAGCAACCGGATTCTAACACTCAAGCAGACGCATGGCTTTTAATGCGGTTAAACTAGCGATAAGGCCAATGGTGGTGGCTGTGTGAAAGGGCTGAAGGCAAGGATGACCCCTAAGATTCTTGTTTGAAGATTCCAAAAACAACACAACTTAAAAGAATCAACTGTATGAATATATTCGGTTGAAATTTCAATGAAACACTTTAGCATCAAATGTAAATGATTCAACAACAAATACCACGAACCTATCATAATTCATATTGAACTCAAATATTGTATCGTTGTCATATGAACAATAGAGATGATTTTGGCTGACTATTTGACCAGCAAACGAGTTAGAAATAGCATAGGTGAAAAGTGAAGTTTTTTAAAACATAAGGGGTAGAAAATAGAAATATAGATGGTTAGCAAAAGAAATGACATATAAGTCAAAGGGGATCAGATTATGTGAAAAGGAGGGGCTGACTGAAGACCCGGTCCACGAAACAGAAAGCCAGAAGAGCAACAGCTGGCTGTTGTTTACAAGGGTATGGTCCTATGGATCATGTGTTATCTACTGCGGTCTAAAAGTTATGTTAAACGTATTTAAAAAGACAATCTAATGATAAAGCGTTCTTTTATTGAAAAGATCGATAGTTAAATTCTGTATAGTTCGAAAATCTTATACGTATCGAGTCCAGCTCTCATGACTTTCAGTCGTCCTTATAATTGTTTAAGCTTTGCGCACCGGATACAAGTTAGAGGAAAGTTATTTAAAAATATACATTTCATGAAAGATATATAAAGTTGGTCTCTGTATGCGTAAACTTTTTTAGCTATTGTTTGTTATGATTAATAAAAAAAATAAAGATTAATATTCCAAGACTTTCTTTTAGCATAGACTGATTTTTCACTAAGCTTGCATGTAGATTTGGTAAAAAGGATAAGTTGATCCAAACATATTTAGCTTATACAAAGGTTGATTTGGAAAAACAACATAAGTGTCCGAGGTAAAAATGATCAAGATTCATCTTCTTATGACAAAATGAAGACCCTGAAAATTTTAAGATGATACCGAAATGTACACATTATAAAATGTATTATGAAGCCAATCATAACTTCACATAAATATAACGCAACACATGAACTCTTTTAGACAATTTCATAAATACACGAATATTAAAAGAGTATCAGGTTTATTTTTTGTTGTGATGTGTGATGGTGTGGCTACATTTTTGTATTTGGGAATATACGCGTATGCAAAACACATATTGGAAAACAATTTTACGTATTCTATGGATGTAGACCAGATTTCCTGGAGGATGATGTAGATGCAAATATAAAATAGATACATATAATAATAGTGTTTCATGAATGATAATTAATTAATTACTAGGTATGCTCTTGTACTAGAAAAAAAAAACAGTCTTTAACAATAGTTGTTTCTCTTATCTGGCTTAGGAAACTTCTAAGTTATGTACTTATGTCTAAAACTTTCAATGCTTCATTTTCTATGCAGGACCCCTCAAATCCATTTTCTATGTTCATACGATGCTTATTTTTCAGTCCTCACTTTCATTTATTTGCAAATGCCCCCTTTTAGTTCGTCAAAATGTCAACTTTAATCGAATCCCCAACTTGTATTTTTTCTAGTAATCCGCTTCTGAATTCTACACTCATGGTGAAAACCGGACTAGACCGTTCAGACCAAGAACAAACTCCAATCCAGTCCGGTTTGATGCTTAAATTGTTTTGACGTTGAACTGGTGGTCGAACCGGCAACCCGAACCTAGAATTGGACCAGTCGAACCGGTTTTTAATACTTTTTTGATTATCAGTATTTTCTACATTATATTCATTAAGATAGTATAAATTTATCCGGTTCTTATATCCAGTACGACTGGTCGAACGAGTCCGACCAGGTGACCGGTAAGACGTTTGGTTCACTTTCATTTCCGGTTCTAAAAGTATTGATATTTAGCATACTTGAATATGATTGTGCATGCTTGAAAAATGTGTAACTATAAAAAATACTACGAATTAAGCTTACAGATAAGTTTATGAATCTGAATGACAAACAAATGATAGCTGAAGGGGTGTGTATGTAAATACCTCTACTCGTATACATTCAAGGAAAACATCGTCATTTCAAACGTGTGAGTAGAAATACATCTTCTGTCATCCACTTAGGTGTCTTTTGCACACCCAAAACACTATATAAATCCACAAGATCACCACCTTCACTATCACTCGTTTCAAGCTTCTAGTTTGATTTATTTTGTAATTCAAAAACCGTACGTAAAAGTTTCAAGTGTCTGATGAAGAAGAACGACCGAAATCCTCCGTTACACTCGTTGACCAAAAAGAAGTACCGAGGAGTGAGAATGAGAAGTTGGGGCTCATGGGTGTCAGAAATCCGAGCACCGAATCAAAAAACAAGAATATGGTTGGGCTCACATTCAACCCCTGAGGCTGCAGCTAGAGCCTATGATGCTGCCTTCTATGCCTCAAAGGACCATCGGCCAATCTCAACTTCCCACCTCATCATTACAACCACCTCGACTATTCAACCACTCTTATGTCTCCCAAATCAATCCAAAAAGTGGCGGCTGCAGCAGCTGCTGCAGCCGCCCCCACCAGCGGTACTAGCATCAGTACCGCAATTGGTGATTCATCGTTACCTTCGCATTCTCCTTCTACTTCATCGCCTTTGCGGTTACCAACAAGTCCCATTGACGATGAAATTATATTGGTGGCGAGCGATTCTTCTAACACGATGATGTATGAACCGCCATGGTCCTGGTGTAACTTGGATGCACCTATGTACGATGATGTAATTCCTGACGAGTCAATGTTTGATCCTTTGTGTTCATTGGGGATCCAAGATGTTGAGGAAGATGTTTATGACATTCCTCTTTGGAGCTTCTGCTGAATTTTTGGTGCTGCAGTTCCACGTGGAAATTCAATGGAATATTATGAATCATTTATTTATTCTTTGGTGATTTTCATATTAATTTGTTTGAGGTCACCATTTACTCAAAATAATCTTTCACAAGTTTTGTTGTTATTACTAATTATTAATTGTATTTATTTTGCAAATTATCTCTCTCTCAAGTCTCAAATGTAAGGTTGACGTTTATCACTATAAATTAATTATAATTGGAACTAGAATTACTGTTCATTGCATTTTATTTTTAACATATAAAAGCATTCATATCTTACTTTTCATTTTAACTTTTATAATTACACTAAAATTACTAATTTTTTCTTTTTTTTTTTCAATTAAATAATATTTTTTAATATATTTATCATTATCTTTTCTCTATCATCTACTAACAACCACTTTTAAAAAAAGTTAAAAAATTAATAGAGATAAACAATGTTTTATTAAATATACAGATAAACAGTAACATGTTTTTTATCATTCACTCATAATAACTTAAAATTATTTTTTATAATATAAAGAATATACTCATAAATATATAAAGGGTGGGACGTGAATGCTCTAAGTGAAATCAAGTATATGCTGTGTTTAAAATCAATGAAATATAAATTAAGATTAAACTGAAAAATTTAAGAAGATGTAAACAAAAATATATACATGATTAGATATTTACCCGTGACTTTCAAACATGAAACATGGTATATTGATGATTGTGTTAAAATAATTGTGATGTGAGTTTAAATATATGCAAGTACAAGTTTAAATGATATTTTAAAGTAAATTATATAGATATTCATATAAACATTAATTTTTAAATCGCTATTATAACACTAGCTATTGTAAAGGATTATGTGTTCAAAAGTTGCATGTTCATCAAGTCAATAGACCGTCTATAATTTTGTCGCGCATCCCATGTGACATGAAGAGAACCGGCAAATGCAATATGAATAGGAAATAAAGAAAGAGAAATTAGTGAGAAAAGGCAGATAACGTAAAGGGGGAGGGCCGAGGGGACAGTAAGGGAGGAGTGAGGACTGCTACCCCTGAAAGAAGGTTGTTCTTATCGACGTAGTAAAGCTGCACAGCCTATGCGTGAAACAAACACCGATTATGACAATGTGAATGCCTTTGGTTGTTTTTTTTGTTTTCCTAACAGGCTAGAACCATGTAAATTGGATTGTCGTGGCTCTAACGCGTCCATCCACACATGTATCTATATAAAAACGGTAAATGAATTAAAATGCAAGTTAATAAAAATTATTTGAATTATAATACATGTTAAATAAATTAGTCCGGTTTAATTACAAATATATATAGCATAGAAAACCTCAATGGGTAAATAATTATTAACTAGATCAACCGGTTGAGACTTTGAACTAGCATCTCTATTTAAATCACTCGCTTATGAAACTGACCGGATGAACCGGTAAACCAGATCGATAGTTGGATCGAAATAAAAATGGACATGTCTTTTATCTTTCAGAATCTCACCAACTACATGAGAGCCTAAAATTTGTTTATTCTAGTGTTCTTATCTTGTTAAAATTACAAATTCATATAAAAAGGTTTAAGTATTAGCATATTTGAATTTACAATTAACTATACATATGTATTATTTTAAAATCATTTATAACTTCGTGATGTTATAAAATTGAAAGAAGTCTAATTAGTCTAACATCTTTTTTATCGGCAAATATACGTCACTGGTTTAAAAAACTAATCTAACTAGTAAACTGGCAAGATTATCGGTTTAAAACATGTTTTGGAATTACAACATAAACAAACCTTAAAAATTAATAGCTTTATAGTTTAATGACAATAGTATTCGTCATCGCAGAAATAATTAGTGAGTAAATTCCTGAACTTCTTACTGAGAAAAAAAGTTGTTGATCAAAGTAAACATAAAATTAAAAAATTAAAAAATATAATATATATTATAGTTGGTTGTTAAAAAGTGTAGCAATGACTACGAGTACGGAGCCGTTTGGTTGTCATATCTTCCAGCTTGCAAATAGCTGCCCATTCCGTGTTGCTGCTCACTGCTACTGCCGCCACTAGCACCTTCCTTCTCCTTGCCCCACGTATACTAAAACTTTATTTTATTATTTTCTATATTTTACTAAATAATTATATTAAGAAAATCGTTGAATTCCGTATAAGTACACTATCACACTATAATACAAAAGGAGGATATCCTTCTTAACGCGTGTGTTAACATCAACATGCTAGAAAATTGATAATACTTCAATTTATATTTGACGTGTGTGATCGACCAAGACATAGAAATAGCTTTTGAAGTTAAACTAAAATTAATTAATGAACCCTGGGTCGGTGTTACAATAATGACCTTAGGATAAAGAGTGTGATGTCAACCAATCTTAATTTTTTTATTTTTATATGTAACATATATAGTTTTTCAACTTAAGGGAGGGCTTTGATGTTTTGATCAAAATCTTGATTTTACTCCTTATAATTTGTAATTCGTTTCAATTAACTTCAATTCACTAACAGCGTTAAATATTTCTGTTAAAAGGATGGGCAATTTAGTCATTTTACTGATAGGGGCTAATGATGTAATTTAATCAAACTTGTTTACATAATTAAAAAAATTAAAAACTTCTAACACAAGTATCTCCGTTCTCTTTCTACTATCTCTCTCTCTTTTTATCAAAAACCCTAGATCAGCCATGACATAACCACTGCCCACCAACCACCACACAACTACCACACAGCCGCAACAACCACCACCACCACACAGCCGCAACCACCATTACCACTCCGCCTTCTCCTTCATTCCATCACACCACCACCACCCATTGAACACAGTTGACCCATCACGCCACCATTGCCCCTTGAACCACGGTCGCCCCATTAAACAACAACATTGTCTCCGTTGTCGCCTTGAATCACCACACCAGATCTGAAGGCAGCTGACTTGGGAATCACCATCACCTGATCACCAGATATGAGAATCTCGTAAGTTGCAGACGATCAGGTTAGGTTACAGAATTCGATTTGGAGAGAAAGAAGATAAAGGTAGGGTGTTAGTGGTGGCGACAAGTGGCTTTGCTGTTAGTGGAGGCAAATTGTATTGCTGGTGGTGACCTGCTACTGGTGGCAATTAACGTTGGTGGTGTGGGGTGGCCGGAATAGGTGGCGGTGGTATGTGGGGTCGCCGGAAGAGGAGGCGGTGGTGGTGTGGGGGTGGGCGGAATAGGTGGCGGTGGTATGGGGGGTCGCCGGAAGAGAAGGAGGTGGTGGTTTGGTGAATTTGTTGCTGTTTACGAGAAGGAAATAAAGGCTTTTAATAATTATTGTTTTATTTTGTTAATTTAAATAACTTACACAGTTAGTCCTTTATTAATTTAAATAATGACATAATTAACCTTTACATGTAAAATGACCTAAATACCCTTACTTTTAACGGGAATAGTTAACAGAGTTAGTGGCTTGGAGTTAACCGAGACAAATTAGAAATCACAAGGAGTAAAATCAAGATTTGAAACCTTTGGAGACAAATCGTTATTTGAACTAAATCACATGAAGTAAAAGTGAAGTTTACTTATTATTCTATTATTGTTATATTCGAAAAACAAAATGAAAAGCAAAACAATACATTGAAACCAATAAAGCACTTCGGTTGTATTTTTCCGAAATAGATATTGAACGGTGCGCTACCCTTTTGTGGTTTTGATTTACTCAAAAAATTTCAGTGTAGCTTTTAGTTTTACCGATTGCAGCATCAAGATATAATCATTTAGGTGATACGACTCGAATAGAAAATTATGATGTCAAATTAAGAAATACAATGTTTGGGACAATTATCCTAGATCTGTCACTTTTTATAATCACAAGAAATGTCATAAGTCTAGAGGTGAACGGAAGGGCAATGGTTATTAGGAGCGGCTGAGACTGGCGGTTGTTAGAGGGTGAGGGAGGTTGTCGCTCGTGGGTGTGGTGGACGAGTATTAAAACCTGTATATATGACTTGTGTTGCAAAACATGTATATTATAAATTGTGTTGTATTAGTTTTAACATTAAGTGAAAAAATTTAATCAAGTTCTAACATTTATAGGTTTTTAATGGCTTGTTTATATATATTAGAGCATTCACAGCAGGTTTGGTGTATTTATGTGAGTGTAATCCTTAAATTATATGAAATGGTTGTAAGTGGTTGTGAGTGGAGGAGAGAGAAATGTTACTGTTCAATCTGTAAATTTAAGGAATTACTGTTCAAACCCTTATAATTTTTTAATATTTTTAAAAGTTGTTGTGAGTGTAGGAGAGAGAAAATATAATGATAAAGGTATAAAAAATATTATTTAATTAAAAAAACGAGAAAAAAAATAATATTTTTAATGTAATTATATGAATAAAAATAAGGAATGAATTGTGAATGCTCTTATATTTTAGTTTAGAATGATAGAATTATATATTGTTAATTTCTTATTATAAAAGAGTAGAAATTATACCTCTCATAATGTAATATTTTCATATATAATAACTTTATTTGTAGGGTTGTTAAACATTGTCGTCTTTGACTATAACTTTTTTGCTTGGTACGTTTGAAAGTATTTTTAATATGTGATATCATTCTAAATAAACTCATTTGTAAATGTCGGTGGGGTACCCCCATCGACTGCCACGTGTCATAATACAATTGGTTGAAAGCTTTTTTCTTTTTTTTTTTTTGTTTTTTCTGAGCCATTTTTAGGGAATATGTATATCTGTTTCGATGTTTGGTAACCACTTCATGCTTTGCCGTAATGGTTGTTTCTTTTTGCACGCAAATCGCTAGCACACAACACCTGGGTTCGAAACTTGGGCTCAACATTTTTTCTTATTTTTTCTAACTTTGTCTCCACTTTAGGTACATCATATATTTATTCTTGACATCTATAGTTAACAAAAAGACCAATTAGCATGTTGTTTAAGCACGGCTTTGTTGTAAGACTATTTCTTTGTTGGTTTTGTTTTATATTTACAAGTTTAGATTTTTCCATTTTGCATTAAAACATATAAGGAGAAAAACTCCACAGCGCGCGGGTTAAAAACCTCGTTATATACCATTATGCATAGTTAAATATATTTTTTATTTTTTATTATAATATTAATAACTCGTGACATGAGTTAAATACTTAAATAGTATTCAAAGAATTGAATATTTTTTTATATTAACTAGAAACTAGTTAATATGTCAAAATTACACGCTCGAAATGTAAAAGAATTTGAAATGTAAGGGGAAGAAGTAAGAACTTCAATAAACATTCACATAAATATAATATTTGTTAATAATTGAGAGTAAATGGTACAGATTTCCGTATCTTTCCGTACGGTTTGTGACATTTTGGGTGGTTTCGACGTAAGCCTCTTATTTGGGTCCAACCGACATGTGATGTGTTTGTCATCTCAACATCATCCATTCTTTAAAGTTTTTAGTTTTTTTATTATCGACCACAAATCTTTTTTAGACATCATTCACACACGTATCAATTAAGCTTGTATCATTGTATGTATAAATATGATTTGATTGCTCAATAAATTTTTAAAGATTGAAAAAGTAAAGTACAAAATACCTTTAAAATGTATAACCTACGCTAGCAAAAAGAACAAGTTAAGATAATTACACAAGTTGTGTTTACGGATTAACACTAAAAGAAGTCAGTACTATATGAATATGACTTGAAAAATCTAATAAAAAGTCATTTAAGAATCGGATAAAATGTAAAATAACTTTTTCTTTAAAACTTAAATTTGACTTGCTACCTGCTAGCTCTTGAATGTTTGTAAAAACATACAGGATATATAATAATTTTAACAGGACCCCTCATTGGTATGCAGGTGATTCAGTTTCAAAGCGTTACATATAAATAGTTATAGCATTACAAGACGTGACTTTTCTTGTGTGAAGTAAAGCAGGTAAGACTAAACAACAGAAACGAATATAATCTAAGGCAGGATGTAATTGATCTAGAATTAAAAAGCTAAGCACCACTGCTAATTCTTGTTTGGAACCCAATTCATATAATTAGGTATAAAAACTAAAGACGAATGACCTCTTAGGTATTTTTGTTGTTGTAATTTCGAAAATTATAATTCTCTCTATTCAACAATTATCTAATCTACTTTTAATTTACACTTCCTCATGAGACTCAAATTCTCGACAACTTGTGGAAGGTTATCATTTCATACAACTTGTTTGTGGATTCAATCTTAACCATTGTATAAAATATCATTTAGTATGGCTAGCTTTTTTACATTATCAGTGAAATTGGATCAACCTTAAATCAACACCCAACGTATCCACTTACGCAACCATACTTATAAAAGCTTAAGGTTATTGTTTGAAGTAAACAATGTTAGGTAAGCAATTTTGCTAGTGTTGTTTACCATTCAACATTATCTTGGATACCTTTAAACAAATTTTCTTACATATTACTTGGGAAAACAATTCAGAAAACAAAAGAAAAAAGAAAAAAAAAATGTATTTTTATCAGTAGGTTAGTGTGCAAGAAATTTCAATATATATCACGATGATGAATTGATGCCTAAATATCACTTGGAGATGGAAGCCCAACTAGCAATTGGAAGTCCAAACTTCCCTTCAACCCATACCAAATAGATTTACCAAGCCTATAAGTGATAAGTAATGCTTGTTCCGAAACATGTTACCCCACCTGTACCAGAAAAAAAAACCGATTTTGACATGAACCAATGACCAAATCGTGGGTTGATACTGATTTGTAACTTGTCTTGTTCAAGCCGGTGTAACCCAAGTGAATCGGTTATAAACACCTAAAAAAAGGAAGTGAGTTCCCTCTCTTGAAATCAGTTTGAACCCAGATTCAATCAAGAACAATTTGAAAATGAAACATAACGTTAAAAAAATGGTCCAACAACCTCTAACCGAGTGTTCTTTCTTTATCTATGTTTCCACAATCAACTTGTATTACCTATTATCGATGCCACGCACTTGCTAAGTGTAAGCACGCATATACTGAAATCGTTGACATTACGCAAGATAAAAGTATTTATATTTATTGGTTCACGTGTCGGTTTTTTTAGTTTGAATATTTTTTTCTACTAAAAGCATAAACATATCTGAATTTTAAGATGAGTGTTCATTGGTTTAGATTTCAGGTGTTTGAATTTGATTTCCTTGGTTTTGTAAAGAGCCTCATGTTTAATGAGATACAATAATGAAAATCCGAAGCCTAGCATATGTAATCCGGGTTACTAGGTCTTTGTCGAATAGAGTTCTTAGAATCGAAAATCAACTACATGGTGTGGTTTCTATTTAAAACCAAACCAAAAACCCAATATTTATTTTGGTTTGGTTTTAAACGGATCTGTAGCCATGATATAGTAAATCATGTCATCCACGAGTTGTTGGGGGTTCACTTTTCAACACGATCAAGTAAATGCCAGTGGGCATCTACACAATTGGTAAGGCTTGGGTTAAGTATGTTATGTGAAAGTGGTGCATAAATAACACCTCGAACCCCACATCTAGCAGCTTTGTCGTTGGTTATTCCACATTGTCTCCGGTGTTTTGGGCTGGGAAGGTGTGACACATGCCGGTTAACGAGTCTTGTTACACTTATTATTTAAACAAATCATGTTGGGTTGGAGTAAATTACACGGATCGTCCTTAAGGTTTGCTCAAATTTCACATTTCGTCCATAGGATTGAAAAATTACAGTTTTAGTCCTAATGTTTGAAAAAACAAAACACGTTTTGTCTCTGGGTCAACAGTGGTGGTAATTCAAACGTAAAGGTGTTATTATTTCTAAGATTTCTTTTTGTTTTTATTATTGAAGGGTAATGGTACTTTTACAGTCAATTAACGGAATTATTTACCAGCCAATTGACCCAGAGACGAAATGTGTTACGTTTTTTCAAATGTTAGGATTAAAACTGTAATTTTTCAATTACAAAAACAAAAAATGAAATTTAAGCAAACCTTAAACACGATCCGTATGATTTAATATGTTGGGTTGGGTTTATAAATCATTCAAACACAAACTAAAAGCAGTTACAAAACTAATTAATTTACCGCGTACGTAAAAATCTAAAATTTCATTTCCGAAAATTACTGTTGTTACAATTGGCGTTTGGCTTAAGCTTTAAGCTAACCATCAACGTTACACGACTCCATATAAGATGATATTGCATGAACTTAAAGTTGCTTAAGCGATTCTTTATTGCGTACGGATCAACGATCGTCGTCCTCAATCGCCTCTCATTAGGTATAATCGTTACCCTAGGTTGCATTCATACATGTTTTCATCCGTTTTGTGTTTCGATTGTTAGGTTTGTATTCGTTATTTTTCGTATCACGTTCGATTTCAGTTAGCCCTAGCTTTAACGGATTCGTATCATTCTCTTGACGTTTTTTACCCTTTAATCGTTGAAAGCATGTATGTTTTGATTTCAAATAGACGTGAATTGCTGATTAACATTCCGGTGGCTACATTGTGATACGTAATTGGAGGTCTATGTCTGTTTCATGCTGCGTGATTTGCAAATTGTTTGTCATTGGATCGCTGTGTTTTATCCTGTTGAAATTGTTAGTTTTCGTTATTCTAGATGCTTTGTAATTGACATGTTTATAATGTATCTCCAGAATTTGAGATCGGAGCCGATTATTGGGCGTGCAGTGTGAAGTAACAGGGAGGAACTATGTTGCATTCTAACAACCGTAAGTTCCTTTATCTTCTTTTCTTATGGTTATCACTCTGTATGTTACTGTAAATGCCATTGGAGTTGTGCATGTCTTTGTACTTCTTCTTTCATTGGGTTGTGTTTTGTGGAGGTCTTATATGTCGTGATTCAAATGTCTTGTGTCTGATTGCCATAATGTATTTTAGAGTAATGGGGGCAATTTCTATTAAAAAATAATCAAAGAATACAAAACAAAGGCTAAAGAACCTCCGGGACAACACCCCAAGGAAATCCATGAACCTAACTTTGAATTTTTACAAACAAACCCATTCAAAACTAGCCCAAGTTTACCTAGTCTCGAATAGGCCTTGTACACAAACCATTTACAACCCAACAGTTCAAGTCTTCAAGCGACTTTATGTTCAGCAGTTCAAGTATTTATTTTCTTATTCTCCTCCATTTTATTAAAAGTTATAGATTGCAATTTCATAAATTCATTTGTGTATTTTAGATATTAACTTCATGTCAACTGAAGCATTAGAATAAAAATAAAGTGTCTGGCAGGTTTATTTTGTTTTAACATCCAAACTAATGCGGTATGTACAGTTTACAGGCAAATGTCTAAAATAGGGGTACAGGAGTATGTCATTCTTTTCATGAGACGTTCTTTTACTGCTTCACCAACTTATTGACCTAAATACGGGGATGTGACAATGAATATCCTGTTAAAGTTTTAAAATAGTTAGATATAAACTTATTTGTTATGCCTAGTGCTGTAGGTGAGACTAGCTGGCTGTAGATATATTTTATTTTGCGAGTCCATAGTTTACAAGAGTCTATAGAAATCAAATGAGGCCTATATGAACCCAAGTTAATTTTGGCTTGCACTTTTAGTGAGTTTAAGTCTCTTTTTTTCTTTAGCCGAGCTGCAAGTCCCACATGCTCTGACCCGACTCTGCACAACTCAAGCACACCCACACTTCTGTTTCCAAAGTTGAAAATGAATGAGTATGTGCTTGTTGTATATTATTTTGGTCAAGCATATACTTTTTTATGTTTTAGAAGGTACCCCTTGCTGTATGTATCCATGTCTCCGAGTTGCTGGATAGAGGATTTTTTTTTTTTTCAGGTTCTTGTGTTCATATTCTGAGGATGGCATATCGAGGTCTTAAGATCCATGCAATATTATACTGTCAATCGTCATTTTTGAATGTGAACATTTGAAACATACTTGATGGCATGCATGTCATGTTTGATCATGATTACTAGATTAAATCTATGCCTGGTGGTGCTGGTCCGCTGGATATTGTAGGCCTGATTCTTGGAACTTGTCACTATGAAGTGTTTTCTATTGATTTTATTTTATTTAACGTATTAACCATCACATAGCCATGTCCTTCTATTGATTTTACCTTATACTTGTGTTTACACACTTCACCAGCTTATAAATGCTTACTGTGTTATCTATCGTTTAAAATATCAGAATCTTGGAATTCATGTGTCCTGTGCTGAAGTAATGTGAAACAATGTGACAAAGTTTTGTCTACTTCTGTGATAATCATTCTAGAATGACTTGGTTCTATCTGAAAAATTAATCTTAACTTTTCTAAGAGTTCTTATGCATTTGTGAATAAAACCAGGACTCAATACTTTTAGTTGTAACTAGTAAATTTTTAAATACAAGTTTCATTTATTGGGATTGTTCATGCCTTTTACATGAAATGTGTGTTTCTGGGATATGTGTTTCTCTCTCATTCATATTTCTCCAAAAAAAAAATAACAAATAATAATAATAATAATAATTTCTGAGTTTGATTCTTGTATCATCTTGTAAGTTCTTATGCTGTGTGAGATTGAATCTGGTATATGTGGTAACTATTTAAGTTTTGTTGGTTATATATACAGCCTTCCCTTTCAATGCATCTTCCGTCAATTCAACCAACTCAAGGTGGTTTTGGCTTTGGCTTTGGTTCAAGAACTCCAGCTTTTGGTGCTTCTGGTGCATCAAGTACACCAGCTTTTGGTGCATCAAGTACACCGGTTCCTGTTTCTTCAAGCATTCCTGCAGATGGGTCTTCACCTGCTCCTGTTTTTTGTGCTACTAGCTCTCCTTTCAGTTTTTCATCAAGTCCAGCATTGGGTCAATCATCTTCTGCATATCAAAGCAGGCCATTGAGTGCTACCTGCTCAGCCTTTGGGGCTCAAAGATCCCCATTTGGTAAATGGCTAATTATATGTTCAAAAACTAATAATATATAGTATATATTGGTCATTGAAAAGGTTTAGTTTGCTTAAACTTTGTTATTATACACAAACATGTAGAAGGCCAGACTACCACACTAGCATTCGGGAGTCCTGGGTTTGGTCAACCATCTTTTGGAGGTCAACAACGTCGGGGAACTAGAGTAACCCCTTATGCACAGACACATGAGGCCGACAGTGGTAGTAGTACACAGCCTGCTATAAAGCTGGATTCAATATCAGCAATGCCTGCATACAAAGAAAAAAGTCATGAAGAACTTAGATGGGTGATTTCCTGATGTTTTTTTCCTTTTGTTTCAGGGGACCCGAATCCCGCTAGCACTTAATCAGCCCCTCTGTTCCAGTCAACTGCACCTACTCTTAGGCAAACAAGTTCTCCTTTTGGGGGGTTTGCCCCATCCTTCAGGCAGAGTACTCCAACCTTTGGTCAATCAAATGCATTTGAAGGAACCATGTTCTCAACTGCCCCTTCACCACTAAGTACTAGCAACATGGGATTTAATCAGACAACTGTGAGTGCCTTTTGTTAGTGACTTAGTGTACTATATGTATAGTGATTAGTTTTCTTAGTTTATCAAACAAATAGAATAACTATAGGACAGATAATTTCATTTGTATTCACCTTGTGACATTTTTGGTCTCAATAGCTAAAAATTGAGTTAAGCTCTAGGCAAGTCTTGTGAAGGTGGGACAAGAGAATACACTTTTTATTTTTATGTTTTGTGGTTTGGGCTAATAGGCACACACAAACTGAAAGTAAAAAAGCCAGTTCAAATTTACATTTTATTATTTCCTTATTTTATTTTATGTATAAATCATCACATATCCATGTCCTTTTGTTGATTTTGTCTTATACTCGTGCTTATCATTTCCTTAATTTATTTAATTTATTATGAAATTTGTGTTTGTCAACAGTTGCTTCTTTTCTTAATTTGTTTGATTCGAGTATGATCTTGCAAGTTTCTTAGGTTGTGTGAAGTTGAATCCGGTATATGTGGTAACCTTTTAACTATTGTTGGTTATACTTACAGCCTTCCCTTTCAATGCCTTTTCAGTCGGTTCAACCAACTCAGAATACTCCTGGTTTTGGCTTTGGAGCACCAGCAGGTGACTTAGTACCTTTCAGTTTTTTTATTCCATTTTGACATTCTTCCCTTGATTCCTTCTATTTTCTCCCCACTATGACAACCTTATTTTCTTCTTGCTTTAGCAGGTGGAATTGGTGGCACAACAAGCATTATTGATCAGAATAATTTCGGGCAGCCGTATGTTTCAAACACTGTTCTTTTAACCCTCCAACTGTGTATATTTTATTCGTTTCATCATAAAAATCTAAATGCTTGATGTGGTAGGTTTGCTAGTCGGAATCCAGCACTTGCGCAGCCAGTCTATTACACATCCATTTGGAACTTTACCAGCAATGTCTCAGATATCAATCAGCCAGATGGGAAATGCACCTTCACTTCAGCATGGAATTACTAGCTTGCAGATTGTTGTTAATGGCTTATTTTCATTAAGTATTAATAATGCATAAAAATAATATAGAGCTTGCTTCATTTCTTGGTAAGACCATTTTCTATTTCTAGTACGTAACTAAAATTTGTTTGTGTTAGTGAACCATGGTTTGTTACAAGTTGGTGAAGGTCTTGATAAACTTAACTCCTATATGGACTTCATTTTTTGGTCAGAGCATATTCCATTTCTGCTAAATAACCAAAATTGTTTGTTGGTGAACCATGGTTTCTTATGAGTTGTGAAAGTTTTGATAAAATTGATTCATATATTAAATTACTTTAGGAACCTCTTCGTTATGTTTGAATGTTTGAACTTGAAACTTAAAAGCTACTAGCTCAAATGATCATCATATGCCATTAGACCAGAAGTCCTTTATAGATTTAAATATATATATATATATATATATATATATATATATATATATATATATATATATATATATATATATATATATATATATATATATATATATATATATATATGTATTGAATTAGTATTGGTACCCCGTGCTATATGACTAGGCTATCATTTTTTGTGTTTAGATAGTCATAAACGTTGTTGTATAGTATTTTTGGAGGTGAAATATATAAACTTAACACTTGCATAAAAGAATATATAGATGAAATAAAAACAAAGACCTAGTAATATATTATATATTCTTTAAACGTAGTTTATGTCTATCATTGAACTTTTATTGTAATATATTTGTAAATTATCTCACTTTTAAAGTAGTATTATTTTTAAAATTTAAACTACAATGTTATGTTTTAATAAATAAATGAATTTTAAAAAACATTGCTAATATATACTGGAAGTTAAAAAATTACGTCTTTGGGGTAAAAAAAAGTACATTTTTAATTAATTCAAGGTTTTAATTAATTTAGCATTGATAAAGTATTTATTTAAATAAAAAATTAACGTTTCATATAGTTTTAACACTAGAAGTTATATGTAGTTAAAAACAAAACTCAATAAGTAGTAAAAGAAATATAATCACATGTTTGTATGACAAAAGATAAAACATATTGTAACCGTATGTATAAATAAGTATATCGTGTGTATGTACAGCAAAAATAAAGCAACAATATGAGAATATAAATTAAAACTAATGATGTAACAACGGTATATTCAGAATTTGAAAAATCATGGTGTTGTTACAATAGAAGCAATAAACTATTCAATAGATTTAAAAACCTTTGGTCGAATATTAGAATAAATTAAAAGAAATCATGAAACAAATTTTTTTTTTATTTTCATTGCGATAATAAAAGAAAAAGGTTAAAAAGTAATTAAAAAAAGACTGTCAAAATATCAAAAAACAAAAAAAAAACAATCTAAATAAATGGGGTGGACAGGACTCAAACCTAGGTCACGAAAAAAAACAACGGACTTGCTAACACACCACATTACATTTGTGTTATGTAATCAGAAACAATTGATTTATTTGGATAATTTGTTTATTGTTTAATTTAAGTGACTTGATTCTTTGATTATATTGATATTCGATTGCTACTTTAATACACTAATTTATTTGTCATCCGCAATGTTAATAGAGATAGTGATCCTAAAATAAATAGCACCGATTGTACTTTATGAATGAACATGCATGGTATTCATTCCTATTATAATTTTTAACTAGTTTGAGACCGCGTTTTGCGCGGGTCTACAACTATATGCATTTGTGTATCAACTATTTCCCGTTTTGACCCATTCACACAAAAAGTCCACTATCTATATTAGCTGTAAGCAGCTGGTTTTAACACAAATGTAACATCAAATTATCAAAATATAGCATAATAATTATTTTTTAAAACAAGTTTAGATTATGGTCAAAATTAAGCAGACCTTGCACAAGCTATGAGTTGTATGACAGAGCCAAAGAGAAGGAAGATGCAGTTGAAGGCTAACCCCACAACATGATGCAGCATTTTGAAAAAAAATCCCATCAAATCAAAGGAGTTGACACCCATTTGGGTTTGAGAATAAGACTTACAATGCTATAGCACATCTTACCCGTTTTGACCCATTATGGTTTGAGAATAGGACTTACCTTTGCTAAGGATAACTGGAATGCTATAGCACCTATCTTGACCTGTATTATTTCAGCTATATGCATTTGTGTATCAAGTCTTACCCGTTTTGACCCAAATCATTATAAACGAAAAAGAAATAATTTGACTTTGTGAAAACAAATCATTTTAGTTGCATTGATTTACATCAATTTTAGTCAACGCCTATAATCAGTTACTAATTTTTTTTACTGTTGTAGTCGTTAAGCTGTACAAAAGAATGGATATGAACCTGATGATAACGATAATGGTAAACGTGTTTCTGGTATTAAACCAGAGATAGAAAAGTAAAAGATAAATGATAAATCAAATAATAATAAATATTAAAGACAATAAACTGCGCTAAGAAGGGGTATTTTGATAAATTACCTGATTTGAAGCACAATTGAACCAAACATCATAATCAGAACCACCATGGTAAAGAGAGTTCCTGAAAGCAAACCTTGACTGATCTAGCCCTATGTTCTTCCTCATTTGCCCTTTCAATTCACCAGGAACTATGGCTTCTTCAGGTTGCTTATTAGGAACCATTCTTCTTCTGGTTTCTTACAAAATATATCTGTAACAGAAAAAGCCTACACCTTTGCCTTTATTTCAGTTTGGTGGCAAAAAATATGTGAATCAATGCAAGCAATCAATGGAAAAAAACCTAATATCACACCCCAACCTTAACGGCGGAAACGTTGAGATGTGAGGGTTAATATTGTTCATGCCACACAACGTTATTTCAAAGTGTAAATATTATTAAATTCCAAGTTCATGACATACATAAATGTAAAGCAGAAGTTTCAATCAAACGACATAACAAGAGTTCAAATAGCATCATGTGACAAAATATGTCATTTTATTAATCTCTAGGTCCAATCTTAGATGTTTACAAGTCTTCATGAGCAACTAAGCGGGATCATTTTCTGAAACATGTTAAAAATAATGTCAACATATAATGTGAGTGAGTTTCCATAGGTTGCACATACATACATATATATATATAAACAATAAGTTGACAATTCATGTAATAGATTATAGAATAATGTAATAATAAATAGATAAACAAATGTAACAATCAAACCTTGATAAATATGACCACAACATGATTATACGATAAGCTAAGTGTACTTGGTTCCCATAGTGATCAAGAATACGTTACTAGGAGCCGGCAATACCTCCGCTTTAGCACCAAATAGGCTTGTCAGGCCCATAGATCTATGACGTCGCTAGGCTAGCAATAGTTAATGATTGTATCTTACAAGTGTTATCACATGATAATTACAAGAGTCCAAATAACCATGACAAAATAAGATGAATTGCACAAGTGTTACAAGAGTAAAAACGTATCTACAAGTGTGTTTATGATAAGGTTAACATGTTTCACCCCAAAAGTGTGAAATAATATAAAATGGGATATGAAAAACTCACATGACTTATAATAATGAACAAATAAGAAGTCTTGTATTAAACGCCGAAGATTCGTTAAGGTTCAACCTAAATGAACGACGTAATAAGTTAATCATGATTATTATAGTGTTAACGGTACTCGGGAATTCATGGTTTAAATTTGTGATTTTGGATGACAATTGTAATGATGTTATTTATAAATTATTAAACCATGATTTTAAATTATAAGATAGATACATTTTAATGTTTGAATAAGAATTTTGTGATAAAATCATTAATAAAAGTTAAACTTTTATTATCAAAAAATTATTATTTACTATTTGATACAATAGTAAATTTATAATTTTAAATGATTAAATTAATTCACATTTTAAATATGTACATATATTTATTCTCATTTAAATATAAAAATTAAGTTTGTAAATATATTTTATAAAAATAAAGAATTTATTAAATTTAAATTCTTGGAAATTAAGGGAGATTTATTACAATTTAAAATTAATAAAAATTTGTATTTTGTAACAATTTTTATAATTTTTAAAATAAAAGAATAAGGATTTATTAATTGATTTTCTAAGCAAAATTTAAAAAGAAAATAATTTTATTTGGTTTTTTCTTTCGGTAAAAATTAGTTTTTATATAATTAATAATGATATTAGAATATTTTTTGGATTTTAAAACTCAAAAAGACCCTTTTTAAAAATAAAAGCAGGGACTCGGGTTCGAACCCGGGTCCCTAGCCACACTACACCATGCTTAAACCGTTGGGCCAAGGCCCTGTTTCATGTCAAACACCCGTTCCCAAATCACAAAAACAATTTAAAACGAGCACGCCCAAATCACCATGAACCCTAATTTCGGTTTGATCCAATTGATCCGCAAAACGAGTTCAATAATGAAATTAAAGTTAGGGCTTTTGTTCCCCATGTAAAACCAAGTGTAACACCTAGTTCAATTACCTGTTTTGGTTATGGGATCAACGAGTTCGACTTGAGTTGATGTCGCGGCTGAGACTAGAATCGAATTGAGATGTGTGCGAGAGGTTTTGTGAAATTGAGCTTACAGAGAGTTGGAAAGGAACAAGGTGAACCTTTCCCCTCTGTTAAATAGATTCAATTTGATCGGTTTCCACACTAACGGCTTCGAGTATGTTCACGGGGGTTACAAGTCGATTTTGGTTCGTAAATAGCCGTTTCAGGAGGAATCAATCATATTAACAGCTTTGAAATGATTAGGGGAACTTTAGACATGTTTAATTGCATTAATATCATGGTTTAAAGGGTTGAATCGGTTTTGTTTCGTGAAGCTTTCGGTTACATGCTCATAGACTAAACAAACCGCGATTAAAATCAAATTAATGTTCGTACATGGGTTCGAAACAGTTCCACGGTTCGAATGACTCGATTCGGGGTTTTAGAACTTACGTTTTGGGGTTGGCCGGAGCGCGGCCGGAGTCCGGCCGGATCACCTGGAAAAATGGTGGGGGGGGGGGGTTAGGTGTTTTAAAAAAAAAATACACTTTAGCCCCTGTAGTTTTATATTTATTATTTTAAGCACAAACTTAATAAATGCTTAATTTATTTTATTATTATTATTATCATTATATATATATATATATATATATATATATATATATATATATATATATATATTAACTTATTTATTTAATAACAAGCAAGTTATAAAATTTTAAATACCAATAAAATCAAGATTAATAAATTTTACAAATGGGCCCTCGTACTTGTATTAATGACAAAACAAGCCCTTACAAGAAATAGCGGAATTAATAACAACTTAACAATTACACGAGAGGTCACAGTCTCCCTAACTTTAAGAAATTTCGTCCCGAAATTAAAGATAAGGCTAAACGAACAGATAGGGATATTTCTTCTTCATGTAATCCTCGCGTTCCCAGGTGAACTCAGCTCCACGTTTGTTTTCCCAACGAACCTTGACGATTGGCGTGGTAGTTGTTCGGGTCTTCTTCAGCGTTCGATCCATAATCTCGACAGGTTTCTCAACAAAATGCAAGGACTCGTCAATTTGGATTTCCTCCAAAGAAACGTGCAAATTTTCCTCGGCCAAACATTTCCTCAAGTTTGAGACATGGAAGACGGGATGAATCCCGCTAAGTTCAGAAGGTAGTTCCAGTTTGTAAGCCACTTTCCCAACTCTTTTCAGAATCTTGAAGGGTCCTACGAAACGTGGGGCTAACTTGCCCTTCTTCCCAAAGCGAACAACACCCTTCCATGGTGAGACCTTAAGAAGAACCATGTCGTTGACTTGAAAATCCAATGATTTGCGTCTTTTATCCGCGTAACTCTTTTGACGACTTCTAGACACCTCAAGGTTATTACGGATTTTGGAGACTTTATCGGTCGTTTCTTGAATGAGTTCTGGACCGGTAATGAAATTCTCGCCGATATCAGTCCAGCAGATCGAAGAATGACATTTACGACCGTATAAAGCTTCGAATGGTTCCATCTTGATACTTGAGTGGTAGTTGTTGTTATACGAGAATTCTGCTAACGGTAAATGCGTATCCCAGTCACCACCAAAGTCAAGGACACAAAGACGTAGCAAATCCTCAAGGGTTTGAATTGTTCGCTCGGTTTTCCCGTCCGTTTGAGGATGGTAAGCTGTGCTTAAATCCAGTTGAGTTCCCAAGAGTTCTCGCATAGAAGACCAGAAGTGTGAAGTGAAACGAGCATCACGATCGGAAATAATATGCAAAGGCACGCCATGACGACTCACAATTTCATCGATATAGATACGAGCCAACCTTGAAACCTTGTAAGTGTCTCGTATTGGTATCAAATGTGCTGTTTTGGTCAAACGGTCAACAATCACCCATATACTATCATGGCCTCGAGGAGTACGTGGTAACTTGGTTACGAAATCCATGGATATATGCTCCCATTTCCACATAGGGATTTCGGGTTGCTCAAGTAAACTACTAGGACGTTGATGTTTCGCTTTGACCCTTGCACACTTGAGGCATTTGGATACATAAGATGCGATATCCTTCTTCATCCCTGGCCACCAATATTGGCCCCGTAGGTCCATATACATCTTATCGGACCCAGGGTGAATAGAATAACATGTTTAATGAGCTTCGTTCATGATGAAGTGACGGAGATTGTCGCGATTTGGAATCCAAAGCCGGTTCAAGAAATACAACATGCCATTCGGTTTTGTTTCCAATTATGACTGAACGTTAAACACTAATTCCTCATCCTTCCATTCCTCGGTTAATGCTGCTTGTTGAGCCTCGCGGATGAAAAACTCGAGATCACTATCATTCCTTATATTTTGAAGCATGATAGTAGCCTCGTTAACATCCACGTGAATCTCAGTATCAAATTCTCCCAACGTGTCAAACCTTTGCCTTTGATCTCGAATTTCTTGAAGTGAGACAGTCTTATTATGGATCTTGCGACTCAGCTCGTCGGCTACAACATTCGCCTTTCCGGGATGATAGCGAATGTCACAGTCGTAGTCGCTAATCAACTAAACCCAACATCTTTGTCTCATGTTGAGATCCTTTTGATTGAACACGTGTTGAAGGCTCTTATGATCGGTGTAGACTATGCATTGCGTCCCATAAAGATAGTGCCGCCAAATCTTCAAGGCAAAAACCACGGCACCAAGTTCAAGATTGTGGGTTGTGTAGTTCACTTCATGAACCTTCAATTGTCTTGACGAATATGCTATGACCTTTCCTCGTTGCATGAGAACACAACCAAGACCTTGACTAGACGCATCACAGTACACGGTAAAATCGTCATTTCCATCGGGGAGAGTTAGGATAGGAGCATTACATAGCTTGCGTTTCAGTGTCTCGAAAGCCTCTTCTTGTTCGGGTCCCCATTCAAAAAGTCGATTCTTTTGGGTTAGCGTCGTAAGTGGTTTAGCAATCTTCGAGAAGTTTGCAATGAACCTATGGTAGTAACCCGCTAAACCAAGAAAAGAACGAACTTCAGTTGGGGTCGTGGGAACACATCAGTTTTTCACGGTTTCTATTTTAGCAGGGTCAACGTGAATTCCTTGGCTATTCACCACATGACCTAGGAATTGAACTTCTTCAAGCCAGAATTCGCACTTAGAGAACTTGGCGTACAGTTGTTCCTTCTTTAAAAGTTCGAGAACTTGTCGCAAATGCAACTCGTGATCGGTTTTTGTCTTGGAATAAATGAGAATATCATCGATGAACACGATCATGAATTTGTCCAAGTATGGTTTACATACTCGATTCATGAGATCCATGAAAACAACAGGTGCATTAGTCAAGCCAAAAGACATAACCATGAACTCGTAATGTCCATATCGAGTACGAAAAGCGGTATTTGGAATATCATTGTCTTGAACTCGCAATTGATGATATCCAGAACGTAGATCGATCTTCAAGAATTGCGTAGCTCCTTGGAGTTGATCGAAGAGGTCATCGATTCGAGGGAGAGGGTATCGGTTTTTTATGGTAAGTTTGTTGAGTTCCCGATAATCGATACACATACGAAATGTTCCATCTTTCTTCTTCACGAATAGCACAGGTGCACCCCATGGTGAAGAGCTAGGACGAATGAAGCCCTTATCGGTTAATTCTTGTAGTTGACTGGCTAGTTCTTGCATTTCAGAAGGCGCAAGGCGATAAGACGATTTAGCCACAGGGTTTGCACCAGGAATTAAGTCAGTCTTGAACTCAACTTCCCGAACGGGAGGTGACCCACTAAGATCCTCGGGAAACACTTTGGGAAAGTCGCGTACAACGGGTATATCCTTAAGTTCCTTCCCCTTGGCTTTCGTGTTAACTACGTAAGCCATAAAGGCTATGTAATTTTTACTCAAACACTTTCGGGCCTTGATACAGGACATGAGTTTGAGTCCTTGAGACGATCTCTCACCAAAGACTTTTAGTGTATCTCCCGAAGGTAGCGGAATTCGAATGCACTTCTCGAAATGATGTTGAAGCTCCCCAGTTGCATAGGAATAAGATCGATAGGAAATTCGTGCTCGTTAAGATTCAGGACGCAATCACGTATTACGACGTCAACTACGATTGATTTTCCATCGGCGACTTCGACCGTAAAGGATTTTCCTAGCTTAGAACACGGCTTAGCAAGAATAGGTTTGAATTCTAAGGATACAAAGCTCTTATCCGCACCCGAATCAAAAAGTACAGACGTATAACAGTTATTTACAAGATACATACCTGCCCAGATAAAAAACTATCGTTGGTACATAGAAAGCAGGTAGAAATTTTACACAATAAAATATCGATTAATAGGGAAGAATGACGTACCATTCACTACGTCGTTGTTGGCTTGTGCTTGATTTGCATTAATGTTGAAAGCCCGTCCTCGAGCCGGTGGGACATTCCCCGCAAGACGTGGGCATTGTGGACGGAAATGACCCGTTTCGCCATAGTTGTAGTAGGCTCGGTTAGCAATCATGGCAGCATCGTTTGGGGCACGATGACAAGTAGCCACCAAATGCCCTTATTTCCAACAAAGAGTGCAGATTCGGCATGGATTATTTCCTGCATGATGATACTTGCAGGTGTTGCACATCGGGTGTGGACCAGTGTAAGCTCTTGCCATGGGTGCTTGGTTTATAGCGACAACTTGCCTTTGAGGGGCATTGGGTGCTGTCACAGCAAAGTTGCGGGCCAGTGTGAACTTGCTTTTCTTGCCCTTGAATGAGGATTCAGCCTTCACCTCCTTTGTCGCCTCGGGAGTCACCTTCGCAGTTGGTTTTGCACCCTTCACCGTCAAAGTACCAGCCTTAATATGATTCTCGGTGAGCTGGGCAATGATGTTGATTGCTTCTTCCAGAGTCGTGGGCCTACTTCCCACCACAGCATCTTGAATTTAGGGTAGTACCCCTTTGATAAACTTCTCGATGCTACGGGGTACAGTATCCATCATATGCCGTAGAAGCATGCTCAGTTCATGATGTCGGGTGGAGTATGCCAAATGATTCCCACTATCCTGTTTGAGGTTCCAGAACTCCTCTTCCAGTTTTTGTAGTTCACTCCTCGGGTAGAATTTTTGGATCATAATGTCCTTGAACTCTTCCCAAGGGAGTGCCAAAGCCACTTCCGCACCCCGGTTTCTTTTCTCGCTATTCCACCGGGTAAGTGCCCGTTGTTGAAGGACACTCGCAGCATAACGGACCTTGAGCTCCTCGGGACACTCACAATTTATGAAGGTGTTCTCCATACTTTTGAACCACTCAAGAAGTCCAGTGGCTCCCTCCTTTCCACTAAAACTAGTGGGTGTACAGGAGTTGAAGTGTTTGAAGGTGCAGGTTCGATTGTTTCCCCTTTGATTGTTGCTATTCTCACCATGGCCATTGTTATCATTACCACCACTATTCCCATTTGCATTATTACTGTTGTTAGCCATTAGGGTGCTACTAAGTTCGTTAATCATGGTTGGGAGGACAGCAGCCATTTGCCGGGCAATCGTCGCGGCAAGTTTGCGGTCGGAGGTAGCACGTTTTCCTTGATGACGAGACATTCTATAAGATAGAAATAAAGAAGATATTAGAATTTGGTAATAACCAGTTCAAGAAATCATGAATTTTTGATATTTACAAATATAAACAGGATGGTTCCATTTAGTACCACACAGCCAATAGGAACATGGACACGTCGAGGTGACTTAATCCCAATTACCTTGAGAAAAATGTGTATGTTGACCATAATTTAGCACTCATCCCAGAAATCCCCAGGTAAGCATAAGAGGTCCCGCAATGGGATTTATACGAAATGCTTGCCTTAGCCCGCGGGCCTTTTGCCAGGAAATCCAGAATACAGGTGTTTATGTGTCACACACTTCCCTATGGGCTATTAGAATTAAAACCTCGATGAGATTTTCAAGATCTAGACATATCGTCTAAAGGATTTTACCCACACGATAAGATGCGTAGAATTCCACACGTAGTCGAGAATAAGTTTTAGAAGAGATTAGACGTGATGGAACTTAAAGGCACATGAAGAGGATTAGAAAGTTGGGGTATACAAAGTTCAAGTCATACTCCTAAGGTACCATTTTCTAAATATAATCAAATAGCACATAAAAGATTTATCATGCAACATGTAACGTCATGTAATAGACATATAAGCAAGCTTACAAGATTATAACAAATATTCATGAAGAGGGGTCCCTAGGTTAACCATAGTCTAGGCCACCATTTCTAATAACTTAAATCCCTATAGTTATGGACTCTGATACCAATATGTCACACCCCAACCTTAACGGCGGAAACGTTGAGATGTGAGGGTTAAGATTGTTCATGCCACACAACGCTATTTGAAAGTGTAAATATTATTAAATTCCAAGTTCATGACATACATAAATGTAAAGCATAAGTTTCAATCAAACGACATAACAAGAGTTCAAATAGCATCATGTGACAAAATATGTCATTTTATTAATCTCTAGGTCCAATCCTAGATGTTTACAAGTCTTCGTGAGCAACTAAGCGGGATCATTTTCTGAAACATGTTAAAAATAATGTCAACATATAATGTTGGTGAGTTTCCATAGGTTGCACATACATACATACATATATATATATATATATATATATATATATATATATATATATATATAAACAAGTTGGCAATTCATGTCATAGGTTATATAATAATGTAATAATAAATAGATAAACAAATGTAACAATCAAACCTCGACAAATATGGCCACAACATGATTATACGATTAGCTAAGTGTACTTGGTTCCCATAGTGATCAAGAATACGTCACTAGGATCCGGCAATACCTCGGCTTTAGCACCAAATAGGCTTGTCAGACCCATAGATCTATAACGTCACTAGGCTAGCAATAGTTAATGATTGTATCTTACAAGTGTTATCACATGATAATTACAAGAGTCCAAATAACCATGACAAAATAAGATGAATTGCACAAGTGTTACAAGAGTAAAAACGTATCTACAAGTGTGTTTATGATAAGGTTAACATGTTTCACCCCAAAAGTGTGAAATAATATAAAATGGGGTATGAAAAACTCACATGACTTATAATGATGGACAAATAAGAAGTCTTGTATTAAACGCCGAAGATTCGTTAAGGTTCAACCTAAATAAACGACGTAATAAGTTAATCATGATTATTATAGTGTTAACGGTACTCGAAAATTCACGGTTTAAATTTGTGATTTTGGATGACAATTGTAATGATGTTATTTATAAACCATTAAACCATGATTTTAAATTATAAGATAGATACATTTTAATGTTTGAATAAGAATTTTGTGATAAAATCATTAATAAAATTTAAACTTTTATTATCAAGGAATTATTATTTACTATTTGATACAATAGTAAATTTATAATTTTAAATGATTAAATTAATTCATATTTTAAATATGTACATATATTTATTCTCATTTAAATATAAAAATTAAGTTTGTAAATATATTTTATAAAAATGAAGAATTTATTAAATTTAAATTCTTGAAAATTAAGGGAGATTTATTACAATTTAAAATTAATAAAAATTTGTATTTTGTAACAATTTTTATAATTTTTAAAATAAAAGAGTAAGGATTTATTAAGTGATTTTCTAAGCAAAATTTAAAAAGAAAATAATTTTATTTGTTTTTTTTTGTAAAAATTAGTTTTTATATAATTAATAATGATATTAGAATATTTTCTAGATTTTAAAACTCAAAAAGACCTTTTTTAAAAATAAAAGCAAGGACTCGGGTTCGAACCCGGGTCCCTAGTCACACTACGCCATGCTTAAACCGTTGGGCCAAGGCCCTGTTTCATGTCAAACACCCGTTCCCAAATCACAAAAACAATTTAAAACGAGCACGCCCAAATCACCATGAACCCTAATTTCGGTTTGATCCAATTGATCCGCAAAACGAGTTCAATAATGAAATTAAAGTTAGGGCTTTTGTTCCCCATGTAAAACCAAGTGTAACACCCAGTTCAATTACCTGTTTTGGTTATGGGATCAACGAGTTCGACTTGAGTTGGGCTGAGACTAGAATCGAATTGAGATGTGTGCGAGAGTTTTTATGAAATTGAGCTTATAGAGAGTTGGAAAGGAACAAGGTGAACCTTTCCCCTCTGTTAAATAGATTCAATTTGATCGGTTTCCACACTAACGGCTTCGAGTATGTTCACGGGGGTTACAAGTCGATTTTGGTTCGTAAATAGCCGTTTCAGGAGGAATCAATCATATTAACAGCTTTGAAATGATTAGGTGAACGTTTAGACATGTTTAATTGCATTAATATCATGGTTTAAAGGGTTGAATCGGTTTTGTTTCGTGAAGCTTTCGGTTACATGCTTATAGACTAAACAAACCGCGATTAAAATCAAATTAATGTTCGTACATGGGTTCGAAACAGTTCCACGGTTCGAATGACTTGATTTGGGGTCTTAGAACTTACGTTTTGGGGTTGGCCGGAGCGCGGCCTGAGTCTGGCCGGATCACCTGGAAAAACGGTGGGGGGGGGGGGGGGTTAGGTGTTTTAAAAAAAATTACACTTTAGCCCCTGTAGTTTTATATTTATTATTTTAAGCACAAACTTAATAAATGCTTAATTTATTTTATTATTATTATTATTATTATTATCATTATTATTATTATATATATATATATATATATATATATATATATATATATATATATATATATATATATATATATTAACTTATTTATTTAATAACAAGCAAGTTATAAAATTTTAAATACCAATAAAATCAAGATTAATAAATTTTACAAATGGGCCCTCGTACTTGTATTAATGACAAAACAAGCCCTTACAAGAAATAGCGGAATTAACAACAACTTAACAATTACACGAGAGGTCACACCTAAAATCACTATGTTACACATAAATGTCTGCTAACACTTGCACATAACACCCTAAAATTGGATTTCCTAGAAAAGGCCATTGGTTGAAAATAGGTTTTTTACATGAAGTTGTGTTTTGCACACAGGTGCATTTACAAAATAAAGTCGTTATTGACATCATGCCTAATCATGTCGTCTACAAAAGAAATAGTTCATAAAGGCCCGTCTCAAAAGGGGGTTGTACATTCAAAAGCTAGTAGCACGTTAGTCATCCTTGGCTTTGTGTTTCTGTTGTGGAGGCGTGTCCTCACTTTCTGGCAGCTTGTTTCCTTTTTGGTGTCTTGGCAGAAGGTGTTGCCGGGGGCACACTCGATGAGGAGGGCTCATTTTCAGTCGAGACGGGGGATGTTGGAGCTGATGTTGGTGGCTTGTATGCTTTGTTGACATTGAGAGGTGGTCCGTACGCATCTACTCTCCCTTGAATTTCAAAGATGAAGGTTTTGCCTTGCAGTTCTTGCAGTTCAATTGGCAAAGTGGTGGGGTCTTGAGTGTTCTGCTGCATAACCATATCATAGCAGGTTTTACCTATGAGTGACTTGACTATGCCATCAAAGAACATTGCAGAGGAAGTTGTGTTGGCGTCAGCAAGCGTTGCAGTAAAACGGTACCTATAGAAATTAAAATATGTAAGGCTTGTTTTTTTAGTATTTGTAAGTGTTTTAGGAGTTCAAACCCGTATGAATGTTTGTCTCTTAATCCATGCTTAAGACAGGAGAACATGTGGCCGTTCAGGTATACTTTGTTGGCACATTTGATGCATGAATTGTAATACCAATCCTGTCCTTTGCCAGTGTATATCTTGTATTTCAGCTAAAACCATGCATGTGCTAACCTGTTATTATTCATATTAGTGTGGCTTTTGGTTTTTAGTTTCTTTTTGGAGATATAGTATGGGCACGCTGGGAAATTAATGAGACGACATTTTATTGATTGACTTTATGTTTTTTTTATAATGATGGTTTGTTACTGAATTTAAATTTGACAGAGTAGTAATTGACTTGACAGGTTACCTTTTTTGTATCAGCGAGTTTGGTAATTGCCTTAGACAGGGGAATTACGTTTCTTTCAGCATAGGTATTCCTTGTTGGTGATGATGGTATGTCAGTTGTTGGCATGTGTTTAAACCTGGCTCATATAAAAGTTATCAGCATATATTTTCTTTTAATTTGTTATTCGTAAAGAGAAGTTTAAAATTTGTGCTTACTTTTGGATAAGAGACCCAAGCTGTGGTATTGCTGGGTTGATGTATGTCTGGGATGCAGATGTTGACGACAGTTGCAGTGCACCTTAAAAGCAATCGTTTTTTTCCTTCAGATTTACAAATACATGAAAGATATGGTATGGTAAATAAAGTGGACATTACCTAAGAAAGTAGTCACTTTAGCTGATGTGACAGCAACAATTACAGGGTCGTCACCGGTTGTAGCAGCCTCTTGGTTAAAGCCAATAGAAATCTCCTCCCATAGTCCAACATCAATAAGCTTGCCACTGTGTGTCAATAAGTATGTAGGTGTAAGTATGATAGATGTTGTCATCATATGTTGTTACGTGTTAGATGTTGTTTGTACCTTTCATGTTGCAGGACAATGCGAAGCAATCTGCTTTTGCTTCTGTTTGGAACTTCTGTGATGTCAACAACATGTCCAATGAAGTCTACGAGAAATTATAAAAGTAGTTAAGCATGGGTTCCAATAAAGTCTACGAGAAATTATAAGAATACTTAATTGTGGGTGTCTTTTGTGTACACGTAATTTTAAAGAACTAAAGTCATTAGCCTGTGTACCTGTGAGAAGTTTGTTTCCGTCATCGTAACGTTCCTGCAAGGCGGAGTACGGTGCGAAATCGAAGTAATACCATGGCAATCCTTTGTCTTCTATTGGAATTACAGCTGTTGCTCTGCCAAAAAGGATTGATGCCTTGCGATTCACAACCAAACAAAATCCAGTTCTGATTAGGTTGTCAAAGTAGGAACTGCTTTGGCTGTCAGTTATTGCTTCGATTGCGTCACCCTGTAATTGTTAGCAGGTTAGTATCAACTATAGAAAATTTGTTAGTTAATCTTGGGACCTTAAGTTACTTGAGTATTGTATATGAATGTTAATAGGACTAGCTAGTTGTATTCTTGAGTTGTAGAAAACATTTTGTAATTTAAAAAGCTAATTTGTAACATGGCAAGAATAGAATAGATAAGTAAAGCATTGTTTGTGTAGATTCATGTATATGAAGATGTTTTCTTTTTAGTCACGGATACCCGTTCATTTCCTCAAACATGATTTTTATGGTAAATATTTACAGCGAGTATAGAATATGTACGTGTCACACCATCAAAATCCACGTGCGAAGTTTTACCGCGAGGCGTGTGAACAAACCAGGATCACAGTCGATAGTTACACAGAACGACTCTATATGAACTAACATTTATAATCAGAGTTATGAATTAACTCGACTCTATTTGAAGGAAACAGACAAGATGGGAGAAATTAACTCGACTCTATTTGAAGGAGATCGTTTCGAGGCATGGAGTACCGATCTCAATTATTTCTGACCGCGATTCTCGTTTCACATCACACTTCTGACAGTCGTTGCAGAAAGCTTTAGGTACGCGATTGGATATGAGCACTGCTTATCATCCACAGACTGATGGTCAAAGCGAGCGTACTATACAGACTTTGGAGGACATGTTACGTGCTTGTGTGATTGACTTCGGGAATAACTGGGAAGTTCACCTACCATTGGTGGAATTTTCTTACAACAACAGTTATCACACTAGCATAAAGGCAGCACCTTTTGAAGCTTTGTATGGGAGAAAGTGTAGATCACCAGTTTGCTGGGCTAAAATTGGTGACAGCCAGCTAATGGGTCCTGAGTTAGTACACGAGACCACTGAAAAGATTGTACAAATAAGGAACCGTATGGCTGCAGCGCGAGACAGACAGAAAAGTTATGCTGACAAGCGATGGAAACCTCTAGAGTTCTAGATTGGTGATAAAGTCTTATTGCAAGTCTCACCGTGGAAAGGTTTGATTCGGTTTGGTAAAAGAGGAAAACTAAATCTGAGATACGTTGGATCATTTGAGATCTTGGAAAGAATAGGTCTAGTGGCTTATCGACTAGCCTTAGCTGATTCGCTAAGTGGAATCCATGATGTATTCCATGTTTCAAATCTGAAGAAGTGCCTAACGGATGAAACGATGGTCGTACCGCTGGAAGAAGTTCAAGTAGATGAACAATTACGCTTCATTGAGGAACCGGTCGAAGTGATGGATCGTGAGGTGAAGACACTTAAGCAAAGCAAGATACCCATTGTCAAAGTTCGATGGAACTCGAGACGTGAACCAGAATTCACGTGGGAACGTGAGGACCAAATGAAGCTTAAATATCCTCAGCTGTTTGAAAAGACGATGTCAGCCGGCGAAGGTACTGATTTAAATTTCGGGATGAAATTTCTTTCAACATGGGGATGATGTGGCAACTCACCCAAAACTCACTCGATTATTTTATGCTAATGCAGTAGACCAGTGATGGAACACTCACCATGTAACGCAATTTTCGGGACGAAAATTCTTTCAACATGGGGATAATGTGACATCCGGTAATTTTCCGTTACCAAACTCCGTTAGTTTCGTTAAGTCTTGCATACACGTGTCGTGAGCACACACTCGTTGTCGTTGAACGTTGGTGACTTAATAATAATTAATAATGTTAAATAAGTAATTTCTATGCTGATTATTAAATTGTGCTTATGTGTTTACGTGATTTAAATAGTAATTGTGAATTTTATCGCGTAACGTGGAAACGTGTGTGTTTAATCCGTATGTTTTGTATCTAGTGAAGATAATGCATATGATTATTATTGTTAGTTTATATGCTTATTATTTTAAGTTTAAACCTTTTAAAAAGTAATTAAAAGCTTAGTTTTAATAAAGTACAAATTATAAGGGTTAAAAGGGTAATTATGGATTATTAAATAAAATCAAAATCCCAAACCCTAACTTCCCCATAATCGGCCGCGACCTCCCTCTCCCTCTCCCTCTCCCTTTGCGATTTCGGCCAAGATCATCCAATTAAACATCGATTTGACTGAGTTCAAGCATTACAACAAGTTAGCAAGCATCAAATACAAGCCATTACACGGTTAAAGGTTAGTTTTTGGTGTTCTTTTCATGTATTTGAATATGGCAGAATGGTAGGGTTTGATTTTGGTGATTTGGAGGTCGATTACATGTTGTTTTTTCATGTTATTATGTTAGTTAGGTTAGATTGATGCAAGTTAACGTCGATTATACAAGAAAGCTATGATTTTGATACGTTGTTCATAGGTTACTAATAATAGTAACTTTATTTGCATGGATATGGTGATTTGATGATGAACTGATGTTGTTGATGTGTTTGTGATGATAATTGGATGTTAGATTGTTGATTTGAATGCATGCTATAAATCCAAGAATGAATGTTGTAGTTCATGTCTTACTAAAGATAGTAACTTTTGGCTATGAAGGTTGATGAATTGTGATAATTGGATGTTGATGATCATTATACAAGCGTGCGAATCTGAGGCCCCTACTTAGTAGGATTGGCAGGGTTTAGGGTGTGAAGTCGTGAGTGGCTTCACATGGCATGCTGTGCATGATTTGATTCTATGTATGATGCATTGGTTGTGTTGTAGCTATGTTAAGCATGATAATTGTTTGAGATTCGCATGACTTGTATGATATCTGGCTGTATGATGATCTAGTTAGTACATGTGGTTAATGAAGTGTTATATGTAATCAGTTTGTATGTTAATCGTGTGTGATGTACTATTATGCTTGTTTGAATGGAATTTCACCTATAATGTCACCAACGGGTCAAACGGGTCAACTGGGTCAAATTTGTCTTGTCTTTCTAAAACCTTGAGTTCTTTGGGTTGTAGAGCACTTAGGGTTTCATATTGATTCTGTGTACACGTACTTATGTACTCATGTGTTCTAGGTGACCTCTGAGGGTTGTCTATCCACTCTTTCTTGTCAAGTTAAGCTTTAAATTATTTCTTACACGTATCAGGTGAGTTCATGCCCCACTCTTTTACATACTCTCTTTTGGGGGAGATAGCATACTGGTTTTACAAACGCTTACTTTATATGAGTTGTGTATAGTATGATATAGTGCTGAATACCATGAAAGTCCTCACACTTTCGGATTGTTAATAATGATGATTAGCGGGAAATTTTGGGTAGTACTACTGGGTCTGACGAGCCCCACCTATGCGACTCGAGGTCAAACGGGTGCAATATTGTCCTAACGAACATTTGTCACGACCTGGTAAGTCGTGGCAGGAGGCAACAAACGTAACACAGTCAGCTTCAATCGCAAAATCACTATGATTATTACTATTTGTTTATAGACTACCTATCTATTACAATACACATCATATATTTTGCAACTGTTATTGGTTTATGTTTAAACGCAAACTCTTGAACTCACCAACCGTTGTGTTGACTCTTTTAGTATGCTATTCTCAGGTTAAGGTTGCTATTGCCTAGGAGCACGTCACACGGGTCAGCATCATGGTGTTTGTCAGCACGTTATGAAACATTGTTTTGGATTATGATTGTTTAAACATCGTGTTTTGGTTTTGCATAATACTTGGGCGCGTATGTTTGCGCATTTTAAATCATGTTACATTGTTTTGGGTTTACTCGTTTATTTAACGCTTCAACATGTTTTAAAGTTAAACTCTGATTATGAATGTTAGTTCATATAGAGTCGTTCTGTGTAACTAATGACTGAGATCCTGGTATGTCACGCGTCTCGCGGTAAAACCCCGCACGCGGATTTTAAGGGTGTGACAGTATGTGAATGTTTTGTTACTTACTTGTGAATCCAAGAAAAGAAAGTGGATTTCATGTCGTCTGTATAGCAACCATTTCTTGACAATTCTCACATGTAGGCACCCCGTCTTGCATTTCGGTGTTAGATCTGATATTTTTTACATTGCCATCTGGAATAAATATTTAACAGTTGATCTCACGTAAGAAATCTGAATAAACAATGTTTTTTGTCCTATTCGAAGGGTTATGCTCATTTGGTTCAATGTAGATTTTTAAGGCCTGTGGTGATGTTGATCTAGAAAATGCTACATATAGTTGACCGTGCCTAAAAACTGACTGAGGCAAATATACACCTATTTTATTTAAAGATTGGCCTTGACTTTTATTAATTGTTATCGCATAACATAGTTTTACAGGAAATTGCTTTCTTTTGAAAATAAATGGTAATTTCTTATCTGTATGGATCAAAACAATACGAGGAATGTAGACTCTGTGACCTGTAGCTATTACTGTTATAACTTGCGCCTCTATAAGTCTTAGGAGAAGCTGCGTAACAATTAATCTAGTTCCGTTACAAAGGCCAACCACTTGATTTATATTTCTCAAAAGGATTATTAGAGATTTGACATTCAAATGTAACTTATGGGGAGGTAGTCCACTAAAATTGAGCTCATGTAGGTATTCTGTTGGATACAAGATTTCAGTGTCACCTCTGTTTGTTGAATGGGGAACTATAGAATCGTTGCTCAAATATGTAGTACAGTTACCGGGAGACATGTCGAGCACCATTGAATTTATGAGGTCTGCTGTATCATTTTTAGGACAAACAATTGCCTTTTCTGAAAGATTTGCTATTGTTGGTTGACAGAGGGTAGCATCATCACAGATAAATTGTATGAGCGCACTCAACGGATTAACACAATCTGAAATCAAATACTTTCCTGGTATCTCAATTACAAGCGTGTCGTCAGGGCTGTCTTTGTCTGGCGTTCCAACTGAACCGTCACCAACCTGCAGTAGCCATGAGGAAAATTGAGCTATGTCAGACATATCAACCGAACTTTGCCTTGCATGCTGGAGCCGCATGTTTTCTGTTAGCTTAACAACTCTAAAATGTTTCCATAATACTAACTTTGGCAATGCCGCTACAATTATTTGAGATTTAGAGGCTTTACGTTTGATGGGTAATGTTTGCCTAAAATCGCCGCCCAATAAAATTGATTTGCCTCTGAACGGTTGATGATTGTTTCCAAGGAGATCTTTGAGGGTTCTATCTAATGCCTCAAAACATTTACGATCATTCATGGGGGCTTCATCCCAGATTATAAGAGATGTTTCTACCAACAGTTGTCCAAGTTGGGTGTTCTTTTTTACGTGACAAATTGTGTCTTCTGTCAAATCTAGTGGTATTTTGAACCGTGAATGAGCAGTCCTTCCTGAAGGGAGGAGCAACGATGCGATGCCTGAAGCTGCCACGGCTAAAACGATCTTCCTTTTACTATGCAGGGCATTTATTATCATTGTCCATAGAAATGTCTTACCGGTTCCCCCATGGCCATAAACAAACATCAGAATCTGTTTGGATGCCTCGATTGAGGTGACAATCGACTCATATATCGTAAGTTGCTTGGAACATAGCATTTTTTTCTGCATTTCGTGTTGTCGGGCAAGAAGTTCTTTATCGTAATTCCTTTTTTCCATTAAAAGCCTATTCCTTAGCATCTCTAATAAATCGGCCCGTGGGATTGGCAAACCAAAGTCAGAAAGGGTTGACGGACTTGCACTTGAATTGAAGAGTAACTCAATCTCATACAAGACATATTGTTGCAAGTCTTCACCATCCATATGAACCTCATTAGTGTTTTGAAACAACCCTAAAAGTCTAGGCACATCGTCTGACATACTACGCCACTTACTAACCCAAAGATTCATTGGATTTGATACCTCACAAAACAGCAACCTGTGAGTAAACAATGACCTTAGTTCTGATGCAATTGCCCATACAGAAGCTTCATCGAAGGCAAAAGACCACTCATTGTCGTCATTGAGCAAGCCAAGCCTTACGCACGCCTCTCGATACGTGTTGCAGACGACATTGGAGACAATCCTTATATCACTAAAACTCTTGCAGCCAGTTTGGTGTAACAACAGCATACGTAAGTAAAAAGCTTCACCGCAGGTTGGATGAATGTATATTAGTCTACCAATGACAGGTGTTCCTTGTCTAACTCTATGAAACCACTGTTTTTGCTTTGTCCCATCTGTACTCGGAAAGAAAGTCCACATAACGTAAATGTCTGGCATTAATATCAGAAGCATTTGTATTCAGCCACTCAGTTAAAGTTGTTTTTTTTATAGGAAGGCTCTTTGGCAATCTGTTGCAGTTGTTGTGAATCTCTAAATGTGACATTTTGCATGTTTTCCAAATGAACAGCTAGCACCTGGACGGGCGGGTTTCTATGATGAATGGGAAAGTCTAAAATACGCCAACATGCTTCATGAGGGCATATAAAACGCCCATCCACGTAGTTTTTAATTTCATCTCCTTAGGTGTGGCACTATTTAATTTGTCTCCAGAATCCACAGGAAGAGAACCAATTGAAAATCTAATTCGGTCTGCACCTTTTGAAATGTATTTGAACAAATACTTTATGACCATATTCCAACCACAATACTCGACATTAATATGTGCTTCAAAACACAAACATAATGCCTTGTTGTATGAAACAACGTAAGAATTGTCAAGACGTACACCACCTTTAGTAGCTGTATGTCCGTTTGATATTCTTCTGTAATGCACATATCCGTTGCTATCGAAACGCGTGGTTGGTTCGTATGGTTTTGGAAACCTCTTCGAGCAACTTCCACCAACCATGCACATAGAAGAGGGTCTAGCAAGACCACACGGGCCGTGTAACATCGAATCTGTAACAATTCTATACAACCACGGTTCAGCTATACGATCTGGAATTTCAGCTGAAATATACCGGTCAACATCAGCAGGACTGTGAATTCTGAAAGGTACTGTGACCCATAATAATAAGTGGCAATGTGGAAGGCCTCTTTTCTGAAATTCAATAGTGTACAAATCTGGCGTATTAAGAAGAAACATTCAGCAGGTATATCGTAACAAATGGGGATAAAAAGGCCATAAAAAAAACACTTGGCACCTGCTGCTACTTTCCCAAATGGTTCTTCAGTGCGTAAAAAAATAAGAAGCGCTTTGACTTTCATGTGGAATATCCTTGAAATGATATTAGGCCTATCTTGCGCTTTCAATGGTTGGCATGAACGCAAAAAACGACTGACCTCAGGCCAATTAACGTTGCACGTAAATGTTATAAAATACTGAGGGTTTCCATGGACTCGACAGATTGCTAATGCATCCTGGTAGTGTTTATACATGTGCCGAGGGCCGCCGGTAAAAGAAGATGGCAAAAACACACGTTTTCCGATCGCACGAACTTCGGTATCACCTCTTTCTACCGCATCATGCACGCCTTGTAAAAATTCAGTTATAAATCGATTTTGGTTCATTCTTATGTAATCCAATCGGTATTGCTCAATGCAAACATAGGAGTCAACTAAAAACTGCTGGAAAAGCCTACCACCTCGCAGTAGTAAAGAGTAAACTCCTGTACGATCATGAATCAGATAACTATAATACATATTCATAGTTAGCTTTCGATCGTCACTCGAATCAGTGGACGTTAAACAGAGATTAGGCGACCATCTAGGTTCCCCATATAAAAACAACAAAGGATACTGAAGAGCCATGTAAAGAGGATGAAGTTTATTTATACGTCGCGGAACATCATCCTTGCAGCGTATGATTATATCGAAATCAGTCGCCTCTGGGGAACTCTCATACACTATTGCCCCTATAGTATCTGGGGCCGGGGGATTATAAGAACGTTCAATTGCCGAATGATACAACCGAACATAGAAAGTAGGGACGTTAGGGTTGTTGCAAAGATCACGTGCGATACGAAAGAGCTTCACAACCGCATTCAATTCATTCAAAATAGAAATCAATAGCTCAACAACTATCGGTTGTAACAGTGAACGCTCACAAGCATTAAAGTGGCGAAGCCTATTTGAAACTTCATTTTGAGAGTCATAAACATATATCTGCAGGAATTTAGGATTCTGGTTAGATGAGGGACATAAACTCCCAATCCAATGACAGATTTGCCCCTCTACTCTAAACACGTAAGGACCACACGCAAAGTTAATCGATTCGTCTATACTTGCGCCGAAAGATGTCATGGAAAACATGGAATTATACGCACGAATATTATCCAAGAAATCAGCACGTGTGTACAAATCTTGAACAAAGTCGGGTGGAGGATCAAGCAAAGGTATATTAACACGACCACTTTTACAACACTGATTGTATTTCGGAAGACGGTTGATGGACGCAAATCTGAGGTGTTCAGAAAGCCAAAAGTGTGCGCCACACGCATGACAAATATGGATAGCATCACCTACATCCAAATAAGGATAACAATCAACCGTAGATGTCTGTGATGACTCTCCACGATTACAAACAGATTCTGTCACTCCCACAGTACTCTCACTCGACGCAAGAGCAAGAGTAGACATTCGTTGACAATTTTGTCGTATGGATGTAGAACCTAGAGGAATATGCAGAGTCAACCGACACTGGTACATCTCGGGTTTGCTTCCTTGACACTCTGCTTGCATTCATTTCAAAATACTCGAAAACACAAAACTTTTCACGCTAGCAGGAACACTCGATTCTTCTTTACGTGTTAATTCTTAAAAGCTTTCTTATGATTATTCGGCACTAACACTATATTAACCTCAATTTTTAAAAGATTTGTTATTATTATTCTGCACTAACACTCTATAATCATCAAAATGTTACGGTTTGACTTGGAATACGTATTAAGTAGCGTTGTAAAGGCTCTAGTACATATCAAAGCTATCAAAACAAACTAAAACGCAGCAAATAAGTGCAAAATGCAACTATGCATCATAACGAAATAGCTACTATAATAAAACATAATCTTAAGCAAGCGAAACTCACTTTAACTTAGGCCAACTTGACTGCAACAACAGCAACACACGTACAACAATCGAAGCCTGCGAAACAAAATAGAAGGTGTTAAGCCAACATAAAGCATCTCCGGTGACTACAAACCACAACTGTGCATAAGAGTGAAATAACTAGTATAACACAACATAACCTGAAGCAGACAAAACTAACCCTAACCAAAGCAAAATGGACTGCAGCAGCATGAACCAACACAGAGCAATTGAAGCCTGAAAAGAAAGAAAAATAGAAAACAATCACATGACAATATCGGTTGCAATTCAACACCACCAAACCCAACATCCAACAAACAACATTGAAACCATCAGATGCTAAATGAGCTAAACGGATCCAAAGACGATGCCGATACAACAACAACTGTGAGCATTAACCCGTAACCAACAAACCCCCATCAAAGTCAAATAGCATTACAAACCTGCATACAAATTAACCCGTTCCTAATAAGGCCCAGATCATATAGATCTGTGAAAAAAAGAGGAAAAAGAACCACCTGGGGCTAAGGCTGTTGAAGTCAATTCAGTATGATCATATCTAAGTAAGAAATAGACACATGATTCTACATCTGTATTTTATGAAATGAACATATTTATTAAATCTTCTTTCGTCTTTTTTAACCTGTGCAGACTTTAAATAAGAAGCTTTTCTCATATGACAGATTTGCAAATGGCTGAAGTGATACAGGTGTTGAAAGTACTTTTACTTATTTCCAAAACCAGAACCTTGTTACAATTAGACATTTTGCTTAATGTGATTATGAATAAATAAGAACACAATTACACTGTTCCTGACTCTCAAGCCTGTGGCCTTGGCTTTAAAGGTAACTATTAAACTTAATTAGCTGATATTAAAATTCAAAGATTGTATATGTTTGATTATTTCTTTTCGAGAGTCTTTAAAGCAACAAAATCATGTTTGTAAGTGTAGATGCTCTTGTAAAGGCGGAAAATTATCTGTGTTTGATGACCCATTTCAGTACTGGTAAGTAATCACTGCACACAAATTAGCCCGAAAACAAAATTGGAATCGAAGTTCAGAGAGGGAATAGAAGCAACCAACAAACACCTAACAAAATCGAACGACACTGCAACCGCATTCCATTCCCACCGGAATCGAACACAAGTACAAACCCACACATTAATTAGCAAAAAAACTGCAATCGAAGGCCGGAAAAGTGAACGCATTCCAAAATTAACCAACAAAATTTAACCAAAATCGAACACCATCATAAATCAGCACATAAATTTTAAAAAAACTGGATTCGAAGTTCAGAGAGGAAACACCTTACCGAAAACAAACGGCAGATTTGAAGTTGCATGGATCATTGGATGACAAAGAACATAAGCGTCACAAGGAGCACGTGGAAGCCCAAAACAGAAGACACGTAAACCACCGCACTCAAAAGAGAACCGGGAGGGGGGGGGGGGGGGGGAGGGGAAAAAGGCATGCGGTTGAAGATTTGAACCTCGGAAGAGTCATAAAAGAGGTTAAAGTCCAAACCACCAGACCAAATCAAAACATGTGCCATGAAACAGAAAGTAAATATATAACAAAAAAAAAGACATAGAAAGATGAAGAACACTGTAGACACCGACATCCATGTTTTATATATATAGAATCGAGTTGATTCATTGTTTATGTTTATGATGCTATGCTACTTGTTTGTTCATTTAACTACTAGTTCATAACAATACCATAAGATGCTAATTAGTGGCTTATTAGTTCACTATTATATCGATATGTACAAAAAAAAGTTGAAAAAATAAATACAAGAATGACTTGTTATACTATGGTAATTTTAAGATTTTCACATTGTCTTGATGTTTTAAATAACTAAGACGTCCCTACTAAATAATAAATGAGGTTAGGGTTCACACAATTAATGGATTGCCGCCACTAAAAATAATTACAAAAAAATCAAGGGCGAATTACCATCGATGAATTGTTAGGATTTTACTCTATCAGACTACCATGTATTTAAACATGTAATTGTTTTTTTAAAAAGAAAACTTAAAAGATGTAACATTTACTATCAATCATTTAGTAAGGTTGGTGAGGGTCTCACAGCCTTGCCACATGTCACATGACTATTCGACTACACCTCAAATTTTAATTTTTTTTTTGGATACTTTGCGTTTACTTTATGTATATATATACACTTTTCTGAATATTACTTAAACTACACGCAATGGTTAAGGGCATGTCTTTTGTTTGAGAAGACGTGGCTTCGAACCCCACGGCTCACATTTTTTTAATTATGTTTTTTCACTTTTTAAAAACTTTGTGATGTGTCAATTTCACTTCCTCAGGTTTTTAAAGTTTCGGTTTAACCCTCGACATGCATCTTTTTTAATATATGTTTTTTTTTTAACTTTTTAAAAGCTTTTTGATATGTCAATTCACATTCTCAAGTTTTTAAAGTTCTGGTTTATCCCTGTACAAGTTTACTTAAAAAATAATTTCTTATGTTTGTATTTTTATAAATGTTTTACTTAGAGCATTCAAAGCATTCACAGTAAGTTCCTCATTTTTATGTGAGTGTATGTCCTATATTACGGGGATAGTTGTAAGTGGTTGTGAGTGAAAATTTATGAGGGTCGTACCGCGATTCTTTATATTTGAGGAAACATAGTACAACCCCTATAAATTTGTTATGATTTTTGAAAGTAGTTGTGAGTGAATAAAATAGAAAATGTAATGATAAATATATAAAAAAATTATTATTTAATTAAAAGAGAGAGAAAATAAAGTAGTATTTTTAGTATAAATATAGAGATGTGAATGGAAAAACTAGTGTGAATACTCTCACAACCCATTCTACATTCTCATCCATATAACTATACTAAAAATTATTATTTTTTCTCTCACATTTCCTATTAAATAATATTTTTTATACATTTATCATTATTTTTCTTATTTGTTCCACTCACAACCACTTAAAATATATTTAAAAAAAGTATATAGGTTTGAACAATGTTTTCTCAAAATACAGATTGAACAACAAATTTTTTTACCTATACTTTACTCACAACCACTTATAATCATATCATATAATATAGAGAATACACTTACATCAACAAGAAATGAGTTGTGAATGCTCTTACAAGTTACAAACACTTATTTTCATATTACTTAGTTGTTTATATTTTTATATTAAAAGCCGAATTGACCCGGTAAATATAAAACACCTATGTGTCTTTTTTATATACGTCTTATTTTCAATATTTGCACTTTCACCCCTAGAACCTTTTAAAAACGTTATAAAATGTCGCTTTAACCTCATCTCCTGTGAGTTTCTAAAGTTTCGGGTTCGCTTTTATACAATTTACTTGTAAAATACGTGTTGGTATAAATTCGAGTCAGTCTACGTTTGGAACTAATTAAAAATGACTCGGTATTGACGTAAGTTTAATACGGAAACACGCCGCGCTAGTTTCACCTGCCCTATAACTGTTAAAATTAGCGTCTGGTCTAAGCTAACGCTAACGACACCAGACTCGATATAAACATATAATAAGCATTTACCCTGACCCAAACGGTTAAAAATCATCGAAGAGTTACCGTATACATACAGGGTGTTGGTCTTGTGTACCCTTTGCCACTGTGACCTATTCACAATCACAATCATCGCCTCTATGCCCCTTGCGACTCGAGGGCGACGCAATTACCTCTAGCGCACAGATCCACGATCTCCGTCGTAAATCCATAGGTATGATCATCATTCATCACCCTACCGTACATTCACACATGTTGTCATCGATTATGTGTTTCGATTGTTAGCTCCGCAATCGTTGCTATCGTATCGAGTTTGATTTCAGACTTTCAGTCAGCCCTAGGTTTACGGTTTTGTATCGTTATGTTGACGGTTTGTTGTTTTGAATCGGTGAATTGATGTGTGGTTTGGATTTGAACAGACGTGAATAGCTGGTTTGATTTGTGGGAATTTGGATCCTGGTGACGAGTTCTTGTGGCTACGTAGGTGTATGTTTCGTGCGGAGTGATTTGTAAGTTTTTTGTCGTTGGATCGGTGTGGTGGGGTATTTGTTTGAAGTTGTTTGGTTTCTTTTGTTGTAGGTGGTTTGTAATTTTATATGTGTGGATTGTTTGTTCAGAGTTTGAGATCAGGAGGCTGTTTATTGGACGTGTGCTGTGAAGTAATAGGGAGGAACTATGTTTGGTTCTAGCAACCGTAAGTTTCGTTGTATTGTTTTTTGAATGAATATCAGTTTCTGTTGTTTAGTTTATTTAATATACTGAATGAGTGTGTTTTGTGGAACTCTTATGTGTTATGATTAAAAAAATGCTGTCTCTGTTTTGCTTCATGTTCTTGGTTATAGGAAAAAGTAGGGGGGTGGTCTTACCCTTCTTATCGTCCTTCAACTTATCTCGTTACTTCATATTGTAATTAAGTGGTTATTTTGAGAAGTTGAAGTTGTAATTAATGAATTCATTATTAAGTTCTAAATTCAAATGCCATGTCAGTTGAAGCATTGGAATATAAAAAATAAGGTGTATGGTAGAATTGTTTTATTTTACCATCCAGCCTAATGTGGCCTGTGTCGGTTTTCTCTGGCAAATGTCTAAAAAGGGGTACTTTTATCATCTGCTTAATGATTCTTGTATCAGCTGCTATAAGAGCGTGTCATGTTTTTCATGAGATGTTCATTGACTACTTCACCAAGTTATCAACCTAAACAAGTAAATATGCAGATGTAAGAATGGGGATCTTGCTAAAATTACAAATAAAATCAGGGATAGCTTAAAAATAAATTTTATTTATTATGCCATTGCTTTGGGCTGGCTGTAATAAACTTTATTTGCAAGTCCGTAGTTTACAAGAGTCTACAGGCATGAGGACTATATGAACCAAGTGATGGCTTGAATTTTTAGTGATTTTAGGTCTTTTTTTATTTCATGAGCTGAACTGCCAGCCCCACATGCTCTAACTTGACTCTGTGCAACTCAAACACACCCTCACTTCTGTATCTAAGATTGAGAATGGATGAGTCAAGGTGACACAAATCACACAATCAATCATTTTTTCTAAAAAAAGTTTGTGCTTGCCATTTATAATTTTGTGTCTGACTTGTCTAATGTCTATTATATATGTTTTCTATATTGTATATCTTTGCAACATAGGTTAATATTTAGGAGTAGTATATGGAAGCAAATTTCTCATTAGTAGTGTATGAAATGTCTTCTTAAGTGAAGCAAAGGTCCTATGATTGCTGTACTGCTCATGTTGAAAAAGTAAAGGCACATAGAAAAATTGTTTTCTTTGTGTGTTGGCTTGGTAAAAATGGTGCTAATCTATGTCACCACTTTTGTATTCCATGGTATTGGACTATTGGTCAGTTTATAAGGTACCTTTGCTTTATATATCCATATCTCTATATTAGCAAATGTTCTTAATTTGCTATTTGAATATATTAAGACTGATCTTTTTACCATTTAAAAGCTTAGAGGTGCTAGACAGAGGGTGGTTTCCCAGGTCTTTGTGTTAGTATTCTGAGGAATACACATTGATTTTTTTTAAGATCGATGCAAGTATGATACTGTTAATCATCAGTTTTGAATGTGAACATGAGATTCATTCTTATTGACATGCATCTCATGTTGCATCATGGTAACTGGATTTAAATCTATGTTTAGTGGTGCTGGATATTGTATGCCTGATTCTTGGAACTTGTCATCGTGAAGTGCATTATTTTTAATTATGTTCAGCTACTTTGTGAGTCTAATTGCTTCTGGTTTTCTGAAACAGCGTTTGGACAATCATCAAATAGCCCATTTGGGTCCCCATCAGTTTTTGGGCAGAACAGCAATCCAAATAACAATCCGTTTGCTGCAAAACCATTTGGCAGCACGCCTCCCTTTGGTTCACAAACAGGGAGTTCAATTTTTGGTGGCACCTCTACCGGTGTATTCGGTACCCCAGCTTCCTCACCTGTTTTTGGTGCCTCGTCAGCTCCTGCTTTTGGGAGTTCAATGCCTGCTTTTGGAGCTTCATCAAGCCCAGCCTTTGGTGCTTCGTCCTCTTCTTTTGGTGGTAAGCACACTTAATGACATTTTCTAAGTTCGATCTCCAAATATTGTGCTTGACATGGCTTTAACTTGTTCTCTAGTATCAATGCTGGTTATGTGAAGAACAAGTTAAGTATGTTGTGTAAATAGATGTTGTGATTGGTTTGGATACTAGAATCACTTTTTTTTTTGTTCAAACATCCTAGTGGTGATTTTTGTTGAGCATGTAACTTCAGTTGAGACTAACTAAAGGTTCATGATCTTGTTTTGCCAGATAGATTCATATTACGTTTGGTGGCTGACTCATTTGCATATTAACAACTTTGCTTAGAAACCTTTTTCCAGTTTCTTTATGCCCAGGCCCCCTTAGTTTTCTGATCAAATGATCAGTTATCATTCCTACAATCCGGCGAAATTCGGGTATATAAGTGTATCCTTATGGGTATGCAAGCACTAGAACAGGGAAGGACGACTAGTCATGTAATAACCATAAAGTATAATCTCTGTTGTAGCAACTTCACAAGTTCATATGTATAAGGCAAAATTTTGGCTACTCACCATTTAAAGTTTTAAACACTACCTTTTCGTTTAGACTTTTATTTGATTTTACTTGTTTTCTTTGTTTATCCGTAAAAGATACCTGATTTTGGTTCATGTAGTGTATGCTTCTTGACTATGATCACAAAAGTCTCCTATTTTTTTTGATTGCTATATTCTCATACTCTATAAACTACAAAGTTTTATTTGACATTCTTCTTATCTCGTTTATAAGTTCTGCCTAACATATTTTGCTCTTTCTCTTTCTCTTTCCCTTTTATCTTTTTCTAGATCTAATTTATTTACTTCACCTCATCTAATTTTAATTTCAGGTTCATCTGTCTTTGGGCAGAAGCCTGCATTTGGTGGCTTTGGATCTACTACGCAGTCAAGCCCTTTCGGAAGTTCATTTCAGCAATCACAACCTGCTTTTGGAAACAATGTATTTGGTTCCTCACCTTTTGGAGCGTCAAGTCAACCTGCTTTTGGTGCTCCTAGCACACCAACATTTGGGGCCTCAAGCGCTCCTGCTTTTGGGGCCTCAAGCACCCCTGCATTTGGTGCCTCCAGCACCCCAGCTTTTGGTGCCACAAGCACCCCTGCATTTGGTGCCACCAGCACACCTGCATTTGGTGCTACAAGCACGCCAGCTTTTGGTTCTACTTCAACCCCTACATTTGGTACGACAGGCTCTGCATTTGGTGTCTCTACCAGCTCTGTTTTTGGTTCAAGCACACCAGCTTTTGGTTCTTCAAGCACACCAGCTTTTGGTGCATCAAGCACACCAGCTTTTGGTGCATCGAGCACTCCTGCATTTGGTTCTTCAAGTACTCCTGCATTTGGTGCTTCAAGTACTCCAGCGTTTGGGTCATCACCTACTCCTGCTTTTGGTGCTACTAGCTCTCCTTTCAGTTTTGGGTCAAGTCCAACATTTGGTCAATCATCTTCTGCATTTGGAAGCAGTCCATTTGGTGCTACCAGCACAGCCTTTGGGGCTCAAAGCTCCCCATTTGGTACATGACTAACTATTTTTTCAAGAACCAATCATCTATTGTATGTTTTGGTGATTGAAAATATTTACTATGCTTAAACTTTGTTAATATACACAAACATGTAGGAGGCCAGACTACAACACCAGCATTTGGGAGTCCTGGGTTTGGTCAACCATCTTTTGGAGGGCAACAACGTGGGGGAACCAGAGTAACCCCATATGCTCAAACACCTGAGGCCGATAGTGGTAGTGGTACACAGCCTGCTGGAAAACTGGAGTCAATATCAGCAATGCCTGCGTACAAAGAAAAAAGTCACGAAGAACTTAGGTGGGAGGATTATCAATTAGTAGATAAAGGTAATAATCATTGTGGTTTCTCTCTTACCACTTTTTCCTTTCGATTTCCTGACGTGTTTTGTTTTCTTTTGTTTCAGGGGGTCCGAATCCTGCTGCTCAGTCTTCTGGTGGAATGGGTTTTAACATGAACAACACACAGCAAACAAACCCTTTTGCTTCCTCGTCACCTGCATTTGGACAGTCATCTGCAAATCCATTTTCTTCCACTACATCTACCAACCCATTTGCCCCCAAGACTTCAACTTTTGGCACCCCAGGGTTTGGGACCTCAACTCCTTCGCTTGGTTCTTCACCTTTTGGTGCTGCAACATCTAATCCTTTTGGGTCAACACCAACACCAGCACCAGCACCGTCTGTGTTTGGTTCAACTCCTGCATTTGGATCTACAACATCCACTTCTCTTTTTGGCACACCCAGTTCATCTGCATTTGGAACATCAACATCTATCTTTGGTAGTCAAGCCCAGGGAACAACTTCATCATTTGGTACTGGCTTAAATTTTGGAAGCACTCAATCATCTCCGTTGTTCCAGTCATCCACGCCTTCTCTTGGTCAAACAAGTACTCCTTTTGGGCAGGCTCCCTCCGCTTTTGGGCAGCCTGCCCCCTCCTTCGGGCAGAGTACTCCAGCTTTTGGTCAATCAAATGCATTTGGAGGAAACATGTTCTCAAGCACTCCTTCATTACTAAGCAGTAGCAGCATGGGATTCAATCAGACGACCGTGAGTTCCTTTTCCTAGTGTTCTTTTCGTACATGTGATTAATTTTCATTATTTATTACTTGTTAATAATGCATGTCGAGTCTTTATGAGTCTAATTTAGACTCATGTGAGAAGGGGACTTTGAAATGATCCACCTATTCAGTTACCACATGTCTAAAATCAATCAAATAGTGAAATTGCTGCGACTATTAACTGGCAACAGCATATCATTCAGTTGTCATTATATTACAAAGTCATAAGTAAGATATACTACGAATAAAAAGAGTATTCAGCAGGTGATTTCCTTTGGATCACCCTTGTGACATATTCGGTCTCAATAGCTAAAAACTTTGAAGTTAAACTCTAGCCATGTCTTATGGTGGTGGCGCAAGAGAACAAACTCTTTTATGTTCAGTTGTTTGGGCTAATAGGCACAAACAAACCGGAAGTTACAAAAGTAGGACCAATTTTACACTTTATCATTATCTTATTTTATTTAAAGCATGATCCATCACATAAAGCTGTGATAAATTTTTTACTTCTATGATACCATTTTAATGAGTTCTCATCTTTTTGTTTACTTATGACTTGGTTGTATCTGAAAAATTGTTCTCATCTTTTTAATGAGTTCTCATGCATATGTGATTAAAAGGGGGACTTATATAACTTCTATATGTATGCGGTAAATTTATTCATTAATTGGGATCATTCATTCTTTTCAATATGAAATGCGTGTTTCTGAGATCTGTTTCTTTTCCCTTCCATTCATATTTGTCAACAATTGATTATTTTGAATCTGTTTGATTCATGTATGATCTTGTAAGTTTCTATGTCTTGTGAGATTGAATCCAGTATGTGTGGTAACTATTTAACTTTTGTTGGTTATGCATATAGCCTTCCCTTTCAACGCCTTTTCAGACGGTTCAACCAACTCAGAATACTGGTGGTTTTGGCTTTGGAGCACCATCAGGTAACTTAGTACTTCTCAATTTCTTAGATTACATTTTGAAGTCCTTCCATTAATTTTTTACCCACTGTGACCTTATGGTCTTCTTGCCTTAGCAGGTGGTATTGGTGGCACATCAAGCATTTTTGGTCAGAATAATTTTGGACAACCGTATGTTTCACCCACTGTTCTTTTAACCCTTCGATTGTGCATATTTTGTTCGTTTCATCAGGAATTTTACAATGCTTGATGTGGCAGGTCTGCCGGTCAGAGCCCAGCACTTGCGCAACCACAGTCTATCACAAATCCTTTTGGAACTTTGCCTGCAATGCCTCAGATGTCAATTGGCCGTGTGGGAAACACACCTTCAATTCAGTATGGAATTTCTAGTCTGCCAGTAAGTAGATTATACAACAACCACAATTCTGTTGCTTCCAAGATCACTCACTCATCACACATAGTAAAAAGTTAATATGACATTCTTCACTTGCATTTTTCTATAATTTTTTGTAGGTTGTTGACAAACCTGCTCCTATGAGGATATCATCTGTGTTGACTTCTCGACATCTTTCTCAAAGGCGGATTAGGTTGCCTGCAAGGAAATATCACCCCAAAAATGAAGGTCCAAAGGTTGAGCGTCACACTTTAAGTCTTTCTTGAATGACTTTATTTATTTTTCATTATAAAAGAATCATGTTTAGTAATTTGATTGATTTCTGCAGGTTTCGTTTTTCAGTGACGAGGAAGAGACCACGAGTACACCTAAAGCAGATGCTCTTTTTGTTCCCAGGGAAAACCCAAGAGCTCTGGTTATTCGCCCTGTTGAACAATGGCCTGGAAAAGTGTCTGCCGAGAAACCAAAAGAAAAAGATGCATCTTCTCCTCCACAAGCTAATGGTACAATTTCTTTGCTAATACTTATTCTTACAGAAAAAAAAATGCAAATGTGACGATTTCTCTTTAGATGCTAGAAGTTTGTAGTCTGCATGATACTTGTTTTAGCCTATGAACCTTAAGCATATTTTCATAACTACCCTCTCTCATTATCACTTTATATGTAGAATGGAATATAATCACCAGATTTCAGTGATCATCTAGAATGTTTTTTGTATAAATTTTATGTGTAACCTTCCTGATAAAGTTTTACTGTCATTATTATTTTTATTTTAAATTCAGGTCATACCCAGTTTGCTTCTACCACGCATCAAAATGGACACACTACGGATAATGGAAACAGTAAGAGCGTTTCTTATATCGTACTTTTATATAACAATTCTGAATTCCTCGGTATCTGCAAATACAATCTGTTTAGTTTAATGCTTATTTCCTCATGATTAACCATGAATTTCATGCAGTAAATCATTCTGAGAATGGCATTTTTAAGGAACAAACTACTACTGCTAAGATAACCCAGAAAACAAATGGAGCACACAATGATCAATCATCCCCAAAATTAGACTCATACATTACCTTAACTGGTCACCGAGCCGGGGAGGCAGCAATTGTTTATGAACACGGGGCTGACATCGAAGCACTTATGCCTAAACTCCGCCATTCAGATTACTACACCGAGCCTCGGATCCAAGAATTAGCCGCTAAAGAACGTGCAGAACCAGGTTTCTGCCGCCGTGTAAAGGACTTTGTAGTCGGGCGACATAACTATGGAAGCATTAAATTCCTTGGGGAAACAGACGTTAGACGACTGGATCTCGAGTCTCTAATCCAGTTCAATAACCGTGAAGTGATTGTTTATATGGATGAGGCGAAAAAACCGCCTGTCGGACAGGGCCTTAACAAGCCTGCTGAAGTAACACTCTTGAACATCAAGTGTTTTGATAAAAAGACGGGGCACCACTTCACTGAAGGACCAAGAATTGAAAAATATAAAGAAATGTTGAAGAAGAAAGCCGAGGACCAAGGTGCTGAGTTTGTCTCGTATGATCCGGTTAAAGGGGAATGGAAGTTTAGGGTTAGCCATTTCAGTTGGTACGCGCTCAAAGACGACGAGGACCGTGACGAAGATGGCACTCTGCTTGAATGATACATACAAGCAGTTATCTGTTCTTTCAACACTGGTTTGCAAAGAATTTGTGATATACATACAACCCAGTGATTGTGGTGGGTTATCTCGTGCAAACTTCTGTTATTGTGTTTTGACAACCAACATGCCCTTGTTTTTTACTTTTCTTTTTGTGTTTGCTATCGAGTCTGTTGGTGGTAACATTCGATCCAAAAAACATTATTATTGGTGGATTTGAACAAAAGAATCGTAAATTTTGTTTTTTACTGGGATGCAAGTCATGTGATTTTGGTGTTTTGATTTTACCCCTTGTTTTTGTTCGTGTTGTATCGAAATGGCTCTTGTGTTTTTCTATTTCTGCAGGGAACTGTATGTAATTCTTTTTTATCAATGGTAATATCACCTAGACTTCCTATTCAATCAGATTAAGGGGCTGTTTGGTTGGGTCTGATTGACCTAGTTAGACGTGCACGTCTGACTCGGTCAGACGTGCACGTCTGACTCGGTCAGACGTGAATGTTTGGTTGGTTACCTCTTAATGGAGAAGAGGTTTGACTGAACTACTTATTCGGTCAGACCTAAACCAAGATCTGACCCGAGTCAGACGTGGAGCCGGCGGCAGCTAGGGTCCGGGAGAACCAAAGACGCAAGCTCCGAAACAGTATCACAAAGCTTTTTAACAATCGATTTGGTTGATTCTCTACTTATAGACTTGAGCAACGTCGATTTGAGCGTCAATTGCGTCGTCGGTGAGAGCGAAGGGTACAACGTCATCGACTGAGCCTCATCGTCTCCGGCGACGGTGAGGATGCGGCGGAGGAGGACGGCGGACATGGCGCGAGCTTTGGCGTGAGGGGAGGAGTGGAGGAGTTGCGAGAGCTTGAGGATGAGAGTATCGGGGCTGTTATTTGCAGAGGTTGAAGAGAGTTGAATCAAGTATTTAGTTCAATATTTATTTCAAAAGTCTTAAAAGACCTTTTATTTAGTTAACAAATATCTTTGATATAACCTCATTTTGTAGCATATTTAAAAAAGATACAACAAAGGCGTTAAGGATATATTATAAATATTTAAGTTAAATAACGAAGAAATACACTACAAACTTCGTTTTAGAGATGCCTTAACATATATCCAGCCAAATATCCAACCAAACAGACTTAACTGGTTCAGCACTTATGGGTTCAGACCTCTTATTGATTTAACACTTATTCATTCAGAAGTTGTCAAACAGCCCCTAACTACCATTACCTTTGGATAATATGTTTTCATCGCTTAAAAAAATCCTGATCACTATACGAATTGGATTAGGTTTGGCATCAAAGGACATAGTAGCCTTTAAAGTTTTTTTTTTTTTTTTTTTTTTTTTTTTTTTTTTTTTTTTTTTTTGATGTGGATGGATGTTAGAAATTAATCTTGAAGTTCAAGGGTGTATACGGATGAACAAAGAAAGATGAGGGTGGAATTAGTTAACATATAGAATATGTTAGTCAAGGTAAATATTAGAAAAGTATTGAATGTTATGGCTGTGAATGGGCTGTCATTCCAGCTGTGTTTGAGCTGTGATTTCATAGTAATTAAGGTTAGAAGTAGTATAAAAGAGGGTCATTGTATAGAGTTTAAGGTGTGGTCTTTTGTTCTTCATATTTATAAAAAGAGTCGTGGTAGTTCCCACAAAATACCGAGTATTATCTTTGTTTTTCTGGGCCAATATTCTAACAATTGGTATCAGAGCGAGACGATCAAAGAGACCTGTGTGGCGGTAAAGGGGATATCAAGTAACAATCGAAGACGTGGAGAATAAAGCCACCCGATCAATTCTGTGATAGACTGACCGAAGAAGAACCTGTGACAGGTTTAAACCATCTGTGATAGATCCATTGAAGGGATGTTGATTGAATATTAAGGTTGCTGTGAGGTTCTGATCAAAGGGCTGTGTTTTTGGTAGCAATCAAACATCAGACTAGATCTGTGAAGTTTTTTTTGCTCTATTGCCTTTGAAAGATCAAAGGGCTGCGAAAACCGGTTGTGAGAAGCAATCAAAACAGGGTACTGATATGTGTCAGATCAATTGAAGACAGGTTGTGTGACACAACTGCAGTAGTAAAAGACCGGTGTGATTCAGGTTATATCCGTGGAAGACGAACCTAGAGAGAAGGCGACTGTGTGAAGCAACGAACGAGGTGAAGGAAACCTGTGTGATACAAGTTACAAAGGTGTGATACCAATGTGGAGAAGATGTTTAATCTGTGAAGGATTGAACCAAGTTTGCTGTGAAAGCGGGTTCGAGAAGAACTAATCAGTGATTGATCAAAGTGGGAAAACGGGTGATTCTGTGAAGAAACAGGAAACTGATCTGTGTGAAACTGACTACGTTTTGCTGCAGTATCTGTGTGAAACAGATTGCTTTATGCTTATTTGCTGCTGAAGTTTGTGAATCACAGGATTTTTGCTACTGCTGCAGGAACTGTTTGTGCAGAAAAAAGTTTTTTTTTGTGAAAAAAAAGATGATCAGGTAGTTCAAAAGAAGATGACAGAAGGTACATGTGAAGACGAGGAGAAAGATGATCAAGCTGTGAAGAAGAACGAGGCCACCCGATTGAATCTGTGAGAGATTAATCGTAGCCCGAACCTGTGATAGGTTCAAACAAGTCAATTGAGCAGATCCAAGGGAAAGAACAGTTGTGTGATCCAACTGCAGAAGGAAAAATCTGAGTGATTCAGATTGCAGAAAATCTGTGCGAGACAAATTGGGTTCTATGTGAGGCAGAACGTAAGGTTGTGTGAAGCTGCGATCAGAAGTGAAGAAAACCTGAGCGATTCAGGATTTAATCTGTGAGGGATTATTCATATATGGGACAAGCTGTGTGACACAGGTTGTGAGGAGAATAGCCCAGACAAGCAAAAGGCTAGAAGAGCTTGTTGCTGTTTGCAATCAAAGGAAACAATTGGCAAGTGATTCGCTAGGAAGTGAGATTGTTGGGCTGCTGTGATAGCAGGTTTGCAAGGCTGCAGGAAAGGAAGAAAACAGAACAGAAGCTGTGTGAGACAGAACAGAAGCTATGTGAAGTAGATTTGAAGATCGATGATTGATCAAACTTGAAAGAAACATGGTTCCAGAGACTGGAAATCAAGACCAAGGTGGTACAACATCAAGATTTAGGGCGAGAATGTTAGAAATTAATCTTGATGTTCAAGGGTGTATACGGGTGAACAAAGAAAGATGAGGGTGGAATTAGTTAACATATTGAATATGTTAGTCAAGGTAAATATTAAAAAAATATTGAATGTTTTGGTTGTGAATGGTCTGTCATTCCAGCTGTGTTTGAGCTGTGATTTCACAGTAATTAAGGTTAGAAGTAGTATAAAAGAGGATCATTGTATAAAGTTTAAGATGTGGTCTTTTGTTCTTCATATTTATAAAAAAAATCGTGGTAGTTCTCGCAAAATACCGAGTATTATCTTTGTTCCCACAAAATATTATCTGAAATCTTATAAATGTTTGCATCAATCTGTAAAACTCAATTTCAGCACCAAATATTTATTCTATGCGTTTAAGTGTATTAGTATGTCGTGAAAAGTGTAAGTTCTAGGAACAATAGACTACTTTACTATAGAGAATGAACACACGATGGCCATCACAGCAAACACAGAGTTATCATTATAAATTATGAGAAAAAAAATACAATGAACAACAATATATACATGATTATAAATCATCCACATACAATAGACAACAAAAAACACATAGTGAGCAACAATATACATTAGATAACCCGAGTTCTTATAATTAGTAAAATGAAAAAGAAACTAAATGAGTTATATTTGATAAAATTTGCCTAGCCTTATTACATAAAGTACATCAAATACAAGAACTAGAATTATTTTCGAAGCATCCAGGAACCTTCAATAGGGCCTGAAGGGGCCAAAATAAAGGAATTTAGCCCTTCAGTACTTGAGTAGATCAGATTGCTCACACAATTCTGACAATGGAACCAATATTTAGCCAGTGAAGATATTATTATAACCATCATGTATTTTCATATCTATCTTCTATCCTCAATTTCAACTGTAGTCGGTAAAATAGAGAATTTTATGATAATCCTCTAACAAAAAGATTCCGGTTCAGTACCAAAATTAAGCGATCGAAATTGATGTCACACCTGGTTACATGTATCATGTTAACATACTATATATACAACATTCCCTCAGTTATATGTATAATATTTATTCATAAACAGTTGCATTAAAGTCTACACAAAGTAAGCATGTAAATCTGTGGGAGCTACTAGTTGCTCTAAGATGAGACTACTGCTAACAAATAATATCATTAGAAGGTCATCTATACAACTGTTAACAACAGCTGGCTCATCTGAATGGGTGCTTAACACAAATACACACACCCCAGGTCCAGGACCAGCAGGACTAGGACCAGGACCATGACTATGTACATATATAGACATGGCTCACCCATCCCACATGCAAACAAAACACTATAAATGTTATATGATCAGCTTGCTTTATTCTGATGATAATAATACACTAAGTATGTTAGATTAAGAGCTAACACATCACGTTTTTCTTTTTCTAATTAAAGTTGCATGATATCTTGCACATTAATATTATAGTAATTCTCCCATCTAATATAGTAAACAAGAAATGGGAACTATGTTTGTTATATCTCTAATAACAATGTTTATATAATGAGTGTAAGTGTAACACATGCATGCACCCATCTGTCTATATATGTATATATGTGACGCCTATATGACTGTATTTTTTACTCACAGTCACGTGTTAATTTATTACACATAGCCTAGTAATGAATTGGAATGTGAGAACAATCCCCTTAATTAATAAAAATGTTTGACTAGTGATGAAATATTTATAAGTAAACCTTAATAAATTTAAACCTAAAGTTGCATGTTTCTAAAAGTAACCTTAAATGCTAGTTGCTTGATGCCCTAGCTAGTAACCTAAGTGTGTGTGAGAGAGAGATTATTGTAACATGGTTTACTTTAAGCTGCTAGTGATTGATTATCCAAGTGGGTTTGTTTTGTTTCTTTTTTCCTGCAATGCTCATGGTCCTCCCAAATTTAACTTCTTGTTGAAGATTTTAAAAACATGAGTGAACCCCATAAGTTCAATTAACTTCATCTGCAAATTTGTACCATAAACCCTTCAAACACAGACAACTTTATCCCTGTCAACTTCATCTCAACCTACACCCTCAAAACCACCATATCTGCCTTCATCCTCTTCTTAATTCATAGCAATCTTTAACCCTTTCCTGTTAATTCATCACGATCTACTACTAGATCGGTCGGTAGCTTCACAGACAGAAATAATTTTATGGAAAAGATAAGTGGTAGCGGGGATGATCAGAAACAAGAGATTCAACAAGAACAAACTCCCACAATAGGTCCATTGTTGTCTTCTTCTTCTTATCATCATCATCCCCACCACCATCAATCTTTCTTTTCACCGCCGTCCTACGGCCAGCATCATAACAGCTGGCAGCAGGACGGTGGTGAACCTTCGTCCACTGTACAGGATGAAGGGGGTTGGAACATGGTGGTGGAGAGAGAACACATGTTCGACAAAGTAGTGACTCCCAGCGACGTCGGGAAGCTCAATCGGCTTGTTATTCCCAAACAACACGCCGAGCGATTCTTCCCGTTGGATTCCTCCACCAACTACAAAGGCCTCCTCCTAAATTTCGAAGACCGAAACGGAAAGCTATGGCGATTCCAGTACTCCTACTGGAACAGCAGCCAGAGCTACGTGATGACCAAAGGTTGGAGCCGGTTTGTGAAGGAGAAGAAGCTCGACGCCGGAGACATCGTGTCGTTCCAACGAGGCGTTGGAGTCACCGGAAAAGATCGGTTGTTTATCGACTGGAGACGCCGTGTGAACCCTTCAACACCACCACATCAACTATCATCATCTTCATCTCATGATCTCTCTTACCTGTTGCATAATAATAATTTCATCCACCCTTGGAATCCACTGGTGTTACAGTCTTTTCCTGCGAGAAGGAACCCTAATTATTTCATGCTACAGGACCCAAACACCAACGTTAACCCTAATCATATTGGTTCTAGATCTGTTTACTTCGGATCAGGTGGCTACGGACCATCAAACCAGCAGCAGTTGAAGATGGTGCAACGATGTGAGTTAGGGTTAGGGTTTGATGCAGCACCACCGGCTGCAGGATCAACGTTTGATCATGGGAAAGGGTCTGGTAAACGGCTCAGGCTGTTTGGGGTTAACATGGATTGCGTGTTTTCCGACGATGAAGATGATGATCATTCGAGTGAATTGATGGAAAATACTACAGTTGGTGGTTGTAGTACTGTAGTTAATCCTCTAATTCCTTCATCTTCATCATCTTCTTCGTTTTCTACGATTCCTTACTTGCAGTTAACGCCTAATGGAGGAGAAAGTGAATGTAATCAAAGCACAATGTTATCATCATCTTCTAATTCTACTACTCGTGATTTCAATGTAGTCTCAAAGTCAACTGTTTCTAATATGTGCTTGGATTTGAAGATGTCACACACCGATGAATAATGAAATCGAAGGGAACCAAACAACCGGATGTTGAAGCTGAAACTGTTTAAAATCATCGGAAACAAAAGAAATAATTGAACAAGAAGCAGGATGTCAGCTGCAGTGATACATCACTAAAAGCAACAAAAATGGTTGATTTTAACGTTTGTAGGTACTTCATCTAGTTATTTTCATGTACAATTTTCCAGTGAAACTCATTTACAGACCTTCTACTACTTGCTATTACTATGTCTTTGATTATGCATGATTTTAAGTATCACTGGTTCTAACATTGCACCCGTGCGCACGGGACATGAAAAATGCTGGTTTCATAAGAAATCAACACCGGACCTCATATATCACCGACGCGTTTTGAACGCATTGACTACTATGCATACAAGCAATATATCCAGAAACAGATAATATTGGTTGGTACGGGAGATTAAGATTAAGAGCGCGCGTGTTGCTGGTTGAACCAACTGTTGGAATGTATGTAGGTTGGTATAGTTGAGTATTATCCAGTGGTTGCTGTACGTTTTTGTTGTTATATAAAGGAAAATAATAATATATAGGATGAAATTAAGGTGTGCAGAGAGACTTTTAAGCAGTGAGAGTACAAAGAGGAGGAGAATGATGGGGGCCTTGTGTGAGTATGATTATTAATTACCTTTTGTAGGTTCGTTGCTCTTGTCGCTGCCACTGTCACTGCATGCTACACCTTCATTGGAAGGTAGCTCTCTATTCGCAGGTACGTACTTGCATCTTCTCTCTCTCTCTTTCTACAGATTATTGTAAAACTTTTCCTGTGAGTGTGTGTGTCAGACAACTAAATAAGTTATAAAATTAATAACTTTGATAGTTTAATGAATGTACAGATCGAGTGAAATAATGATAGACTTGCATAACATCATCATATGACATACATTATAGTGATCAGTCATAAGATAATTTTATATAAAATGTTTATCATGTTGGTATATGATAAACTTAGTGATTTTGGTTTCTTCAAAATATTTTTGGTAATCAAGATTTGCTTAAAGACCAAACAAGAAATCATAATAAAATTGTCGTTGGGGAAACAAGTCTTAACCCATTTGTGAATTGAGTTTCTTTGCACCTGGTTAATGATTTTTAGGCAAACCTTGATGTATACAAGGCCATAGTCCCTATTTTAATGAACATAATAAACAAGCTTTCGGTAGTAACTGATCTTTAACAGCATCATAGTCATCGGTTACATGCGATCAGTTGTACGTATGATGTGTTTTCCCGTTTATGGTTCCACTGTATAACACATATAGTTGTCATTTGTTGAAATTTATAACTGTCAAGCAATTATATATAATCTTTCATGAAAAGCTGAAACTTTTCATCATGTATCCACCTTAGGTATATATATGTATGTATGTATGTATGTATATATATATATATATATATATATATATATATATATATATATATATATAAATGAATCATGCATCTTGTGTGTTCCAAACAAAAGAAATTAACAACTCAATTCATTTTCATGAAGTCATTAAATTTTTTTTCATTTCATGAAAGAAATCTCATTTCCTATGTTATATATATGATAATTAATTTCATATACACATGTGATACTTTAATATAAAAGTGAGGCCACGATTTAAACAGTTATTCATCACATATGAAATACAAAATTTAGATACCATGAACTTTGTAATCACATATAATGAGCATAATTAGCAATGAGATGAGGTTTATGAGTGATATGACACCGGCAAATCAAGGTGTCATGCCTAGAGTTTTGATATAACACTTAATGGCCGGTCATGAACTTATGGTAAATACACTCAAACGTACGTGGCACCTTGATGGCAAGTGTGTTATTATATTATTTAGCTATTATGATTTTCAAGTTATATAACTCTTATTTACATGATTTCAAAGTAACACTATCATTAGTAAAACGTTTAACATATTTTTTAATATTTATAATATTATAAACATATAAAAGTAATAAGTCATGAACTATGACAATTGAATAATAATAAGAATGATATAAACATATAAAAGTACTAAGTTATGAACTATAATATGCAATAAAAAGTGGGATACCATTCAATAAATTAACTCGAAAAAGTCATAATATTGATCACAACGTGCGTAAAAGCAAAGTTTAATAAAAGATTATACGTTGATGCGATAAGTCACTAAACTTTTATACTATTGTTTAAATTAACTCAAAGAAACCAAATTTAAGTGCAACATTATATGAATTACTGCACAAATGTAGTATAATATTTATGTTTTTGAGAGTCTTTTGAATATTTGATAAATTATTAAGAATATAGGAATCAAGAACGAGCCTATAAAACAAACCTAAATCCTGTTCAAGTAAGGTGGTTACTAAGAACATAGCGAGTCTAAGCAATAAACAATTAACTAGAACCACATTTTATTGTGCAATCGATTCTATGGGTGGGAACTTTTCCTAAGTAGTATATGAAAACATAAACCAAAAAAGAAAAAGAGAAAGCAATGGAGTTAATTCGGGGGAACTTTGGAGCTTGGTCCACTGAGCAGTGTACTCTATAAAGCTGAACATGCATGTTCTTCTATTAATCTTGTCACCTATAAACTATCTTTTTGATTAAAAAAGTTAAAACATAATATTGTGCTTTTAACATATTAAATTAAGGGAGCTACAAAAAGTGGGAATTATTAAGTGAGAGGAATATGGGAAATCATCATCCATAATCTTTCAGTAACACTGGAATTAATTGAAGCATGTGATTCACCATCGTCTGCATGCATGTATTGCCTTGCATTTTAATATGTGATAAGATTCATCTACTTTTGTGTTCAAATGAATTAATTGTAGTGGCTACTTGGCACTTGTTCCATCAAATTTATATTGTTGCAAAAGTTATGTAGAATTAAATTTAATTTATCTTGTTAGAGTTAGTGTATTAATTATTGTTTGAAGGATATTAATAAATTTAAATGTTTCTAAAAGTTTATAATCTCAAAATCGATTACATGTTTTTTAGAGCAATTGCATAAATCCTATTATAAATCTTTTTAACTACATATTTGTCCAATCTGAAATTGAAATTGCATGTATCCCATCTTTAATAAAGATAATCTAAATTTACTCATTTTCATTTTAATCTTATTCAAAATAAAGTTTAGAATGATAATTTAACTCTTATTTTAACTAAAACTATAAAGTTTTTAAAATTCTCATATTTATCTATTTTTAACTAGCTTTATTTTTACATTTATTTAGTCTTTCTGTCTTTTATAATGTATTGATAATGAGTTTTTTAATCATTTTTGCATCTTTGCTATGTTTTTTTTTTTTTTTTTTTTTTTTTTTTGTGATTTTTCATTATTACTCCATCTATATTTATTCTACTATTCTTTATTACTAGTTTTTAAAGTAACAATCATTAAAATACGAAATTTTGTTTGTTTTGAGATCTTTTTTTAGATTATATAAAGGCTCTAGAACGCTAAAAGGTGAGGAACGAGAGGATTATGATAAAAGTATACACATTCAATTTGATTAACGTATCAACTTTGTTTTAGTTGACCCGTGAATTGATGAGCATCTCTAGTTGGAGAATTTGAATGAATAAATTCTAAATCGATCTATTTGGATATCTAACCAAATAAACAAACCTTTTAGCGAAATTGATTTCAATTTCAACGTGCGAATCAAAAAGAGCCTAAGGGTTTTAAATTAAGTATTTCATTAATATAAAGATGCAGTAAACTTTTCCTGCCTTTTTACCTGTTGAAGATCGTGGAGAAAGAAATTAAAGGACTTGAAGAACCTTCCGCTGATATCTGCCAAAGGAATTGAACCTAAGAAATTGGAGCAATCAAAACAAATACATCATACAAGTGTTTTTGTTTTTTTTTTTTTTTTTTTTCAATTATTCAAAGAGTTCTAAGTAATTAGAACAATCTTTCCGAGAATTATGAGAGTACGTCAAATTTAACAACAAAAGATTACATGGGAAAGTCTTCAAAAGTCAAAAGTGAATTCCAAAGGTTAAAGACATCAAACTCTAATCCCTTCGAAAGAAATAATAATAACTGAAAAGATGGAGGACGAAGCTTATAGCGAGTTCTCAAAAACTTCTATGGTTGCATACCGAGTACTCTTCTTTTATTTTTTAAACTTTTTGTCATATATAGACTCAATTTTTTACATTATTTAATTATTTGTATATATTTCTGTGTTGACACAGTAATTTATTTGTAGAGCTCTCGTTTTCGTTCACTTATTAATCAAATGATTGATATGAGTAAATTATGATTGATCAATAATAGATCAAATAAGTAAAATTAGAAATAATAATATTATAATTTGGTTTACATTTACCATGAGTTAGAAATTTTCTTGCCTAGAAGTACTTTATGTATCATCAAGGCCACTTACACAAAAATGATCTTATCAAAAGTAACAATTAACAAAGATTATCTTCTACTTTTATAAGAAAAGGCAATGCAACCAATAAACAATTATTCAGATTTTGCTCACAAAACAATCACTTGTCTAAAGCATTCCCTTTACAACCTCCAACAACAATTTTACTATTTTTAACAAAAAAAAAAAAAGTTTCTTGTGACAATTAAAAGCACTTGATGATGAATTTTTAGACTTTAGACCATCTCTGATGGGAGGGGAACGACGCATCCACGTCTGCATTGTCCGTTTGACTAGCCTTCTCTCCTCCCTTCTCACATCCTCCTCCTGGGTGCGTTCTTGCATACTCCTCGCCTGTTTCTTTTTCGTTTTCACGTGAGAGAGATAGTGTTAGCTAGATGTAAGAGGTGAGTTCCACAGTTAAAAGACTGTTAGTTCTAGTTTTACTTGAGGCAAAAAAAATTCACCTTAGTAAAAAAAGAAATACAAGTATATGCAATTTTAAGATGGTAATACTCAATTAATCTTATATAAAGATGACCTATAATTATACACCATCTAAACGTTAAAAGATGTATACTTTTAACAACTTAAAGTACATAACACAAGATATCATGATCATGGTATATTGGTATATAACACATAGAATACTTTTGTATTGTTACATTTATACGCACATATATAATGTATGAGTAAGAGTACGTAAGAGAAGACAGAGGGCCCATGCTATATTACGCCGATTGTAGTGCATGATGAATTGGAGGGAGAATCTAGAGATGTAGATTAGGGCTAAATCTCTGAGATGGTGGAAGAAAAAGAGGGTGGATATATGCATGCTATGCTAATGTATCAATGATAAATAGTAATATACTAGTATTGAGCTCACCTGCGTTGCAGCGTGAGGCGTAAAATCATGTCAAGTAGCTCCAATGACACTACTGACAATGCTCATCAACATCGAAAAATCTTGTATTAGAAAAAAAATAATAAAATGAAAAAAAAATACACCAAACGAAAAGTAGATGTTAAAACGTTGAACCACACAGATGAAACGTAAACATATAAAACAATAAGTAAGTCGATCTAGGAAAAATGTGTTGCAACAGGGTCGTTAAAAGGGGAAAAAGTAAGCGTAAAAACGTTGAACCACAAACGCACATAGTGGCATGTTAACACGTAAAATTTAAACCGAAACGTAAAACGAAAATTTTATAGAATATGAAAAGTATATAGACAAAATTTGAAAGTAAAAGAATATTAAGGCTAAATTGTAAAAATGTAAAAATATTGTTTAAATAAAAAGTTAAAAATTATAAAAAATACAAAAAATAATACAACCCACTAATGCATATGATACAACCAATAAATCACATCAAAGTTAATAATTAGTATATATTATTTTAAATGGTTGACTCAACATTTAAGAATTTGTTGACTAAATGGAAATTAAGAATATAACATTTGAAGCTTAATGTATAATCAGAATCCATAAATCAAATTGATAATCAGTATTATATTAATTTCTATAAACAAGTACATTAAAGATTAAGCCTTTAAATTCAATGTTGGTACTTTAGTGATCAATAGGTACTAGCCTATTGACTATATAGCTCCATTATGAGATTATTAAAGCTATATATCTCCGTGCATACTTGTGTTGTGTGTGTTATTCATATATGCACACACAACCCTAACGAAATTTGGTTATGTTGGCCTCCAATGTCCAAATATGTATAGATCGGCTCGTGTGTGATATTTTTATGTGTGATTAAATTGAAAGATTGAACCTCCCACTAATTGATCATAACTTTTAAAAGAAATTGATGTCTATTAAAATTTTAGAATGAAATCGGTTTAGTGGTGGTAGGGGATTATGTTTTGTTAGCCGAGATTTACAACTAGTTATTATTTACAATTATTTAATTTACTTTGTTGGTCATTATCATTTGGTTATGTTAGTTATCCTATTTTCAAACGGTGAGGATAGCTTTTCTTAATATATGTTTATCTTTGGCGAAAAGTCCCAAAATAACAATATAAAAGACATTTCTCTTAAAATAGAAATTGACTATTCAAGTTTCATAACATACTATCTGAGCGAAAATGCACCCTTTTATGGGAAAACGCAATCGACGTGGACGTCTCAGCTGCGTGACATGGTTACCATCTTAGCGGAAACGATCGTGGGAAACAACACATGCACACAAAGATTTTAGTATGATCCGCATAGAGATCTTAGTACGGTCCTCACAAAAATCTTAGCACGGTCCGCACAAAGATCTCAGTACACACTGTAAAAGATCTTAGTATGTTCCGCTGTAAAACTACACATGTCGGCTCCTAAGCGTTTTAGTGTTAGAGTGATTTCACACAAAGATCTCCACTAGCCGACATTTTCACACTAAGAGTAAATGTTTATTTTATCATTTGAAAAGTCAATGTTTATTGAGTGCATTTTTATTTTGAAAATTTTATCTTGTTTTTGTTATCTTGTGACCTCTATATGTTAAAAGAGGTAAAACCAAGGTTGTGAAGAACAGACCGGACCAGCCAGTTGGACCGATCACCGGGCCCTCTACCAGATCTGTTGGGGTCATGGGTCAAATCGGAATTTTCTTATTTTTGTTTGCAATTTAAAATTTAAGGCTTTAGATATTTACAGAAAATACACAAAGTGTGCTTTTCTTCTCAGGTAAAATGTGGGAAATTCTCAAACTATAAGTGTAAATGAAAGAGTTAAAATAAAATTCTAAAAATTATTAATAGAAATAGGAATAAGATCCATGATCTCTTTCTTATAATTCAGGTGCTTTAAACACTTTAGCTATTAACTTGTTTAATTTGTTTAACATGCAACTAAAATATATATATATATACACTATAATAATACATTCCATCACATTGAATTAATTAAGCATTTATTATCGATTATATATATTACTATGATTTTTCTATTTTGTTTTATGTATTACTATAAGATACTCACATTTTTAAAAAACTAGATGTGTTTATATTTAATTCTTATATGATTTATTATAGTGTCTTTTTCTTAAAATGAACCAGTAAAATAACCGATTCATTGTCCGATCCAGTTCTAACATGTAGTAAAATACTATTGATGAAAATAAGAAACTATGAATTGTTTTCATAGTAAGATCTAACCCCTAATATTTGTTTCGTTCTTAAAAAAAAATTAAATATTACTAATTACCAAGTTAATGTTGCATTAATGTTTGTACCATGAGCATTATAAGTTGTACATATCTTTTTTTTTTCTTTCTTAAAAATTTATATTTGTAAACACAATACTTTTATATCTTTTATAATTTAACCTCTATACTTTTTTACTTTCAACTTTAGTCCCATATATTTTTCATTTTTGAAAAAATTTGTGTTTACATTTCGGTCTAAACTTTGAGAGTTAACAAGTTGTAACGTACGCATGTGGTTCAACTTTGTTACGTCTTATTTTTTCCCGTTTAACGGCTCTGTCGCATCGTGCGGGTCCTAAATCCACTTAGTTATTGTTTTAATGTCTTACGTTTCATATATGTGGTTCTACGTTTTTACTTCTACTTTCTGTTTGGTTTTATTATTTTCGTTTTTTAATACGAGCTTTTTCGGTGTTGTAGTTATTGACGGTGGTGTGACATTGGGGTTATTCGCATGGTTTTACGCCCCCATCGTAACGCGGGGGGCTTAGTATTAGTCTTTTAATTATATTTTATCCTCAAAAGTCGATCCCTTTTGTACTACTCGATTTCTACCCCAACTGAATAATGGAAGTATGGAACACACCACTTTTTTTTTTAAAGAAGAAAAGAAAAAAAAAGTTGCAAATTAACTCTGGATAAAATCTAAATGAAAATCCAAGTGGGCTCATTTGGCACTTGGGCCGCCCACCACTTCACAGATCAAAAGTTGTTTTTATTTTACTACGTACATGACTACATGGTACACCTTTATGATAGCATTCTCAAATACTATTTAATTTAATTATATACATACGTATTTGGTAAAATATGATTCTAAATAAGTAAAGCAACCTGAGGGTCCGGGAGTGTGCAAAATACCATGAAAGAGTTCACAACAAGAGTATGAATAAATCAATCGTTAAATTATCAAAAACTTCAAGGATGATGTTAGAGCTTTGTGAATTTGAATTTACATTTTAAGGTTCGGATTTCTAACGATTAAGAACCGTCAAGTCTAGTGGTAGCCCCATGACTTTTCAAATGGAAAGTTATGGGTTTGAATCCGACTTGAGGCAAAAAGGTTCAGGCTGGGTTAATGGGTTTTTCAGTTGTGGGGTTTTCTGGTGTGGTCCCGACAAGAACGTACAATTGTTGTTAAAAGTTGACGACTTCTAACAATCTTAATTGTACAAAATTTTATTTTCTATATCTTGTAGTATGGTAATCTAAACTCATTACATGTGGCATTGAAACTAATGCTAAATATGATAGGGAATTTAACACTAGATGTAGGACTTACGTGATATTGAATCTATTATGATGAATATGAGACTGTTCGGATATTGTATGTGTTAAGGCATACATCTCATTCTTGTATGAGCTTAGAAGATTGTTGGGGCTATGGAAGAATGCATGAGAGAGAGAGAGAAAAATATTGATTTAATTACTTTTAATAATTTAAATTTAATATAAATTGTAATGAATAAAAATATTTAGAATAACGAATTAGAATATAAGTGACATGTCAACCTTATCCAATTAGGCGTTACAGTAATGAACTAGAACAAACATGAAGAATGAAGATGATAAAAAAAACATAGGATGAAAGAAGAGATCAAACATTATAATAGCATGTCAACAAGGATCATTGTTAACGCTTTCAATTTAATTTTTTATTTCCTAATTTTTGTTTCAAGCTAGACAACAAATCAAAACCGATAATTAGCTTGAGGGGCATTTACTGATACATATCAAATAGATTATTAATTTATGGTTAAATAAAATAAATCGGTTACAATTCATTATATTAAAAAGATTTATTATAATTACCTTTATCATAAATAGAAGTGTATTATTTTATAATTAATAGCATCTCATGGTAATAACTCTATGATGTGCTAAGCCCCAATACGATCTTAAGAAGATAGCAACCCCGCATATGAATATGTGTAAAAAACAATCACGCGTGAGAAACTGAAGAGCATCCTAGTGGAATTGAAGGTTTAAATTCTATAGATTGTAAGTTATAATATATTTATCCCAAAAGATATAGTAATTACTACAAGAAAAAACAATTATAAGCTAAGTGAAATGAAGTCTTCTCAAGTAACTAAAAAATGAAAATGACATCATACTATTTTATACCATTAAGTTTGGAGGCCATGAGCCGGAAACCAAAGAATATTCATCATCGGACAAAATCATCCATTATAACATGTCAAAAACAGTTCTTATAGTATGTAAAGGTGTGTGGTGATGTTTGAGGACATTTGTGTTTAAAATATGTTTGTATGACCTTATAAAAGACTATAATGATATAGTATAGTAATAAGTAGCAACAATAACAATTTTTTGCCATAGTTTAACCGAGCTTATTTAGTTATTAAAAAGAACTATTTATATTAGAAATCGGAAAAAAAAATCAGGACTAGACTAGTGGAGTTGGAGTCCTTGTTCTTTAAATCTTTAAAAAAGTAAAAATGAGTGGTAAAAAACGCCCACGTTTTCAGCAATAAAAGATAAACCATAAATTATTATTATTATTATTATCAACCATGGTTACTTGATAAAGAAGCCGAATGGGTTTCAAAAGTGAAGTCCTTTTCGTTCATCTTTTTCATTATTGCGCTCGAGATGACAAAACAAAACAACACAACACTAGGGTTTGTTTTGCTGCATTCTGTTGATTCTTCTTCTTCACCTTGATCGATCGATGGAAGCTCTGCCGTTAGGGTTCCGATTCCGACCAACGGACGAAGAGCTCATCAACTACTACCTTCGGCAGAAGATCAACGGCCATCATTCAGAGGTTCATATCATCCCTGAAGTCGATGTCTGCAAGATGGAGCCCTGGGATTTGCCTGGTTAATTTCGCTATATACCTTTTGATTTGATTATTATTGAGCGTCAGTGTGTAGTTTTGTGATGCGATTTCGTCTTTACTCGTTGTGGCTTTTTGTAATCGTTTTATATATTTAATTGACTGTGACCTCCGATCTGGAATCTCGAATTTTTGCTTATTGATTATTGGTGGTAATTTGGTTTACTTATGGAATATTGGTTTGGTAGTATTTATGGTTTATGCGATTGTGCACTTGTGATAAGTTTCTGATTTTGCTCTAATTTGGACCAGAGGAATCATTCCTCTCGACTGTTTTCACTGGAATCTTATGTATCTCATGATGATTCCTTTTGCTATTGTGGAAATAAGTTTGTGATTCATTGCTTACATGTCTTGATTTGTATGCATTTGTAGATCAATCGGTTATAAAGACAGATGATCCGGAGTGGTTTTTCTTTTGCCCTCGGGATAGGAAGTATCCGAATGGGCACCGATCAAACAGAGCCACGGGTGCTGGTTACTGGAAGGCGACTGGGAAGGACCGAACCATAAAGTCCAGAGGGCGGTCTGCTCTAATAATTGGAATGAAAAAGACTCTGGTTTTCTATAAAGGTCGTGCTCCTAAAGGCGAGCGCACCCACTGGATCATGCATGAGTATCGTGCTACTGATAAGGATCTTGATGGCACCAACCCTGGGCAGGTGATTGCTACTTTGTTTCCTCACAAAGGTTTAATTTTTTTTGTTGTCAAGGATGTTTTTGTACATGTTGTTCCCTCGGCGAACTGATGTTTGATATATGGTGCTAAATGGACACTTGTATGTATAGAGAGACTGTTTTCTGTTGTCTAATTCTTTCACTTGTTAACTTTAGGTTGATGTTTCTGTTTCTGGTGGTTATCATCTTCACGAATAAAAAGAAAATGAATTCATATTGCTTCATCTGATGCAGGCAGCATATGTTCTTTGTCGTTTGTTCAAAAAATCAGAAGAAAACAACGATGCCTCAAAATATGACGAGGCGGAACCATCAAGTTTATCTCCTACCACACATAAATCTTCACCCGACAATACATCACTGCATAACGTGCAAACAGATGGAATGGACCCGTGGTTGACTGACACTGCTCATAATTTGACCTGTAATCCTGTTCTTCCTTTTGAAAACCAGGTTTCTGATCTACACAAATCCACTGAAAAAGAACCAGTCGAAAAGGTGAGATGGATGGGTCGGATTGGTATGAACAATTCTGTTTTTGTAAATAGTTAATGTGTTAGTTATGATTATGAAAACAATATTGCAGGGTTATCCAGAACTTGGAGCATATCTGGATTCACGATTTGCAAATGATTTTGGTAGTGAGACCGGGTTAAATTTTCAGGATGGAACATGTGAACAGGATGTTTGTCTCTCTGAGTTGTTGTCACTTTTACAAAATGGAAACGAGTGCTCGTTCAAAATGTCTGGTAAAACGAGCACAATAATGGGAAGTGAAGCACCTGTATATGCAGAACCCAGTATGGGTTCATTCTATAACACAGGGAATGATTTGGAACAGTCAACAAGTCAGACTAATATCCATGGTATTGGGAGCTCTACAATGGGTCAGCCTGAGATCAAATTCCGGTCCCGCCAATCTCAACCTGACCCAACAAACCGAACTGACCCAAGTTCGGAAGATGTTATGGGGCAAGGGACTGCTTCTAGAAGACTCAGTCTGCAGATTGATTCTTCATCTGGCTCCATCAGCCATGGTGATGATGAAGATAAAACTAGTTCAACTGTAACTGAGGTAAGTTTCAGTAAATCACAAACAGTGGCATTGTTCAAATATTTACACGTGTGGTGAAACATTTTGGTTTCTCAGGTTTGTGACAGCATTGAAGACACTGACATAAGTTCTGATTGGTCCAAGGATACCGATGAAGGAGACGACCAACAGTCTGGTTTGCAGAAGATGAAACAAGATTGGTTTAGTAGTCGTTTTCAATCTCAACCGTTGGTTTTATTGAGGGCGTATCATGGTGGTTTTTTCCTGAGTTCTCCATGGATTCAGATAATGAGCATATTTCTTGTTATATTTATGATGATAATATCTTTAGGGGTTATAGAATGCCCAATTTTTCGATTTGATTTGATCAAAGGTCGTAGAAATATGTAGAAATTTGTCAATACACCGTCTTTAGTCTCAGTCATCAATCCCCTGCCCTGCTTTGTTATTTGTATGATGGCGTATTAGGGTCGAAATTCATGTATGTGCTAGTGTATTATTTGCATGTATGATGTAACATTTATGAATCTTTCTTTCTTTCATCAATAGGTGGGAAAGGAATATGATTTGGTGGGCGATAGTTTACTACCAAACAAACGTTGCCTTGTACAATAATTGAGTTGATAATGTTATTTTAGTTAACTTGTTTCTTTACGTCTTTACGTTACTTAATTTAGTAAAGCTTTGACTAATGAAGCATTAAGATGACAGAATAGTACTAAAAACAAAATTAAGTTAAAATGGTCTTAACTACGGGTGTCTTCTAGGTCTGAAATTATCATTTGGAGATTGATCATTTCAAGTGCCCTATATTTTAAGATTTTCTTATTCTGTAAATCATGAAATTTTGTCAATCCTAAGCTATCCGAAAATAAAATATGGTTATTTCGCTTATAGAATTAAACTTTGATAAAATCTATGAAAAATAAAATGTTTTATGTGACATCACACCTACTCGAACAAATACTGCCATTTTTGGAATAAGATAAGGTTAAACATTGCACCTATTCAAAAGTAACTCTTTAGTTTTAGTAGGTCACTTAGAATTATTACAAACTAACAAGAAATTGTATCACTAATTTTATTCAATTCACCATAAATTGTGACACGGAATGAACACATCTTGATCGACAACCCTCAGTTAGGATTTTAATTATCTTGTGGTGATTTCAAAACCATGCCGAACCCATCTATCTCTTTAAGGTTTGCATGATGTACTCCCCATAAAGATCCCTGCACATCCATGGAACATCAACATGAATACTTGATTGGATGCATTATATATGGTTTTTCTTAACCATAAGAATCGAATACCGAAAAACCACAGGACCCATAAATACAGTGTTATCCAGCAAGATCAAGTAAATTCAGCTTGCAAGAGATCATGACAGTAAAAACAAGATTCGAACATGAGATCTCTGCTAGCTAGTGGGAATCAAATAATTACCACTATAATACTACCCTTAGGTTACATGCCATACATATACTTAACAAGAATCTATATGCAATTATGCATTTTGGTGTATATAAATGAGCTTACATTGAGTGCTGAATGGCTTCAAAAGCAGTTTTCGAAGCAAGAAATTCATCCACTGCAACTTCTTTGTTCTCATTCTTCTTGTCTAGGAACGCGTTAAGAAAATTAATCAAATCATATCTTTCGGTTAACCATCTATTAAGATGAAATAGCATGATGTAAGATGAAATAAAGGATACAATCCTCAAAAAACCGGCGGATTTCAGCCAGACGATGAGGGGGTAACTGTTGTATGTCATTAAAGTGACGATATTCTGGATCGTCAGCACAAACAGCGATAATCTTGTCATCTCTCTCCCCCTGAACGCATCAAACAAACTTACCAGCTGTTAAAATCTCATACTTTTGTGTAGTCTAGAGTTTTGTTTGATACCTGATCAATCATGGGCATGAGCCCAAGGGCCTTAGCTCGTACAAAGCATCCGGGTACCACTGGTTCCTGCATGATGACTAGTACGTCCATCGGGTCATTATCTTCACATAGTGTTCGAGGGATGAAGCCATAGTTGTGAGGGTAGACCACCGATGAATATAACACGCGATCAACCTAATTGGTAATAAAGTTATTAGTCATTTGTTTAAGTTCATGATAATCGGTGGTGGAACCAGAGCTTCTTAGTCAAGTCAAAATAATATTTCTTTTTCTTTACATGTTTAAACTAAGATGTCTAAGTCGTGATTTATATATAAAAAACTAACAAATTATGGTTCTGCTCGCGATGAAAACAAAGAGCTCATTTTTGGTTCATAACAATTATAGATCTTACCTTGATGAGACCAGTTTTCTTATCAAGTTCATATTTCACTTTGCTTCCTTTTGGGATCTCAATAACCTGTAATTTGCATGCGTTGCATGCAATGCAAACACAATAAGCCACCAATCCAAACGATAAAAAATCAACAACAAACACTCTATTAGACGAGCCTTATCGCGTACCACATTGAAGATCTGAGGAGCCTCAGGACCTGCACAACACACATCGATCCATTCATTAACCGCAAAACATAACAACACGAATGAAACATGTGCGTACCAATATCAATATCATGCCAAGAATGAGCTGCAGCAGATCTCTTGGACAAGGTTGATAAGATCCTTTCGTTCAACCGCGGGGTACGCTTATCAGCCATGTGAGCTAGCTAGTTAGATCGATTTGATCCTCTAGTTTTTAAGAAATTCAAGATTTTGATCTGTAAAAACAGTTTGTGATTAGTGAATTTTGAAAGTTAGAAGGTTGAAATTAAGAGTGAATTCATCATATTCATAAACAAATGCATATGTATACTTGCCTTTTAAGATTGGTGATTAGAATGGAATATTATTAAGTTAATGGGAACTAGGATGGATTTATATGCATAGAAACTAGTGGTAATGCTGTTAAAGAGGGAAATATGAGTAAAATTGTACATATACACCAAGGGATAGGGTCAAAATTGATTTCCACGTGGAGACAGTATATAATGCGAAAGTTTCACATAATATAAAGTTTCAGGAGATCTATTCAATCTACTTAATTGCTTAAACAAAAAATACACCTGTTTTTACATAGAAAAATAAACAACTCAAAACTCGTAAAGTGAGGGATAATCATTGAGTACAAAATCGAGGCTCTAAATAAAGGAATTCACAACTAATGCATTCAAAACGAGATTTTTATAAATCAACATTTTTTTTTTTTTATGTTCATGACTGATATGATATTTCCATAGGATGTTACAACTATATTTTTAAAGGTGATCCAAATGCACGCCTGAGTGTCCACGTAGGAGAGTCGACGGTTAACTACCTAGAGGTGACCGAGGCGGGCCAATGCAACTTTCTTAAAAAAGCAATGCTCAACGGCGGTGTGGACTGGGGTGTAGGATCAACAAATTAAAGGTCATGTATTATACCATCATGATCGGTGAGCATGAGTGTTGCGTAGACGGCCCATGAGCTTGGACGCCGCCCTTGGTGCGTGGAAGGGGCGTGGCCTTTCTTGACGTGATCGCGTTCACCACTTAATTTGTTCATGTCAAAGACATGTCAATCGTCATTCATGACAGAACCCTAATTGAATTGTTTTTTTAATACCTGAAATTCATCTTAACTTTTAACGCACCATTACACATGACCTCATGAACGTCAATGTGGCATTGTGGCCCTATGCCCAAGTCGGTGAGGAAAGCATGTTTAATTAAAAATTAATGTTACGTCGGTGGATGTCAACTTCATGTCACAGCGTATCAACCTCTTAAATTGCGATAAGCACGTAAAGAGACGTATCGTTTTTATATTGTTTTTACAGGAGTCTTTATTTATGAAATGAAATACAATATTTTTCAACTAAACAAGGCAAATGAATAAACTATTTACCTTTTGAACGTTGATAATATCTCTGTCAAAAGTTCTTCTTATAAATAAATAGATAAATAATCACAAACAACCTTATTTCTAATACTAAGTGGATAACAATATATTTATTAGAAGGATTGTGTTTAATTTTTTAACAATAATTGCACGGCCCTCTTCCAAAAATATATATGTTATTTTAAATGGATCTATCTATCCGTTTCTAAGTCAATACCTCGCTCCCAACATTCTCAAAAGGAAACCGACAACTGAAAAATAACATAACTAACTAATTCGGAGATAGGTATTCACTATTTGTTTAGTTTAACTTAAACAACATAACTAACTAATTCGTGTTTAATTGATTTATGGTACTTGTAGAGACTAGAGGTGGGCATAAAAACCGGGTTCGGACCCGACCCGGAACTGGGTACGGGTACGACCCGGTATATGTATACCCGGTTTGGACCCGAAAAAAACCCGTAGGGTTGGAACTGAGTATGATTTTCTAGAATTTCTTAGAACCCGACCCGACCCGAACCGGAACCGGTTGAACCCGGGTTGGACCCGGTTTTGATCGTTTTTTTTTTTTTTTAAGTAGCCGTTTTTTAACGGCTATATTGCCGTTGGGATCGATTTTTGGCCGTTTTTTTGTCACTTTTAGGCTTATAAGTTAGTATAAATAGGTGTGTGTTGATATGGTTTAGTACCCAAGTCTCAAACGCAAAAACATAAGCAAAAAACGCAAAAAATACTCTCGTTTACTCTCGTTTTACACGTTCACTCTCTCGCTTTACACTTTCACTCTCTTCAATCTTGATATGGCTCACTCACAATCTTCCGTTGGTCAAGGTTCGTCCAACGCTCCAACCGTCGTTCGTGTTCTTGCACACAATCGTAACATGGATGTTTGGTGCAATTGGGATATGGTTGAGTTGAGTGACGGGTCTGTAAAGGCTTACTGCAAGTTTTGTAGAGTTTTACTTGCTAAAGATTCTAACACGACTTTAAACAAACACATTAGCAAGAAGTTTTGTAAGTCGTTGAAAAGTAATCCGGATTCGCAACAAACACAATTGGGTGGAGACGGTGAAATCTTTAATTACGATGTTAATACGGTTCGAGATCGAATGGCGAAGTTCGTGATTCAAGAAGCTTTGCCTTTTAGTCACTTCGACAATCCTCGGTTGACCAACTTAATTCGAGAGACGCTTCAACCTCGTTACACCCACGTAAGTCGTACTACACTTAGACGTTATTGTTTAAAATTATGGAAACAAGCAAAAAATGATTTAATTATATTATTTGAAAATTTAAATACCGGTGTAAACTTAACTAGTGACGTTTGGTTGGCTCCACACGGTTTACTTGAATCGTACCTTTGCGTCACCGCTCATTGAGTGGATCCCAATTCATGGCAATTGATGAAACGTACGATTGCATTTGATCTTTTTCCGCATCCACACACCGGAGAATTTTTGTTTTACATTTTAGATAATGTAATAAGTACTTTTAAATTACAAAATAAACTTTTTTTCAATTGCATTTGATAACGCCTCTAACAACACAACCGCGGTTGAAAAATTAAAATTAAAATATCTTCCGATTGCAAACGGTGATTTTTTCCATACTCGTTGTGTTGCACATATTATTAATTTAGTAGTGCAAGACGGACTATCCGGGCAATATGTTAATAACTTTATTACATCTTTTCGATTTATGTTACATGACGTTTTTAAAAAAAGTAGAAGAAGATATCAAGATTATAACTTTGTAAGGATACGCACTCTAGATTTTTAGGTCCTAATTGGGATGTACCTACTTGGTGGAATTCGACTTGTCACATGTTTGAATGTGCTTTAAAACAAAAGAGCACTTTGAAAGCTTTTCATAATAGTCTTTCGGATGATGGTGAAGCCGACCCATTTCCGGATGCGGGTTGGGAGAATCCTCAACGTCTATCCGAGTTTCTTGAGGTTTTTAAAAACTCAACAACAAAATTATCAGGAGTTTATTATTCCACTAGTTATTCGGTGCTTCAAGAATTATATTTTATGTCTTTGAATTTTAAAAATTTTCAAAATAAAAATAATATGTTTAATCAAATAATAGAACCAATGAAAGAAAAGTTTAAAAAATATTTTAAGGACTTACCACCCGTTTTTACGTGTGCCGCCGCTTTAAATCCGTTTCTAAATGTTGCGGGGGTTGAATGTTTGATAGATGAGATAAATGACAATTTGGATATGCATGACGAAAACCCTAATTTTTCAAACGAGGCAAAAGAAAATTTTAATCATAGTTTGAAAACAATTTATAGTTTTTATTTAAATAGATATGGGCCTAACGTAAACATAACCATGCCAAGCGAATCAACCTCAAGTGCTAGTACATCGGTTAAAGACCCAGTTTTGACTATGTTGAATGTTGTCCGGGATGTGAAGGCTAAACGACAAAGGGGTAACACCCCAACAAGTAAGCTCGGTAGATATAGTGGAACGGATTTTATTTCCACTATGACTACCGAAGATTATCGTGCATTCGATATTTTGGCTTGGTGGAAAGGAAAAGAATCTCAATTTCTGATTCTTTCTGCTATGGCCCGTGATTTACTAAGCATCCAAGCTTCTACGATAGCTTCGGAATCTGTTTTTTCTCTTAGTGGCAGGGTAATATCATTACGGAGAACAAGACTAACTCCGAAAGCAGTGGAGATGTGCATTTATTTAAAGGATTACTTAGACGCAACGAATCGTATACAAGACCAAACAAGCCTCGAAGACGAGATTACACTCGAAGCTAAAGTATATGATGAAGAGGTAGAAGACGGAGTATCTTCTGGCATATCCGATGAAGAATTAGCATTTGATCAAGCATCTCGTAGTAGATAAAATTAGACGATATTGTTATTTTTTATTGATTCATTTATGTATTTTTAAGTTGTTTTAATATTATATGTCTTTCATGTTTTTTTTTAAATTTCTTTGTCATTCAAATGTTTTATATAAAAAGTATTTAATATTTGTATATTATAAATGTAAACTTTTCTGCCCAAAATTTGTATATATTTATATATTAAGTTGTTTAAATTTTTGTCATTCAAGTGAACCCGGTTAGGAAAAGAAAAATAAAAAGAAAAAAAAGAAAAGAAAATATAAGAAAAAGAAAACATACGACCAGGTGTTCGACACACACACAAGAAAAGAAAAAAAGAAAAAAAAAGGAAAAAACCAGGTTGAACCCGGGTTTCATACCCGAACCGAACCCGACCCGACCCTACCCGGGTATACCGGGTAGGGTTTGTATCCCGCTGAACCCGACCCGGGTACAAAAAACCCGGTTCGGCCAAAACCCGGTTTGTACCCGGGCCCAAGTACTCTCTACTAGAACCCTTAAGTTGGGCTCATTCCAGTTGGCTGGAGCCAATTACCTTTGCCTATTAGGGCTAAGCCCAAGATCTTCTTCTCCTTGTATAAGGGAGGTCTTCCATCCCTTTTCACCAGGTTATATTCTCTTGTTATTTACTCTCTCTCACTTATGCATACTTATATAGATTATCTCATTTGAGACAAAATACTAATTCGAGTGTCAGAGTGCCTTCAGAGCTAAAGCTCTAGGGCCCTTTAACGGTTTTCTTATGATGTAGCTTATGTCATGATATGAGAAAATGAATGACATTACACCAGTAGTAAGACTCATCTGGGCAGAACGAGTTATCTTCTTGCACTGCTACCCAAGTCTGCGACTCTAGCCACATGGATTTTGGAGCAACATCTCCATGACATTGGTGGAAAAAATCAAATAATGACTTCATTCAAGCTCTTCGATACCGACTCTAACTGGTACATGACCTTCAAAGATAATTAGAAGACTTATGAGTGTAACGAGTGGCGACCACAGTAGCACTTCGCCAAGACTCATCCGAAGGCCACTAGAAAAACCGAGTGGCATCCATAGTGACGTTTCACCAAGCCTCATCTAAGTATCTCCAATTACGTGGATTGTTGCATTTGTTTCCTTGTTTAGGCTCATTGTTAGTTGATTCTTTATGTTTATTCTAGTAGATTGTATTTCTATTTATAAGGCTATAATAGCCATTATATATATTTTTAATGAAAGGATATGAATTTAAATCGCTTCTGACTTCTCCTATCTCTGGTTTATTATTCTCTACTTAGTTTTCCTTTCCTTGGCAAACGATACACATCATCAGCCACACATATCAAAGACTTTAATTGTAATCGAGTTAAAAGAGATACACTTTTAGCCATAGCTAATGAAAATGATCACTCTTATGACAAATAGCGTAAACTACAAGTTTTAATTCTAAAAAAAAACTATTAAAAGCATATAATAACTTTATGATTTACAATACTTTTCTTAAAAGTTATTGGATTTTAATAATCCAAAATTTCATTTATTGGTCGAGATTAATCCCAACTCAAGAAATTTTTACAGACACTTCCAACTTAAAGCTTATTTTCCTCGAACGATCCCTTACTAACTGAGAGTTAACACCGTTAGTTTTTTGATAACGTGGACTACTTATATGACCAAAACACTAAGTAGAAAGTTGAAATCAATCATGAGGTTCGTCAATCTGAAAATTTTGCACCTCGAAACCGTCAATCTTCACTTCCTGATGTGAACCACTTGACACGTTAAATATAGATTTCAAGTGATGATGAGGGCTAAACACCAAAAAACGGACCTAGTAGAGGTTGGGCGGCGGCGGAGTTGAAAAATAACTCGAAGTTAGTCCCAGTTTATCAAAAAAACTAACTGAGGTTAACTCTTAGTTAATAAGGGATTGCTGGGGGGGGGGGGGGGGAATAAGCTTAAAGTTGGAAGCGTCTGTAAATATTTTTTTAGTTGGGATTAATCCTGACCAATAAATAAAAGTTGGGATTATTAAAATTTAATAACCCTTTTTTTAATAGCAAACTTATTGACTCATTAAATATTAGAGTTGGCAAAACAGATTTTATCGTATTTTACAGGTTAGAGATGACGAGCATAACACACTTATCGTAAACATGAAAATAACTTGTTTAACTACCTATCAATCATGACTATAATTTTTTATATGTTTTGACAAACCAAGAATGAAAAATAATGAAGTGTAGCCTTTTAATTTTATTTATTTTTAAAAATATAGAAAAATATACTCTTTATTAAACAAATTTAATCATTAATAAGCAGATCGAGAATTATCAGTTCTATTAAATATATATGTCTAAACTATATCATTTAACCGTTTAAACCTTCATTTTGATAGGCTCTTAATATTATTTGTTAGAATTGTTTTAAGAAAGAAAAATAAATAGTAGTCATGGGTGACGTCGCAAAATGACGCAAGCTGCTGGAGTCACTGAGCCCACCACGTTCTTACGATACGAATCTCTTAATTTAAGAACGCCTACTACTCAACTTGTTACATAAAATATAAATATAAATATAAACATAATATAAAAAGAGGTCGACAAACATATATTTGTTTATTGTCAATCACTCTCCCCCGGATACATCATACACTCTTCTAGATTTTTGAAAGACAGATAATTTATTATCAAATTACCTGTAGAATATGCAATTATAAGAGCATTCAGAGTTTATTTTTTATTTTTATTCATATAATTACATTAAAAATATTATTATTTTTTTTATTTTTTTAATTAAATAATATTTTTTATACCTTTATCATTATATTTTCTCTCTCCTACACTCATAACAACTTTTAAAAATATTAAAAAATTATAAGGGTTTGAACAGTAATTCTTTAAATTTACAGATTGAACAGTAACATTTCTTTCTCCTCCACTCACAACCACTTACAACCATTCCATATAATTTAAGGATTACACTCACATAAATATACCAAATCTGCTGTGAATGCTCTAAGGCATAAACTAGAACAATACAATTCATATTACTTTTAAGGTATATTAATATAACTAGTATGATATACTGCGCGTTGCTACGGAATTGTGTTTGAAAACTAAACATAGATGATAGAAAAACATGTCGTAATAGTATATTTGAAAATAAAAAAAGTTACGTTGTAAACCTGTTGTTTATCCAAATTAAAAAAAATTGATTTGTTAAATATCACTGATTAAAAAATAAATGATTTAAAAAGTTATTTAATTAGTTAGTAAGAATTAATTTACTTAAATAAAATAAGGAACAATAAAAAGGGAAACTAAAAAACCAACATAAAAAAATAAAAAGACAAGCTTTATAATTAATATTTAAGTATATTCAATTTCATTTCTAATGCGTCCAAACTTATTATATTATCTTATATAAAAAACTAAACTAAAAAGTTAGGCCAAGAAAAGGATAGAGTGGTCTCGAACCTGGACTTTGTGGAAGGAGAAGAAGCTTGGAAAAGTCAAAATATTAATAAAAATAAGCACATGTTGATTCACCACACATTACGACTTGCTTCGCGCGTTGCAGCGTATACATGACTCCGGTAAGTTTTCTCGCGCGCTTTCGTGTAAACATGACTCGGTTTTAGATAAAGCTCTAGATTAAAATAAAAACAATAACATGTGAAGTCGTGAATTTATGCTGATAAAATTAAAAAGTTTCTATAACGAAACCATTTAGTAAATTAATATTGAAACGTTGAACAATTGAAACCATTAAGAAAACTAACACCGGAAAAGAAATTAACGTTGGTGAATTTTATATTGAAACTAGAATCCGTTAAAAAAATTCAACATAGCGACAAATTAGTAATAAAAAATGAAATAAGTAAAAAAAATAAATATATAAATATAAAAAAAACATCAGTAAGAATAAACTCGGTTTGCTGTCTTAAAAAAGAACAACTTTAACCACTAAACCAAAGTCGCGGGGCACAACTTCTTTAGCCACCAAACTTACTTTTTTAGTATATAATAAATGTCGTGGGTAAAGATATTTTATTTTAATGTAATATGCAGAGTGTTAATGCTAAGGATGGTACCAATAAGTTCACATCGCACATTTAGTATGTCTCTACTTTTTAAAATTAAACTAATAATCTCGTGTTTACTTAATGCAAATGGTTTTTAAGTGGTTGAACCGTTAATTTTTCAGACAAAAATAATCAATATAATTTTTCGTCTTTATTTAAAAAAAAACAAATTTATATAACTTTCACTTGTTCATTAGTAGTATTAAGCATTTACATATACTCAAATTTAAAACTCTTAACAAAAACATCTCTCTCTCTCTCTATTTTACTTAGGCTTCTTCATCCTTCCCCTACTAAATAGTTAGACTTCTTTATACTTTAATTACTACGTCAAACATATATATGGATTCTTTCTACCACACGCAATAAATTAAGTGTCTGGTACACCTGCATCATCATTAAACTTAAATACGCCACCTCTTAAACTTAAACAACCGTTCAACGACAAACTCAAATGTCCATTTTAAAGGGGCCATGTAACTTAACTAAACCCACAAACTGATGTTTCAACTTATCCACAAACAACTATTTAAAATTGAGATGGCCATAAGACATAACATAACTTACGAAAGTTCACTTACTTACATATCTTCAAAACACCGTTTAGATGGTGAGTGATTAGCCAATAAGAACTAGATCAATTGGTTTGAAAGATGACATCCTGTGAATTTTCAAAGTGGAGGTTATGCGTTCGAGTCTCACTTAGTATGGGCGAAACTTCTTTGGTGCCGGGGGGCCCCTGCCCCCTATCTTTTTTTCGTCAGAAGTGTTAATTTTCGGCTCGGTAGTGTAAATTTTCGGCCCGATAGTGGAATTTTTTTAATTATATAGAGTCTGCCCCCTTAAAATAGTTTACTTACGCCCCGGCCTCTTTTAAGATTTGGCTCAAACTCCGCCACCGTCACTTAATGTAATATGTGTAATATGCTCTAAGTGATTCAGAGATTTTATCACAGTAGGTCTCCTTTGGGTGGTGGGTTTCATCTGAAATGATGAGCACGTCTGGTCACAAGCGTTGTCTGTGTTCGTGAACTTAGGTGGCTTTTCGCTGACAGATTTTCTCAGATGACCGGACCGGACCGGACTTAAAGTATTCGTGGAAAGTTTAATAAAAAGGTGATTGATTAGACTAGAGATGGGTGCTGGTATAGTGAAGTCACTAAAATAATCATCGTACGCTGTAGTCGGCTGAAGAAGTTGACGCATCTAACTAATCTAAGACTCAAAAACCTCAGACGTCATCCTACTAACGTCACCTAACCGACATCATCCCTTAAAGAATAATAACCATCATCATCTTCATCATCTTCACAGTCATCAATCACCATGAACAGCCCAAATCAAAAACTCTCACTCCCATGCTCATTTACACTATATAAACTCCTTCATCCTCATCAAAAACATCACATCTCACCATCAATGGCTACAATCACCAAGAGACTACTTCTCACCGATCTCGTTTCATCAGACAAAATCGATCAAGTCCCATCACACTACATTCGCCCAATCTCCCAACGCCCCAATCTCCACCACGTTGTTCATGATTCAATCCCGATCATCGATCTCCAACATCTCTTCGGTCCGTATCGGTCTCATGTAATCGCCCAAATCGGTCATGCTTGTCGCGACTACGGGTTCTTCCAAATCAAGAACCATCGCGTACCCGAATCCACCATAGCCAACATGATGCAAATCGCTAGAGAGTTCTTCAAGCTCCCCGAGGAAGAAAGGCTAAAGTCGTATTCGGATGATCCAACCAAAACAACAAGATTATCCACCAGTTTTAACATACGCACCGAAAAGGTTGCGAATTGGAGAGATTTCTTGAGGCTCCATTGTCATCCACTTCAAGATTACATCAATGAATGGCCCACAACTCCGGCGACTTTCCGCCATCATGTGGCGGAGTATTGCCGGAGTGTACAGCGGTTGGCGCTGCAGTTGGTGGAGGCGATATCGGAGAGTTTAGGGCTTCATAAAGGGTATATTGGTAGACAGTTAGGGCAGCACGGGCAGCATATGGCTTTGAATTACTACCCACCTTGCCCACAGCCGGATTTGACCTACGGGCTGCCCGGACATACTGATGGTAATCTTATCACCATACTTCTTCAAGATGAAGTCCCTGGCCTTCAGGTGTTGAGGAATGGTAATTGGGTTGCAGTTGATCCGGTGCCGAACACCTTCATCATCAATATCGGTGATCAGATTCAGGTACACACGTGTTCTACGCAATCTTTTTGTTTCTGATTAATTACATCCCGAGTCTACAAGGGACATCATGTGTCTCAAGGGACATACTGGTGGCCGGCAGGTGGTCTTTGAAAATACGTACTTGAAAGTTTTTAGACCCTATACGAGTAGAAAAAAACGGGTTTTTATGATAAAAAAAAATCAATAACTCAATGTATGAAAGGTCTATAAAACAAGTTTAAAAACACTGTGGGGTCACCAAATAAAATGGTTTAAATTTTATTAACGTGTAATAGGTTAAAATAATTAAAATTAATGAGCTCTAACGTTTAGTGGACCTAAAATAATTAAGATGTAAATGAGTCTAAGTGTTTAATAAAATATATAGTGTTCTAAAAATATATATATTTATACAATATATAATATAGGTTTTAAAAAATTTAGGTCTTGGGCTGTCACCCCTTCTCAAGGAGCCTGTCTGGTGGCAAGGTGTTTCCTTTCTATTTAATTAATATGTCGTTGGTCCAAATCTTACAAGATACGAGTTATTAAGAGTAGATTAGAATTTGTTTTTAAAAAAAAGTTACTTAGGTTAATGTTGATAATTATTGTTGTAATATGAAGGTAATGAGCAATGATAAGTACAAGAGTGTTTTGCATCGAGCTGTGGTGAACTGTGATAAAGAGCGGATATCCATACCTACGTTTTACTGCCCGTCGCCTGATGCAGTGATCGGTCCAGCTGCGGAACTTGTAACCGATGACGAGCCTGCGGTGTACAGGCAGTTTACATACGGGGAATACTATGATAAGTTTTGGAAAAGAGGGCTTGCAACTGAGAATTGCTTGGATATGTTCATGGCTACTTAATAACTTTGGTGTTAGTTTGAGATTTGTGGTTTTAAGTAATGTTGTAGGGTATCCTTAAATGTTGTTATATTTCATGGATAAGTTATATAAATATGATAAGTGTTGTTTGCTGCTCTCGTAAGTTTGAGATGAAACTGTAACATAGAAGTAATACATTATCGATGATATATACAGGTAGTATCATCGTGTTAGAAATGATAAAGTCAGTATCACATGTATAACTGACACACATGTCACACGTGTAATGAATATATATAATATATATGAAGAAAGCCATTAAGAGAATGCAGTAAACGAATACCGAAAAGGATAAGGCCCTCTTATATATGTGAATATCGTTGGAAGTTTAATATTGATTTGTGCAATTATAAAAATTGAAAGGTTAAAAATGAAATTGTGAGAGAAGTAAAAAAGAAATCGTCTTTAGATTTTGTTTGATTCGAATTTGGTAGGTAGTATAATTGATTAAGACAAGTGTGTGTGTGTTTTTTTTTCTTTTTTTTTTTTTTTTTTTTTTTTGCTTATTGATTAATAGGAGTAAAAATATTTAGCTTAGTAACAAACTATGGATTGTTCTATATAGGGTTACTAGACTAAAAACCCGTGTAACACACGAGTTCAATCCAAAAATATTATTATTGTTTAAAAGGTTCGTAAGTTATATTGTTATTGATAATACTTTGTATATAGATTTTTGTGAAAATATTATTAGCAGATGGATTTAGAAGTATTAATTTAATTAAACAACAAAGTAACTAAAGATCTAAATTGATATACAGTGCTTGCTGGTACATAAACAAGTTGCAAGTTGCAGTACGCATCAAACAATCTTTGCAGGTATATAATAAATTTGAACTTATAGGTATATATGTTATGATTTTTCAACTTGCAGGTAGAATATCAAACAACAGACAAAAGTAGCAATAAAAGTTGTATATCATTAAACAATTACATTACAACTTAGATAAAGTAAGCATCTTAAACAACAGTTTGCATATAATTAAACCATCTAAAGTAATATATAATGAAAGGAACGATAACTTGACAATTGCACATAAATAAACAATTACAATACTACTTAGATAAAGTAAACATCCAAAATAACCTGTTGTATATGAGTAAGTGAAAAGTCAAAGATGGTGCTTCATTGATGTTCATAGTATGGTAAAATGATACAAACACAATAAAAAACCATAATAATTTAAACTAAATGTTACATCATAGTATACAGATACAAACAATGAGCTAAAAATAGTATAAAATTTGACTATTTAGTTAATCTGTATAATATTTCATACATACCTTATCAAAAGATTGTGTGAATTGTATAGATAGTTGTACTTAATGTTATATATATATATATATATGAACTAATTTCATGCATAATTAAAATTGCCCAGCATATAGTCAACCGGTAGGTATATGGGCAACAGATGAGTTAATTAAAATAATAAAAATATTATTGGCAGATAGATTTAGATATAAAATTATTATAAACAACAATGTATTGATTCAATTAAACAACAAAGTAATTAAAGATTTAAACTGATATTCAATGTTTGCTGGTACATAAACAGGTTGCAGGTTGTAGTACGCATCAAACAATCTTTACAGGTACATAATAAGTTTAAACTTGCAAGGTATATATGTTATGATTTTTTCAACTTGTAAATAGAATATCAAACAACAGACAAAGTAACAATGAAAGTTGTATATCATTAAACAATTACAATATAACTTAGATAAAGTAAGCATCTAAAACAATAGTTTGCTCATATGATTGAACCATCTTAAGTAATATATAGCTAAAGGCATGATAACTTGACACTTTCATATAACTAAACAATTACAATACAACTCAGATAAAGTAAGCATATAAACACCCTATTGTGTATGACTAAGTGGAAAGTCAAAGAAGGTGTTTCATTGATGTTCATGGTAAGGTAAAATGATACAAACACAACCATAAACTATAATAATTTAAACTAAATGTTACATCATAGTAATGTAAAATGATACAAACACAACAAAAAACTACACTAATTTAAAGTAAATGTTAGGAAACATATAAGATAATGTTTTAACCCTAAGCAAAGTAAGCAAATGACACAAATCATTCAATTCTTTTAAAGCTTAATATCACATAATCAAATATTAAGTGATGAACAAAACAACATCTTATAATCGTTTCAAGATATAGAGTTTCAAAATGTGTTGAAAAGATTATCTAGAAAGCTAAGATAGAGTTTCAAAACAAATTCACCATCATTTGCCCTACTACAGATGCATCAAAATAATTTACACATATCAAAAGAATTTCAATCAAACATAATAATAATATGGCAGTAAACATAAAAAGAAATAAAAAAGTTTAAAAATCAGAAGCATGTAATACCTCTTCAAAGATGGATTGTCGAATCAAATAACCTTCAAATCAAAAAAATAAAAAAAAATAATATCAATCCAAAAACACAATCGCAGAGTTTTTTTTTTTTTTTTTTTTTTAAACTGCTGCTGAATCCTTTTTTTTCAAATATAACAAAAAATAAATACGTTTTCTTGAAGAAAACTTGAAGAAACCAAAGCCAAAATGATAACGTTGATGAAGTCTATCGAATGCGTTATCATCAGAGTTTATAAAGACAAATTGCGAGTGTTCCAAACAGATACCATTTTTTAAAGATTTTTAAGGATGATTTTTTAAACAAAATAAAATTATTTTTTAAGAAACAGTTAAAAAAACAATTTCATCAACGAAAGTTTAAAAAGATATTATTGTTGTTTTACTTGAAATATTTACGTATTTAATTTAATCATATTTTATATGAAAGTATTGTTTTATATTTTCTAAAATTTTATACAAACTATTTGATATTTTATTTATTCAATATGTATGTTACAAAATCGGGTGTGATTTCATTTTCAAAGAAAGATACCCATGAATTCCTTCGAATTGAAGAGGTTCGATGAAAAAATCCCGTAATTTTGTCACGATTCGAATATAAACCGTACATTTTATGGATTTGTAAGTGACCTGCAGTTTTTGTAGATTAATTATTTGAAGGAAAAAGATTCATCAGGTTTGATTTCATTTTCCAAAAAAAAGATACACTCTAATTTAGGGATAAATTTTCAAAATTTCCACAAATGTCTTTAAATGAATCTAGACTAACGTTGAGAACAGATACATATTTAGGCAGTAATTAAAAATAATAAAGCCTTAAGAGAATGCTACGTGACACTAAAGTTATTGTTTTATTAATAAGTATAAATTATATTGTGTTTATTTATGGTTTTCGGTTTAACAAATTTTTAGAGCCGCGACTTTAGTTTAATTATTAAATTTTAGTGTGATATATGATTTTGGACCAACGGTTATGGGGCCATGTTAGCTTCATTTTTTTTGGACAACATCTCGAATCAAGCTCGAACTCGATCTAGACAGACGTGGACAACTCTCACCATCATATATAGTCGACCCTGATGTTCGATCTAGAATATTTTAGTGCATGTGAAATATATATAAAATTCACTTTTCTCAATTACTTTCTCTTTAAAAGGCACTAAAAAGGTAGAATATAAAGAAAAAGGAGATGAAATAAGAATCTAATGAATTAACTGATTAAGAGTTATGTCACTTTACACATTGGCGTCACATGCTTTACACAAATCACAATAATCATAGTGATGATCACGGAAAACATGAAAGGTTTAAGGTTGAATTAAAACTTTTGCAACATCATCAAGATTCTTGGCTTGAAAGTGTTGCATAACAGGGAATATTCTCATAGGTATGTCATATGTGTTAAAGCGCCTTTTGAAAAAGAATATTTAGATTCTTTAAAGGTTTCTACTAAATTCTCTAGTTGCAACACAAAACTGAAAAGTAGAGAGTTGCATCATATTATATGTTCAACCAATTAGTTTTATCTTACATAATAACATCCATACAACTAAATATACTAATCCGGTAGCTTAAATCAATCGTGCTCAATCTGGATTGTAACATGACTAATTATGTATTCGGTTTGAATGTAATTATTTAGCAACATATCAACATTAGCTTCATGCCTAATCTTTACGGGACAAGCAACTATAGACGCCCAAATATGCAATTGATGAATTGCCACAACTTCACAATCTCACATGACTAATGATGTATTCCCTTCAGATGGGACCATGTGACCGTCATTTACAAGACTCTACATTGATATCATTTTGTGTAAACATAAAAAGAAAGTTATGATGTAACTAGGACATAAGTAAGATATTATAACTTGAATTAGCTATGAATGTTCAATATTTATACATCAGTGGCAATTTGGTTTGGAATCAGTGTCTAGACTTTTAGTTGCAACTACAACATTGCTAACTATTAGATAGTGGTCATTACTTATTAGTGATTTAGTAGTCACTTCGTCGTAAACACTAACCGAAACAACTACTGTTCATGGAGTTTCTACTTAAAGGGTTTTTCTACTAATGTAACTATCCAATTGTCAACAACTAAAGCTAACAGCTGTAATGTTATGATGGTTCGTCTCATATAAAAAGTTGTTCTTTTATCCGGCTTAAGCATCAAATTCGTATAGGAATTCTAGTATAGTTTTCTAATTAGAATTCCATATTCTTTGCATTGTAACTTTGTATTATCCAATTCAATGTTTTAAAGTATCATTATAATCACTTTGTTGAGATATTGATTTTACACAATTAAAAAGTGATATCTAGAACACCTACATGGATATGACCTTTTTACTTTGTATGTTTATTTTTTTTGGAATTTTCTCTAGTATCTTAATAAAATATACAGAGTGTTGTTTTACGTTTATCTGTTAGTTTTCTTTATTTGATAAAAGAGCTACTTTGTCAAGCCATGTAAGAGCTTAAATTAAGTTAATGAGCTGAAATCAAACTCAAGTTTTCAACTTTATAGAGGATTTTAAACCGAGCGGGCTCATAATTTTCAAGACCCTAGCTTGATTTGACCGTATACAACTCAAATATGTTTTTTTTTTTTCGAACAAACAAGTGGTAAAAAAAATACTTGTTTAGAACATAAATAGGAGGGTGAAATTCCCCATAGAAATAAGCCTTCACTATAATTTCGTCTGTGTTTATATTAAGTTGGGTAAAACGAGCAAAATACACCGATTAAATTAATTGAAGATTAAATGCAAGTGTAAGAAATTAGAGTTTGAAAGTGACTTTTTGGAGTTTTTTCAAGACCACATATGATGATCTTTTATGCGAGTGGATTGTCATGTGATATATAGAAAAAATTAAAAAGGTAATAAATGAGGTCACAACTCAAGGTTAATATATGTCCAATCTGGATGGTCAACCAACTTAGGTTGCAACCCTACTTTTTTCCACTCGTCACTTCATGCTTGGAGGATTTTTTTTGTTAATTTTCTTTTTGTTAACTCTTAAAAATAGATTTACCCTTAATTTGTTTTTTTAATAAGTTGCTATATTTAACTTTTTTTAAAATATCTAAACACATATTCTTGCTTAACTTTTTTTTGAACATCACGATATAAATTTTATTAAAAACGGAGTTGTTTCAAAAAAATTGCAATTTTGAATTTAAATAAATATATAAAGTTTATTTGTTTATCTTAGCATTTTTAATAAAATATTTTCTTATTATTTTAAATATTTTCATAAACTTTATTTATATATTAAAAAGTTAAATTGGATTGGAGTTGTGAATGTAAGTAAAAAATTAAGTTAAGTTGGTTGTTGAAATGGAAGAACGAGAAATTATTTTTTTCAAAAAAATAAATAGAATTAGTCATCATAGTAAAGAGCTTCTCTGGATTGTTCTAATTGCAATGATTGGCCGATTGGGTTTTGATTTCTCTACCAATCTTTGAATGTAACAGAGTACATATAATGCAAACATGCCTAAATACATGCCACACTAGCAATCTATCTCTTAAAATAATATATTTCTAAACAAATTATCATTCTTTACGAATATCCTTTCGTTTTCACATTATACTCTGATTATTAAATTTATTATTCGTAACTACATTATTATTATGTTTATATATTATATAACCAAAACTAAATTAAAATAAATATATAAAACAAATGGCTTTCCAGTTTATTTTTTAAATCTTATATTATTTTATAGTTAATTAATATTTAAAAATCAATTAATTTTTATTTTTTGATTGTCTTCAAGTTTCTGCCTTGATCTTCAAAGGTAATATTCAAGTGGAAACAGTTTAATGGTTTAGATAAATGGGTTCAAATGGGTTGTAGTCTACTCTTGCAGAGTTTGTAGATACTTGTTAGTTGATAGATCGACCCTTAAACGGCCATGTTTGCGATCATTTTTTATTGGCCTAAATGCGTGGGTCACGTGGTTTTTTTAATTAAAGCCCACGAAATGCATTAAGTAGTTCACTATTATTATTATTATTATCATTTTAAAAGGCAGAGTAATTTATTCATCAAACCAGACTTGCAAAAAGCCAAAAAGGGCAAACTACAGCATGGACGTAACGCAGCAAAGTATAAACCCAAATAGGTCACCAAGACAACATGAAAATTAAAGTTAGAAACTTTATACAATTAGACCTATCAAAGGATCGAACAGTAGACCTGTTTTTCACTCAAAAAAACTGGTACTTTTAAATTTTAAGATATTCCATAAGCGCTTTCATAGAAGATCGTTTGTTTTCAAATACCACTCTATAAATCATCTTCCAAAGACACCAAATAGCAACCAGAATGATAGCTATATTTTGTATATTAAAAGTTTTTGAAAATATTAATTTATCCAAAATATATTTTATCTATTTTTAAATTAAATTTTCATGAAAAGTACTATATTTCACCTAATAAACAATATATACCTTTGCATCTTAAAGCTCATAATTCTTACTTCGATCATAAACTATTCTAACATAAAACATTAGTTAAGATTATTTAAGTTTTCTTCGTATATTGTTTTCGAGCCATGAGTTCGCCTATTCTGGGTATTATACTCACTCGTTAACCCACTTGGCTTAATACTAATGCGGGTATTCGAACACAGTGGGGTTTTAATTGACACAAAAATAAGAAAGACGAGACCTACAATCTGTAAATTAATATATTGACGTTTTTATCGAGTTTACAAGATTTTTGGTGTTACTATAGATCGATATTTGCTGACTATCAAGGTATTTAGGCATACGAGTTAAGAGAACTGTCATTGAAGTTTTATATATATTTTTCTAGTTGTTTGACTCAATCATCACCGCTAGAAAATGACTCTAATGTAACATTTTAAAAGCAACTTTTCGAAAGAAGTTGTATTTGTCAATAAAAAAGTTACATTTGCAATTAAAAAGATTGCATTATCTAATAAAAATGTTGTATTGGATCTAATGCAACTTCACTTAATGCAACTTTTGATAAAATGACTGCTTTATGTTAATACAATCTTTTTAAGGTCTAATGTAACTTTTTCAAGGTATAATGCAATTTTTTCAAAGTATAATGCAACATATTACAATTGTTGCATTAGTTTTATTTTGTTGTGTTCATCTCATTTTCCATTTTCCAGATATCTTTTTTTTTGTCAATTAACCTATATAAGTTCTTTTTTTTCACCCACTTTGAAACCCCAAAAAATATCAACTACTAAACAATTCTTGCATGTTCATTACTTTTAACTAGGTTTTTTACCAACCGCGCGTCGCGGCAGCATCATACACGGCGGTAAAGTATATACTACAATCTACTTGACTCGTTCTCGAACTAATTTTGTTGAAACATAGAGTAACTCGAATTTATACCGTTGAATAAAAACATATTATATTTGTTTTGACTATTTTCCAAATAAATTTATGTCGAAACGTAGATCAATTCAAAACATAAATAAAAAAAACATTTGTAGCATCGTCGTATACGACGTGATTATTATATAATATAATTGTGTCGAATCGTCTCCGAACTAAATTTATGTTGAAACATAAAATAACTCGGATTTATACTGTCAAATGAAAATGTATAATATTTGACTCGATGCTTTTTTTCAAAGAATAAACAAAATATAGTTAAAGACAAAAGGTAAGTGTTTTTTATAATAAGAAAAACTAAAACATAGGGAACAAAAAAACAACTCCATCAAATCTTTGTGGTTAAATAAGAAAAACAAAAACTCAATTGTAGTACTTATGTTGGTATTTAATTTAGTATATAATGTGACGCGAAGAAAATATAAATTAAAAGCACCAAGCACCGCCATCACTAATGGGAGTGATCCTTTAATAGGGACTAGAGTGAAGTTCTAATCTTCGTGCTGATAATACATATTTTACGTATATTATTAAAAAATAAGCGAATTGATTGATCATATTAAAAAGTTCTAACTTACAATACAAAGCTTAATATGTTTTCTTCATTACTTCATTCAATTCTTGTAATTCATTAGTTTAGTTTCTTCGTTTCACTATATCTTTCATTACATCACATCAAACAATAGTTGTGCATGACGAGGCATTCATTTTGCATCAGATAATTGATGCACATAAAAATAAATATTACGGCATGTTAAATAATTCACATGTATATTGAAAATCATACTTAATAATTCACATAAACATCAACCATTATTTTAATCATTTAATATTTTATACAATTCATATTGATATACGAGTCGTATACGTTATCTCGTGTAGCATCGTACAAGTCGTAGGGACATGCATGTCTTTCACTAAACCCTAGTACAATACGACTCGTACCATCTAATACGACATGAAAAGCGGCCTAAAGAAAACAAGTTAAATACAAATCCTTAAATTATAACAAAAGCAACAAACGAAAGCGATGGAATAATAAAATAAACACACGAGCATCATCTCCCTTCGTTCATATCATCTCCCATTAACATCCCATCATCATCCCTTCAACAAATCTCTACAACCTCTGCAATTCATCTTCTCCAACAAAACCCTCATCAATGGCGATTCAATTCTTATATCAAGCAGTCAAGATCCCACAAACAATCGTCACTAACATCAGCTCTCACATCATACCCCTCTTACTAACAGCACTCTCATCCATCGGACTTCTGAAATCTCCGGCGGATCCCGACGATCACACCACCGTCTCCTCCGGCAACTACATCCTCATCTTGGACGGCTCCGCCCCCTCCCTCCTCCCCGTCCCCGTCGCCGTCGTCACCTCCGCCATCAAAACCAAGGTTCCGGTCATACCCTTCTCCGATTTCCGCCGCCGCTACGGCGGAGGCGGCACGGCGGCGTGTACGGTGTGTTTGGAGGGTATTGATGGGAGTGATATGATCAGAGAGCTTGTGAATTGTAAGCATGTGTTTCATTGTAAGTGTTTGGATCGATGGGTGGATGTGGGCCATGTGAATTGCCCGTTGTGTAGATCTATGCTTCTGCCGCCGAAGAAGTTGTTGAACGCCGTCGCCGGAGTGTCGCCGGCGACGACGGCGAGTGGTGGTGCTCCGGTGGTGTGAATTTGGGGGAACGGTGATGGGTGATGAACGGTTTCGTCGGAATCGTGATGTATGTTTAGTCTTGTTTATATGTTTTTCTTAAGTTTAGAATTATGGGTTATGGAATTAATGGTTTATGGAGTTTTTTAATAAATAGGTTTTAAAAATATGTTGAAAGATTTAAATGTTACTTTTTTATTCAATCAAATATTTTAATAGTTCAGCGTAAGGTTGTTAGAAACTCGTAAATTGATTGTCATAAGGGATAAGAATCATTGACTACTTGGTTAATTTTCTTTTTCCATCCTGTCATGAATAATGATATAAGGTCATAGGATATGTTTTGCCACTTTAATTTTATGTACGCATCACAACACTTATTTTACTTATTTTCACATTACCCAACTTTTAAAAAACGATTTAACATTAATAACTTTTCTTTTTAATATTACTCACTTTAATCCCCCTCACCCTCTAAGATCCATCTTTTCACTCTCGTTAAGCCATTGGTACACCCCTTTTCCCACTCGTTAATGCCCTCAAGAGGCAGATTTAATGGCCTTTACGAACGCATAAACACTAAGAATGAACTAGAATTTCCGTTAAAAAACCACACACTAAATATAACTGATCTGAGCATGAAAAAAATTCATGTATTATTAAAATATACTATGTAAATTGTGTCATTTATGATACTTGTTGGTGTCACTCCAAACAATGTAAATGTGATTGAGTTTTGCACAAGCATGACGTCTGTCAATGTGTCATTAGCCATTGGTTTAAAGATGTGAAATTATAAAATGTGTCAATATTTTATTTCTTGTCCATCTAAATGACGTAGAAGGGTGAACCTTTAGGTAGAAGTCTTTAAAAGACATCCTAATGGTAAGAGGATTTTTCACTATCTAAAATGTCAAAGTGTTTTAATCTTGTAAGATGAAAACATAGATAATTAAATAATTAATAGAAGTATGTTTGATTGTAGTCACCTTCTTTCTAGCTTCTTGTTGGATAACAAGTATATTTTGTTTTAGTAATAAATCGTTTCCGCAGATCGTTTAGAAGAAATTAATAGAAGTAAGTTAATACTTGTTATAAAAAAGGTTAAAATGATCAATGTGACTAATATTAAGATATTAATTAAGTTTTCTCTAATTAAATATTATATAACGATGAAAATAATAAAAATCTTGCCCTCGAGTCTATTTTTACATCTTAAATGTGAAAATCACATGATGTTGAATATAGTGATTGTAGAAAGATTAAACGAATCTACACAGAAGATTATGAACTCGAAGCAATCGATTACACACCAATCAACTACAAACTTAAAATGATTTTAATAGAATGATTATGAATGATTACAAAAGAAAGGAACAAGAACTCTCAAAGAAAAGTACAAATTAAAACGGTTACTAAACCCGCCTATTAACGAACTAGGAGAACTATTACACATTCCAACCTTTTAGAAAACAATATCGACACAATTGGTCCTTGTATTATATACTCTACATTCTCCACCTTAGTACATGACCAATTCTAGCCCACATCCAATATCTCCAAACACTTGATAAACTTGGATCCTGAAACCACCTTGGTTAATACATCCGCTGCATTATTCTCTGTATCAACATGAACAACTCTAATCTCTTTGGATTGAATAACCTCTCGGATAAAATGTAATCTGACATTGATATGCTTGGTTCGTTCATGATATACCTGATTCTTTGACAAATTCACTACACCTTGATTGTCACAGAGAATCAAAGTATCAACCAAATCAACCCCTAATTCAGATACAAAACTCTTTAACCAAGAGATTCCTTCACAGCTTCAGTAAGAGTAATATACTCTGCCTCAGTAGTTGACAATGCAACTACATGCTGAAGTGAAGACTTTCAGCTCACAACACCACCAAACACCTTGAAAACATACCCAGTAGTAGACCTCCTTTTATCAAGATCTTTGGCAAAATCAGCATCAACATAACCAAGAATACTGGGCTTTGAACTTTGACAATTACCAAACACTAATCCCACATGCCTTGTACCATTTAAGTACCTTAAAATCCACTTCACTGTCTCCCAATAAAGTTTACCTGGACTTGACAGATACTTGCTCACAATGCTTACAGCATATGCAATATCTGGCCTGGTACAAACCATTAGGTACATCAAACTACCAACAGCATTAGCATAGGGGACCTCCTGCATCCTCCTAACACTTCCTTTTGAGTAGGAGAATCCTTCGATGAAAGCTTAAAGTGTTGACCCAAAGGTGTCTGCACACACTTGCTACCATCCATTGAGTATTGAGCTAACACCTTATCTATGTAGCCGGTTTGAGTCAAGAACAACCTCTGATTGACCAAATCCCTTGAGATCTCCATACCTAAGATCTTCTTTGCTACCCCCAGATCTTTCATCTCAAACTCTTTATGTAACAGCTCCTTTGTTAAATCTATTTGAGACTGATCCTTACAACACACTAACATGTCATCAACATAGAGTAACAAATAAACATACTCACCAGGCTGATAGCACTTGAAATACACACAGCTATCATAGCTACTCCTATGAAATTGCTGACTAAGTATATAATCATCAAACCTTTTATACCAACACCTTGGAGACTGCTTTAACCTAAAGAGAGATCTTTTAAGTAAACACACCTTGTCTTCTTCTCCTGGCTTTACAAACCCATCTGGTTGTCTCATATAGATATCTTCATCTAGAGTACCATAAAGGAAAGCTGTTTTAATATCAAGTTGTTCAAGCTTCATGTTACTAGCAGCTACCATGGACAACATTACTCTAATAGAAGAGTGTTTTACCACAGGAGAGAAAACCTCATTGTAATCAATACCTTCTCTCTGTGTAAAACCCCTAGCCACCAACCTAGCCTTAAACCTTGGTGGATCATCCTTAGTTAACCCCTCCTTTAGCTTATAAAGCCACTTACAGTCAACTAACTTCTGCCCTACTGGCTTGTCCACCTACACCCAAGTGTTATTCTTTCTTAAAGAATCCATCTCATCTACCATAGCATCCATCCATTTATCTTTATTAACTGACTCCACAGCCTCACCATATGACAATGGCTCCATAACACACTCTTCTGTAGCTACATTGAAAACAAATGCTAAGATATCTTCATTAGTTCTATATCTAGCAGGCATCACAGGCTGCCTTCTGGCTCTATCTCTAGCCAAACTATAGTCACCTAATGAGTGTGAAGAGTGTGAACCCTGCTGTGAGCTTTCCCCTACTTCAAAAGTACCTTTCGAAGTTTTGGGAACACCTTCGGAGGATTTGAAAAAACCTTTGGAAGTTTTGGGAAACCCTTCGGAAGACTTGAAAAAACCTTCGAAAGACTTAAGTATGCCTTCGGAAGACTTAAGTATGCCTTTGGAAGACTTGGGAATGCCTTCGGAAGACTTCCAAATGCCTTCGGAAGACTTCCAAATGCCTTCGGAAGCTTTGGACTCCACCTCAATGTGAACACCATCCATAAGTTCATCATGTCCTTTCTTCTTATCAAACATATCCCTATAAATCACCTCTTCCCTGAAGACCACATCTCTACTGACTATTCCTTTAGGATTACCATCATCAGTCCTCCACAATCTGTAGCCCTTTACACCCTCCGGATAGCCCAGCAACATACATCTTAGAGCTTTAGGATCAAGCTTGTCTTTCTTAACATGAGCATAGGCTAAAGAACCAAACACCCTCAAATGACTGCTATCAGGTTTAACACCAGTCCACATCTCCATAGGTGTCTTCATATTAATAGCTGATGAAGGTGACCTGTTAACAAGATATGCTGCAGTTGTTACTGCCTCTGCCCAAAAGGACTTTGGCATTCCTGACTCAGACAACATGCACCTAACCTTGTTAAGCAAGGTTCTATTCATCCTCTCAGCTAACCCATTTTGCTGAGGGGTGTATGGCACTGTCAAATGCCTAACAATACCATCTTCCTTACAAAACTTATTGAACAAAGAACTACAAAATTCCATACCATTATCAGTTCTTAGTTTCTTAACCCTTTTACCAGTCTGTGTTTTAACCAGCTGCTTCCAATCTTTAAACTTCAAGAATGCTTCATCCTTATGCTTAAGGATATATTCCTAAACCCTTCTTGATCTATCATCAATGATAGACAAGAAGTATCTTCCTCCACTAAGAGAATTGATTCTTGTAGGACCCCATAAGTCTGCATGAATGTATTCATGAACATACATTGTCTCATGTACTCCCCTGGCAAACTTGACCCTTTTTGACTTGCCCAACACACAATGCTCACAGAATCCCACATCACAGCCACTAACCCTTATGATGATTTCTTGCTTTCTCGGTTTAGTCAATCCCTGATCACTTATATGGCTCATTCTCTTGTGCCACAAAGCAGGAGTGTTCATCTTATTGACATCAACAACTGATGCAACACCACAGATGATAGTACCATCAAGAACATATATGTTGTTCTCCTTTCTTGAGCCTGACAACATAACTAATGACCCCTTGATTACTTTCACCTTCCCATTCTTAAGACTCACACTTCTTCCTTGGCTTTCAAGAGTACCCAGTGAGATGAGGTTCCTCTTGAGCTTAGGTATGTACCTAACCTGATCAAGAGTGAACTCCACCCCACTCTCCAACTTGAGTATGACAGAACCAATGCCTTTGATCATACATGGTCTGTCATCACCTAGTTGTACACTTCCTAACTCCACTAACTTTAATTCTGAGAAGAATTCCCTTCTTGGAGTCATATGATAGGAGCACCTAGAGTCCATGATCCAATCTTGATCTACTCGACGTTTAGACACCATCAGGACATCTGCACTATCATAACCATCAAGACTACTATCAACAGACATACTACCTTGTGCTCTATGTTGTTGATTATTGGCTTGTTTCTTCCGTTTATCTGGGCATTCTCTCTTCAGATGTTTATCAGAATTACAGATATAAAATCTCCTCTTGAATTTGGACTTTGATCTTGAAGTTGACCTTCCTCTAGAAGTATCTTCCTCCACTATTACAATTGTTATCAGAGCCTGGTTCGGCTCTTCTCCTTGTCAGACATCGTGTCAGACATCTCCTTCTTCTCCTTGTCAGACATCGTGTTCGGCAACTTAGATTCTCCTGCCAAGGCATCCACCACTCGTTGATGAACGAGCAATGCCTTCATCTTCAGTCGCCATAACCCAAAGTCATTATTCCCGTCGAATTTCTTAATCTCAAACTTTGTTGACACCATCGTTACTGCCGAACGATCTTTGATTGAATCTCGATCCTCAATTGAGCCACTAACCAGGCTCTGATACCAATTGTTAAATCAATTGAGAACAAGAGCGCAAAATTCGACAATAACAAGAATGAAGAAAACGAACTCAACGAACACAAGAAAGAACTTTATTGAAAATGATTATAAGTGTTTACGATTTATGTGATTGTATTATTCTTATCGATTACAGGATCCTTATTTATACCGCTAAAACCTAACTAACTACAATGGTTAAATAATACACTCAACATAATGGCTTCCTGACACAATTGGGGGGGGGGGGGGTTACACTAATTTTAAAATAATTTAAATTACCAACGCTAATCATGTAGGATGAAATGGTACTGTGGTACTTCATCCTTGTCCGCGGTGATCACGAAACCCATTATTTTCTTTATGAACATGTTATATGTACGTTTATTGATAATTAGGACATTTTCATTGTTTTTATCTCTCTTCATATATATACATACATATAAAGAGAGATAAAGGGAGAATTATGTTTTAATAACCCAATTGAATGGTACAAATAGCCAAAGTCTTTCTTTTAACAAGCCCTCAAATAAATTAGAGGCAATCATAAAAAAAAACATGTTAGACCATAAATTTATAAAAATATAAATTAACTTTTTTGCCCCTTAATGCTAAACATATCCACAGAGAATGAATGATATCTTGACACATTCGTATTTGGCGGATGACAAGTCTGTAGCCTTTGAACTAATCAATGAAAAGTATAATGAGTCTGCAATGATACACAATTATATTATGCCACACGCCACTAAATAGCTACATATTCGCCGATAAGTTTTCTGTCAACTTAAAGCCTTAGTTGTTTCATTGTTAGGTTTCTTAATTCTTTGAATATTTGAAGACTTCCTTACTAAATTGACAATATTAGGAGAGTTTAACGATTCAGTTAATGGTGTATTCAGTTTATCCGGTCTGGTATATTCAGGACGGTCTCGAGATTTCAGATGTTTTGTGCGACAAGTAAACGATTCGATGTGAATGATAGTCGATCGGATCGCTGGGTACGGACCTAAATAAATTAGAATTTTTGATCATTTAAACTTAATTGGGTTAATCAGTCACACTCTAAATATGTTATTGAGTTTTTAAAAATGTTTATTAATTTCTTAGGCCATCTAGTACATATAATTATAAATAACTTTATACTTTTTAAAATATGTCAATTAACACTTGGTCCTAAATGGAAAAATACAATTATTTGGGCCCCTCAAAAGTTTGGACCTTGAACGGTTGCCCCAACCAGCACACCCTCAGGGCCGACCATGGGTTTGTTCAATTATGAATTTTTTTGAGCATATCTGTTAACCAAACCAAATTAGAAACATGTCTAACCGAAATCATTCAACCGAATTCACAATTCGGAAACGATTGAATTCATATAATCAAACCAAATAAACAAAATTTTGTAAAACTGATAACTAAATAAAAAATCAAATTTACAATTAGGATACAGTCAGAAACAGAACCATAAACTGAACTCAAATTTTGCTTCGTCTTTTTTGGTTATGGATATAATTTGGTTTTTGGTAGTTTTCACAACCTAGACAACATGATTAAAAAGACACTATGTTCTTTGTAGTTGGTTGCTATATTAAGAAACACAATATGCGTTGTTCAAAGAAGATTAAAAGAAATGAAACACAATGTGTTTGTCTTTTTGTTTTTCACAGTATGCATAAATGATAAAACACAAAAATCCAAATTGTAACATTTTACTGTAAGTAATGATATCATTTTCTTTTTATAATTGTATAAAATTTAAGTAAATAATCAGATTATCAAATAATCTATCAAATCATCAAAACATGAAGCAAATAATCTAATTCAGCTGTTCAAAAGAAAGAAAAAAAAATGTAATTCATTGATCAATAATGTAGCAAATGAAGTGAATTTAAAGGAAAAAGATTTAGAAAAAATAGAATGCCGCTCAATTGGACGGCATTAGGTTAATTGTTTAATGAGTTAATCACATAGATAATCCTTATGGTTTGTCATATTACACCTACAGTCCTTAGTTTCTTAAATTACATATATAGTCCATACTGTCACAAATGAATAGCACTAAAGGTCCTTTGAGTGAACGAAGGTTAGTTTTAGTGTTAGTAATTTTAAATAACCAGCATCTTTTAATCTAAAAATTCAAAATAAATGCAAAAACACTTAGTGGGTCCCAACACCTCCCTCCCTTCCTTCTCTTTTGGAGAGTATCACTATAATTTCATTTTTTTTCTTTCATATCTGAAAAACGAAAAGAACAGACACCACATTCATGGAGATAATTACTCTCGTTATAAGCAGGTCTTGACCTAGAAAGTAGGAGGGGAAAAGGGGAAAAAATTGTCTCAATATGTATGTTTGTTTGTCTTGAGGTGTATGGATGAAAGGTAAAAGAATATAATGAGATGAAACATGTTATAGTTAGGGGATGAATTTAGTGTGAGCATCCGGTTTCACCAGGATGCATGAGCTAGCTATCTATATGTCAACTGCATTATTAGTTAGTTAAAAAAAACCCGAAAATGAATATACCCTTAAGGAACTATTTATTATTGTATTTCATATCTATAGATATTATGTTATTATAGATAAATTATCCATTTATAAATATTCTCTAGGCCTCTATTTGCTCACTAATCAAATGACCCGCGATCATACTTTTCTTTGTTATATGACTAATTATCATGACTATCTCGAGGATGGTGATTTGAAATGACTTTTTGAGTATACTAAGTCATTTAAGTTTTAGATTTATCTCAAATGTTATAACGTTGTAAACATTAATGAAATTACATTTGTGATCTGATTTTGTAACAACATCATCTCAGTCATTTAGGTTTTTGATGTTCGTATAGTAGAGTATTTACTAACCAAATACACATCACAAAAGTTTTGTAATGGGATTGTTGCTTTATAATCATTTTCTTTGGATGATTATGAAAGGGACAACTCGATTTTCCTATGTTGTCTCTCCTTCCAACTTTTTGCTTTACAATGCACGCGTACAAAAGTATTATGCATGTAGACATGTAATCCTTTTCTCTCTTTACATGTTATGTTCATTTCACCTAAATAATCATTACATACCTATATTATTTGATTATCACATACAATTGTACAAATTTGTTTCTTCTCATCTCATTTTTCTAAAAGGGACTTCATTACAAAATGTAACTAAAAACCTTGTATCCCCCGGAACTCCGCAATTGTACAGATCGATTTTGTATGTGAATAAGTTGGACGGCGCTGATCATTTGAACGTCGCTCTTGTTCTTACAGTTTTTGTCGTTCCTTGGAATTTTAATTTAGTATAACACACGTACGCATGTTATTATACATTTTGCTATCGTCTTTTATAAAGTAGAATGACTCGCCCTAGATTATTATTAATGGGTACGTATGAATCATCTCACTAATATTAGTTATTAGTATAGTTTTTATATAATATATACATATACCATTATGTGGTTTTTGATTATTGGTATAAATATATACGGGAGGGTTCCTGAGAAAACCAATACTTATGTGAAAACCAAAGAAAACTACGGAAACCAATAGCATAATTCAAATCTTTTTTTGTTATTTTAATTGTTAAAATGTTATTTAAGTATTTGATACATATATGTTGAGCATACATACGAGAATGCAGAGTTTTACGTATACGTAACACTATGTCAAATTAAATTATGTGATCGATTTCATTGGTTTTCTCTAATTTTCTTATAACGTTGTGGTTTTTTTACGATCACTCCTCTAAATATATAATATTCTTATTTTCTTCATGTGCATTACGTTATAGAACGTGCATTGTATGTTGTTCTAAGTTAGATTATTTTCAAAATTTGTCTTTATAGTCAACGTGCATTATTCGCCGAAAGAGTGATTATTGCTAACATCATATATTCCAAAGTAGATTACATAAATATTCTATATATGTGAAACAAAAACTAATAATTGGATGACTGTTACGGTATAGACCCTTATAATATTTAATTTTATATAATAATTTATGCTCAAATTTAGTGCATTAATGATTAAAAAAAACCCTATTATAGTTGCAAAAATCAACCTCTCCACAGTCAATAAATATCAACACACTAATGACTTTAGTTCATTTGAAGGATTAAGTCACTAAACACATGTTTCGATTCAACCTTTTGAAATTAGCAATGAGTTACGGGATGGTTGAATACATGTTTTTACCATTGATAGTTTCAATTTAAATTCATGTTCACATGTGTAACTTTTTCTTTTACGAAATTGTTTCCTTTATAGTTTATTGATCTTACAGTTTATTTATGGGTAACTATCTTGCGATAACAATTATTATGTTTTCAAGGGTCATATAAAACTACATAAAGGATTTTTTTTTAATTTTTAAATTCACTAAACTTGTATAAGTTGTCGCACTCTAATGATTTTTTTATAAATATTAATATTTTAAAAATTAAGTGACCTAAGTAATAATCAAGTTTTACAATTTTCAACTTAAGTCAAATGTAAAGAAAATCCAATAACTAAATAGTAACTATGATTCATTTATGTCACTTTATTTTATAAAACTAGGTTATAGTCCCGTGTATTACACGTGGTTTTACAATAGAAATTATATAATTTTGTAATGCGTAAGGGGTAAAAATATTTAAGCTATAAGCAAACAAATAAAAAAAAGAATTGTAAGCTCTTAATTAATTTAAATTGATGTCTAACAAACTCATATTTTAAGTAGGAAACAAAAATAGAAAAAAGTTTTGTCTCACACTATACACTTATACATACAACTATACAATAACATAACATGTGGTACATAGCTTAAAAAACCATCACTATTTTATGCTCTAACAAACTATCTAAATTTAGTATTTTAACAAGCACAACCTAACCATTAAATCAATATATCAAAAGTTTAAAAACACACTTTGTTTAAAAAAAGCAGCTCTATTTTAAATAACATTTACATAATATCATTTAGATACGAGCTATAAAGAAAACTATGTATTATATTTTTTGTTTAAGTTAACGAATAAATGTTATTTACGAAAATTTTAATTAAAATGTTAAATGCAATATTATAATAAAAAATAAAAATAAAAGGTTTGTTGTCATATTTTAGTTGATTGAATCATTTGAATATGAACCTTGAGTTTTTCTAAATTGAGATTTTGATTCGGATTGTTGAAATATTTTTGCAACAGTATGTGAGATTTATTGTGAAGATATTTTTGCAAGAGGTTCAAAAGATATTTTGATAAATTTTAAAATCAAAAGTCATATTAGTAATCTTAAGTGGTCAAATGGTTAATTTGATAATTACCGTTTAGTTTAATATGTCATAGAAGATTTGGGCGGGAAAATATTTTTGTGGTTAAATATAGTATTGACAGGTGTCACAAATTGTAATCATTTATTAGTATAGATTAAACTTGTGTAGAAACATTATATAAGTTTAGAATATCTAATTAATGTTAAATGAGTTTAAAAACATAATTACTACTCTACTTAATAACACACTTGAAAAACATAATTACTACTAATAGTAATCATGTTAGTTTTTTCTTGACAAATTGGATTTTAATAATCCAAACTATTATTCATTGGTCAATAATAATCCATACTATTGATTTGGTCGGTATAATCTAAACTTTTATTTTTATTACCAACAACAGTCCTAGTAGCATAATTATCATATATTCATACTCGATTTGTACTTATTTTAGGCTCGATTTAGCTTGCATGTTTTTTCCATTACATTCGTAATCATTATTGAGAACTAAATCACGTCAAAATCAAGCGTACATTTTTAATAATTATGTTACTAGGATTGTTGTTGGTAATAAAAATAAAAGTTGGGATTGTTACTGTTGAGTTCAGTGGTATCTTGGTTAGGTTTATTTATCAAAACAATTTTGATAATTATTAATCAGATTAATAATAGTTAACGCAGCGGAGTAAAAATCAAAATATCAAAATTGAACCCGACAGGATCTGGGTTACAAACAATGTAAATACAGAATATTAATAACCTACTGATGAGATATAATATACCTTGGTGGTTAATAATTAACCGTTTGAAAGACCGAGGATTCAACGATTAATTGCTAGAAACAAACGAACATGAGCCGGTACACGACTAGATGGCGCGGGTCGCGATCGGGATCTTGGATTTGTGTTGTTGTATACGATCGGAAGAAAGAAAAATTGTATCTTCTTTGTTCACTGTCAATTAAGGTTATAATATATATGTGATGCTTTGGGGTTTGTAATCAAGAGATAAACTAAACCCTAATGATCCTTATATATTGATAATTAATATTAATCTTTTCGCAGGCCCTAGGCCCGGTCAGATTAATATTAGCCCATGTGTCAAACCAAAAACCCGAAACAATAACGTTTAACACTTAAACGTTTTAGTTAAATAATTTATACTTTTATAAATTATTAAACCCGATCTAGTTCTTAAACGCCAATTAATTAAATTAAGTGGGTTTGTAAATCATTGTCCAATGCGTAACTTTTACGGGTCATAGCTCAGTTGGCAACATCAATCAATCGAACCTGTACATAATCCAACAAACTCCCACTTGGACGGTATTCGATTAAATCTTAACGTAGACAGTCAGCGGTGCTCTAGCTGCACATGGCTGCCCCCAGCAAGGTATGACACTTTAAAATCATTAACCAAAACATTTTAATCTAGTAACATTTTACTACAACAAGACAATAGACTTATGGTAATCATAGTCATTTATCCTTTCTGTAAAAGACATCAATTGAGTCATTGAGATTAATTCTCATATGGAGCTCAATCATTATTGTTCTCGATCCAGATTCAAAATGGTCCAATCAAACACATAGTCAGTTTGGGTGAGGCTTCACACTTCACCAGTTTGAATCAACAAGGGCGCCATGATGTCTAACTGTTACATATAATGTAAGAGTACATAATCCCTTATTGACTACATACAACTCCCATTGAACTTCAGAATTATTCTCAACCAAAGCCTTTATGACTGGCAGTTACGCGACAGCGGTTGACAGTGATCAAAGAATAACCCCTGGTAAACGGAAGTTCTAGTATGCATCTCAGGTCAGAGGATACTAAATGAGTATATCAGTATCAAAGCATCTTATAATAAAGATGGTTTGTGGTGAGTTACATCCAACGTCATTCATAATGAGGTCTGTGAATTTAGAAGTCAACTCATTGAGTCTAAATTCAGAATAGTCTTAATTCAAAATTGTTCCCACAAGGCTGACCGACTATGGATAATTTAGAATACAATATTCATGGATTAAACGTATTAAAATCGAACACAGTTATAAGATTCATAATTGCACTTAAATCAGTAAATGAAAATGAATTAAAAGGTATAACTGTTAAAAGTTCATACATCCAAATACTAAATCAAAACATATCACTAGCTAATCTAAGCCCGATCGCATCCCTATGCTGATCATGCTTGTCCTGAGTCATGGGCTTAGTAAACGGGTCTGCTAGGTTTTGATCTGTGTCTATTTTGCTTATCACGATGTCTCCCTGTTTCACTATGTCCTGTATATAGTGAAACTTCCTCTGAATATGCTTGGCCCTGTGATGAGATCTGGGCTCTTTGGCTTGACCAATGGCACTTGTGTTATCACAGAATATCTCGATTGGGTACTGAATACTTGGAACCACATCGAGATCGGCTATGAACTTCTATCCAAGCAACTTCTTTTACAGCATCTGATGCTGCAATATATTCAAATTTAGTGGTGGAATTTGCCACCACACTTTGCTTGGAACTTTTCCAAGAGATAGCTCCACCATTGAGTGTGAATACAAAATCAGATTGTGAGCGAGAGTCATCTCGGTTAGTTTGAAAACTAGCATCAGTGTAACATCTTACAATGAGCTGTTCTTCAACTCCTCTAAATATTAAAAACATGTCTTTAGTCCTTCTTAAGTACTTCAGAATATTCTTAACTGCAGTCCAATGGGCAAAGCTAGGGTTCTGCTGATAACGGCTAGTAATGTTTAAAGCATACGAGACGTCAGGTCTAGTGCACAACATAGCATACATGATGGAACCAATCGCTGAAGCATATGGAACCTTTTCCATTCGCTTAATATCAATGTCCGTTGAAGGATATTGAGATTTGTTCAATACGGTACCTTTAGTCATCGGAACACCTCCTTTCTTGGAGTTTTCCATTTTAAAGTGTGTCATCATTTTGTCTATGTATGTGTTTTAACTAAGCCCTAGAAGCCGCTTAGATCTATCCCTATAGATCTTGATTCCTAGAATGTAAGCAGCTTCTTCAAGATCTTTCATTGCGAAACAAGCTCCCAACCATTTTTTAAATTCTTTAAGCATAGGGATATTGTTTCCAATGATCAGTATATCATCCACATACAATATGAGGAATGATATAGTGCTCCCACTAGTCTTTTTGTAAACACAAGGCTCATCTTCACTTTTGACAAAACCGAATTCTACGATTCTCTGATCAAAATGAAGATTCCAGCTACGAGATGCCTGTTTAAGTCCATAAATAGACTTATTCAGTTTGCACACCTTATTTGGATATTATGGATCAACAAAACCATCAGGCTGAACCATATAGACATCTTCAAAGAGATGTCCATTCAGAAAAGAGGTTTTGACATCCATTTGCCATAGCTCGTAATCATAGTACGCGGCTATGGCAAGCAATATCTTGATCGATTTGATCATAGCAACGGGTAAGAAAGTTTCATCGTAGTCAACACCTTGAGTTTGAGTGAAACCTTTTGCAACAAGCCGTGCTTTATAGGTGTGTACATTTCCATGCATGTCGGTTTTTCTCTTGAAAAGCCACTTGCTCCCTACTGCCCGTGAACCGGGGGGTAGCTCAACCAAGTCCCAGACTTGATTATCTCGCATGGATTGCATCTTGGCGTTCTTGGCATCTAGCCATTTCGCAGATTTCGGATCTGAGATAGCAGATTTGTAGTTAGTAGGTTCATCACCAGAATCAGCTACTACTAGAACCTCGGGACCCTCTAGATTCCAAAGATATCTGTCAGGTTCTTTGCGAGTTCTGCTACTTCTGCGAATGCTTGTGTTTATGTCTGAATCAACAACAATTTCTTGTTGTTCAGACGCATCAACTACATCAACGTTTGTTTGTGGTTCTTGAATTTCTTCAAGATCCATAATATTACTTCCAGTTCCTCGATCAAGAAACTCTTTCTCGAGGAAATGTGCCTTCCTTTTGATGGAAATCATATTTGCATCAGGATGGTAAAAGTAATGTCCGCTTCTATTATAGTATCTAACAAAAATAACTTTTTCGCCTCGAGGATCTAGCTTGTCATCAGACTCGCTGGTGACATAAGCATCACATCCCCATACTCTAAGGTAAGACAAATTAGGTTTAGACCCATACCATATCTCATATGGAGTTTTGTCTACCTTCTTAGTCGGTGCCAGATTGACAAGGCGGGCGGCGGTTATAAGAGCATAACTCCGAAAGAAGTGAGGTAAGTTAGTTCTACACATCATTGATCGAACCATATTAAGTAGGGTTCGATTTCTCCTCTCACTCACACCATTAAGTTGGGGTGTGCCGGGTGGAGTGAACTGTGAAACAATTCCATGTTCCTTTAGATGATTAGTGAACTCTTGGCTTAGGTATTCTCCACCTCGATTTGATCGAAGTACCTTGATAGTTTTACCAAGTTGGTTTTCTACTTCGTTCTGAAACTCTTTGAACTTTTCAAAGGTTTCATGTCTATGCTTCATGAGGTAGACATAGGCGTATCGACTATAATCATCAATAAACGTAACGAAGTATCTTTCGTGATTTCTAGACATGGTTCTGAAAGGACCACATACATCAGAATGTATAAGTGCTAACAGATCGTTGGCCCATTCACCAACATGGGTGAAAGGATCCTTTGTGACTTTGCCAGCTAAGCAAGATTCGCATTCATCAAAAGATTCATGTCCTGTGGATTCAAGAATCCCTTCGGACTGAAGCCTTTTCACATGAGCCTTGCTTATGTGGCCAAGTCTACAATGCCATAGAAACGTATCGTTAATTCCAGATTTGATACGTTTAGTATGATTATATATGTTATTGTTTGTTTGAATATCAATCTCATAAATACCACTTCGAGGTTTAGCCTCAAAATAAAAGACATCATTCAAGTAGGCAGAAACAAAAGCATCATTAAAAACGTACTTGAATCCTTGTTCAAACAATAAAGAAACTAAAATAATGTTTCTGGTTAAACCAGGAGCAAACAAACAATTATCTAAAATAATTACAAGGCCAGATGGATAAGAAAGATAATATGTTCCGGTTGCAAGAACTGGTACTCTTTTCCCATCACCAACGATGAGCTCCATGTCACCTTGTTTCAGTTTCTTCCACTTTTCAGGCTCCTGCAAGACATTAATGATATGGTAACCACATCCAGTATCAAATACCCATGTGTTGCTGGAAACAGTGAAAATTTCAATAACATAAATCAGAATACCTGAAGAAGAGCCTTCACCATTGGCCTTCTTCGCCTTCAGCTTGGCTAGATAGTTAGGACAGTTACGTCTCCAGTGCCCCATCTTATTGCATCCAAAATAGTGTCGCTCCTCAGAGGGGGTACTGCTTTGTTTTTAGCCAGCTGTTTGTTGTTGGTGGCAGACTTGGCAACAACAACTTTACCTTTACCCTTAATGTTATAAGCTTTCTTCTTGGGGTTTGGCTTCCTAACACCAGTAGATCAAACCATCAACATTTGACTGGCTTTACCTGGTATGTTTTACTCAGCAGTTTTGAGCATACCGTGTAGTTTAGCTACACTCTTAACCCATGCATTCATATTAAAGTTCATTACGAACTGGTCATAAGAACTAGGCAGGGAGTTCAAGATGAAGTCTGCTGCCATTTCATCCTTCATAGGATAACCAAGTTTGGCCATTTGGTCGATGTACCCTTTCATTTTAAGCACATGGGCACTAACAGGCGAGCCTTCTTGCATTTTGCAGGATATAAGCTGCTTCATGGTATCATAGCGCTCTTGTCGGGCCTGTTTCTGAAACATGCCCTTAAGTTGCTCAATCATGTCAAATGCAGCCATGTCCTCCATGTTCTTCTAGAGATCAGGGGACATGGTGGCTAGCATAAGGCAGGCTACCTCATCGGCATCCTCCTTAAATTTTTCCCAAGTTCTACGGGTAGTGGCCATATTGTTTTCAGGCTTGTTGGGAACAACGCTATCTAAAACATTGAGCTTTTTTGCCATCTTGAGAACAATTCTCAGATTGCGATGCCATGCGAGAAAGTTGGTGTTATCAAGTTTCTCTTTCTCAATAATAGACTTGAGAATGAAGAAGTTGTTGGTTTCTGAAGATATCTGTTTAAATAAGCAAAAATAAATTAATTAGTATTTTGGATGTATTATTTCCTTATTTTAATTAATGACCCATTTACAAGATTTTAAATAAGAAATGAGAATCTGGCTTGGTCAGTTACTAAAGGCAACTGGGGCACGCAACATTAGTAAGTGACTAGGCAGACTGACAACGCTTATCAATTGTGAAAATTGCACAACTCTCGAGTGTGAGGTCGCAACGACAACATTTGTCAATGCATTGATACGTTTAGCCTCATCTATGCCCACTTTTCTCTCGAGACAGTTGTGGTACGTAACAAAAGAGAAAAGTAATAGTAATCCTAAAATAGGTACGTATGGAAGGGCCGGATGTGTCAACGAAACCCTTGCACCTTGAAAGAATAAACTACATATCAAGTGCGGTGCTGTGGCTCCAAACACTGATGTTTCGCTTAATGTTCCAAGTGTTTCTTATAATAGGGTGGCATAGACTACTAATTTTATCTATGGGATCCTATTTTAGTGTTTACCGAATAGGTTCAAACACAACGTATAATTAAGTCATACATGCGTTGTAAAAGTCAGTTTTACAATATTCAGTTCGTGATAATAAATGATGAACCCCTTCATCTCTCGGGACACCAAATTTTAATACCCTATTAAAACTAGGTTTGTCGCGAGATAGATAACCGATTTTAAGTTGATAATTTTAAATTATTAAGTTTTAAGTTTTGAAATTTAAACTAATTTCAAATTTAAAAACTTATCTAGTTATTCTTTTAAATAGATAATTGATTTTAATTTAAAATTATCAAGTTTTAAGTTTTGAAATTCAAATTAATTTTTTGAATTTGAAAACACTTATCTGGTTATCCCTTTTTTAAAACAAACAATTTGTTTTTCATATTCTAACAAGTTGTAAAAATAAGTTTAAAACTTGTTATTTATTTTGATTGTAAAAAAAATATTTTTAATTAGTTTGATATTAGGTTGGATGTTATAACAATTATAAAATAAAGCAACCATAATAGCAAAGTAATATGTAAATCTAATGGCTATGATTGTTTGATCTCGCTAGAGCCAATTAGCAAGATCAAACCAGGTCACGGGGTCAAAACACAAAACAATCACATGGATGAACCTAAGTGCATCTAGTTGTCTTGATGGGCTCCCACTGACTCCTTGATTCGTGTTGTTTCCAGTTTGGCTTCGGGTCTTCAAATATTACAATATTTACAAATGAAATACAAAATAAAAAAAAAAACCCTAATCTATTACAACTTTGAGCCATCAAATGGGCCAAAACCATAAAACCAAAAACTTTAACAAAAACAAATCACATCACAACCAGTCAACCACAGGGTCTAGCCAGATTTACATATTAAAACACAATCAAAATAAAACGGGCAATCTTTTGGTTAATAAATATATAACCAAAATATTTAATTGCTCTCAATAATAAATCAGAAACTTTAAATAATTTTAAAGTTTGTGATCTATAACCGGTTAACAGACCGGATCTGATTTGCATGTTATAAGCGTGGCTCTGATACCACTGTTGAGTTCAGTGGTATCTTGGTTAGGTTTGTTTATCAAAACAATTTTGATAATTATTAATCAGATTAATAATAGTTAACGCAGCGGAGTAAAAATCAAAATACCAAAATTGAACCCGACAGGATCTGGGTTACAAACAATACAAATACAGAATATTAATAATCTACTGATGAGATATAATATATCTTGGTGGTTAATAATTAACCGTTTGAGTCACCGAGAATTCAACGATTAATTGCTAGAAACAAACGAACACGAGCCAGGACACGACTAGATGGCGCGGGTCGCGATCGGGATCTTGGATTTGTGTTGTTGTATACGATCGGAAGAAAGAAAAATTGTATCTTCTTTGTTCAACGTCAATTAAGGTTAAAATATATATGTGATGCTTTGGGGTTTGTAATCAAGAGATAAACTATACCCTAATGATCCTTATATATTGATAATTAATATTAATCTTTTAGCGGGCCTTGGGCCCGGTCAGATTAATATTAGCCCATGTGTCAAACCAAAAACCCGAAAAATAACGTTTAACACTTAAACGTTTTAGTTAAATAATTTATACTTTTGTAAATTATTAAACCCGATCTAGTTCGTAAACGCCAATTAATTAAATTAAGTGGGTTTGTAAATCATTGTTCAAAGCGTAACTCTTACGGGTTATAGCTCAGTTGCCAACGTCAATCAATCGAACCTGTACATAATCCAACAGTTACCGGCCAAATCAATAGTATGAATTATTATCGGCCAATGAGTAATAGTTTGAATTATTAAAATCTAATTTGCCTTTTTTTCTTTGATTTTACTCATTTTTCTTTGCTTTGCTTTTTTGGTATATTACCTTTTTACACAAAAAGTATCAAATCAAGATAAAAATATAATGACTAAAAGAATTAAAATACAAAACCAAACCACTATTTAATTCACTTATTATTCCTTCCAAAAATCATGTTCCAAAAAGTATAAATCAATAATCATTCCCAATAAATTTGCACATAAAATGAACCTTGGGTCATACGCTTGTACGCTAGTGTGGTCATCCATCATTGGGATTTAATTTTTTAAACATTAACATATTAAATAATCAATTTTTTCAAAATCAAGATCTTGAGCCAAACATGTTACCCACTATCAAAATCAATATAATATACGATCCATTTCAGAACAAGAATTATGGCCTTAAGATCTGAGGTGTCCAACACTAAATCTTGTTACTAATCACTACTAATATCAATTTACACCTTTGTTAAACTATATTTGTCCGTTGATGTCTGTACCCTGTACCTCTTTTCAAACACCTTCATCTTCATCCCTTCAATCTCGCTGCAGATTCTTGATATCTGCTTTAATGGAGGTTCTGCAACACTTGCAATAAATAAGAAAAGATTGATACTTAAAGCACCCATCTTTAACATCTTGATATCACTGAGAAGAAAAGCCCTCTTCTTTTTCCCACTTTTGAGATGGGGTTGAGGTATGGGTCCAAACAGACCCACACACACAAGCTTGGGTCCGGGTCATGGTTCGGGTCTGGCTCAGGGGTTTCCGCCAGATGGGTCACATTCTTCTGCTTTGCTAGCTTTTGTTTGGGGGTCATCTTCATCAATAGGTACAATCTTGTATATATATATATGCTCAATTGCAGATTTGCAGATTTGCTGTTCTTGGTTTCTTGCAATCTTGAATTTTGATGTGCATTTTACTTTTGTTTAGCGTTCTTACTGTTTGTTCATTTTAGATTTTTATTCTTGTATACTGTTGTTGTGTACTTGTTATGTATCTTGGTTTTGTATTTAAGATGGGGATTCCCTATGATTTATTGTTGATAGAATGTTTGATCTGTTTATTGGTTTGAGGTCACTATCGTGGGATAATTGGAGGTGTGTGATTTAGTGTAAGCTTGACCACTTGACTCAGATTTGGGCTCTACCCCAAACATTAAATGATTCTGTGTCTGCACTGGTTAGTCTATTCAGATGGTCAATGCAGCTTGTTAATGTACTTTGGTCGGGTTTTGAGCTGATGATGAGACAGCCCCTTGAAAAATTAGGACTTACTTTGTGCCTTTGTGGTTAAAATCATTATGTTTGGTTACACTCAGATCTTAGTGCCTTTTGGGCCAGTTAAATCCCTTAAGAATCTCTGTGTTATTCAATGATGAAGATACAAGACCACAACGACAATGTAGATGTTGTTAAGTCTTTAGGATCATCATAGTAGGCTATACATTAGCTTAGTTATGTACAATGTCCCTTTCCTCATTTCAAAGGAGCTCGGTTACTTTTCCTACTTAGATGTTTGCTACTTAGTCGTATCAGTTGCATGCCTTTAGTCGTTGATTGAAGGTGTTTATATAATTTGAGGATTAGTAACCACTCTTGGGGTTTGACATGCATGTAACCTGATTACTTGTGGTTCCTTGTGAATAAACCTTGAGTTCAAAACTCCATCTCTTTTCAATACTTGAAATGACAACCATGTCGATGTTTATCTTTAGTCTAAGAGCACATATTCTTGTTTTTTTATCATTAGAGATTCTCGACTTGAAAGAGGTTCTTTAGTAACTCATTCCTTGGTGTTAGGAGATAAGCATTGGTTCGACCATGGGCAAGTATATCTTGAATATTGTTTAGTCTTGATCTTTTGTTATAGATATTTTCTATGTTGCACAAAGATCTTGCAGGCTGTTCTTCTTAGTCTCCCACTTCTGATAAGTTCAACTCGGTCCACAAGTTCTATATTTCAGGAACCATTAACATTATCGCTGATTCAGATCTATGATGAGTCAAGCGGGTCAAGGTCAACTATAAGTATGTTGTCAAAACAGTGTTGACACTGGTTTTATCCATGTCGCAAGTTGCAACAGTATGTTACAAGTTGTAACACAAGTCTTCCTTAAGCTGGACCATTTAAGTACCAAAATCTTATGTTCTATCATATCGTTCTGGCACTGGATATCATGAACTAACAGTTACATTAGTATTAAAAGCGATGCACAACTAGACATGAACACAAAGAATGCATAAACTTTTTAACATTCTCACTGTAGTCACACTCTATGGGGGCACGCCCAAATGATCGACTATATGGAAGAAAGTTAGATTGCATTTATAAAAGTGTGTGCATTTTCATTGTTTTCAATACTCATTTTAATGTTTATTTAATTGCTCTAGGTTTGGCATCAGTCGAGTTCCTTTAAAAAAAGACGATGTCTCTTCACCATTGGGGAAACAAAAAGAGTTACTTCAGCCTGTTATCAACTGTGAGAATAAGGCAAGTAATCAATACAACTTTCCATAGATGTATTTAGCCACAAGCAGGCCTCTAAATCTCATTTTTAGTTGTTGCAGGATGAAACTTCTACTGAAGCTGGGAATATTTTCTCTCAAGTTTCACGCACACATGAAGTCATCATGTAACGTTTTTGCTTCTGTTTGAAATTATGATATTTAAACTACTTGTTTTCTAAGTCTCATTTCTTTTACTCATTTATGCATAAAATTTTCAGGAATCTAGACAAGACAATATCATCACTGGAAGCAAAGCTTGCTTCTGCTAGATCTGCTAAGAAACCTTTATCAGACGCATCAAATGAACGCCAAAAGTTTTTCTTTGTTATGGGAATCATGACTGCCTTTAGCAGCCAGAAAAGAAGAGATTCCATTAGACAAACATGGATGCCTCAAGGTTTTGATTTTATTTCATTAATGATGTTTTCCATTAGACAAACATCTGATGATCTAATGATGTACACACACACATTATATACAACTTCTTGTTTTTCTTCATTCAGGCAATGATCTACTGAGGTTAGAGAAAGAAAAGGGGATTATAATGCGATTTGTCATTGGACGCAGGTGTGTTAACTGTTAATCTCAATCTAATATTATATATAAAAGTTCTGAACTTTTTTGCTCGGTTTATGCCCCTAATGTCAAACTATATTCAGTGCAACTCAGGGCGGGCATTTGGATCGTGCCATTGATGCTGAAGATGAAGAGCATAAGGATTTTCTAAGACTGGTATGTTACATATTCTGTAATCATGAAAACATGAACATATTCATATGCTTACATAACCTCATAATTTGTTAACTGCAGAACCACGTTGAGGGTTATCATGAGTTGTCTTCTAAAACTCAAATCTATTTCTCAACCGTCGTTGCAAAGTGGGATGCTGATTTCTACATTAAAGTAGACGATGATGTTCACATCAATCTTGGTTAGCACATCTTACAATCTATCCAAATATGATCTTTATTTGAATTCTTAGAATATACCGATATATTATAGCATAAAGATTACAAAACATTTAAAAAAATGCATCAAAACAAATTCATGTAATTCCTTGCTTAACATTTTTGCACAGGCATGATTGGCTCTACTTTGCTCCGACATCGTTCAAAGCCACGTGTGTATATTGGTTGTATGAAATCTGGACCTGTTCTTGCACAGAAGTAAGATTCTATAGTCGACTCGTTTCTTTTTACAAAGTCTTTTGTATATTACATTCTCCTACAATCGAATTTATACGCAGAGGGGTGAAGTATCATGAACCTGAATACTGGAAATTTGGAGAAGATGGAAACAAATATTTCAGGCATGCAACTGGACAAATATATGCAATATCCAAAGATTTAGCCACTTTTATTTCAATTAATCGGTTAGCATTTCAATTCTCAGCTCGTGTTCTTGACACTTTTTCGTACTTTTATTCAAATTACTGATGTAAAAAATGTAATCTTTGTTATCAGTCACATACTTCACAAGTATGCAAACGAAGATGTTTCATTAGGCTCTTGGTTTATTGGTCTTGATGTTGAACATGTTGATGATCGAAGCCTCTGCTGCCAAACACCCCCTGGTAAGATTAATCAACCAAATCTATCGTTCTTTTCGTACTTTTTAACTCATTTTAGTGTTCATTTTGTTATTTTTTTTCGAATAGATTGCGAGGGGAAAACACAAGCAGGGAACTTGTGTGCAGCTTCTTTTGATTGGAGTTGCAGTGGCATATGCAAATCAGTGGAAAGAATGAAGGAAGTACACAAGTTGTGTGGGGAGGGTGAAGATGCAATATGGCACACCAGTTTCTAACTGAACAACTGTTTGACTTCCTCTTTGACCAACATGATGTGATCACCAATGGCCCGATTTTTGGCAAATTGGTCGCGGGTCGGTTGTAGATGATAAAAAGTTATGATCTTGCACATAAATGGTAGTTCATCATGATGATATGTTAATCATTGGATGTATCACGAGCTTGTAAATGTATTATTGGGTTGAAATGCATGCATTGCTGCTTGAAAACGATGATCAAATGTTTTAAATGTACAAACGGTCTGCTCGTGTCTCAACTTCAATAACAATCAAGATTTGCAAGCTTTTCGCGTTTGAGGGCGACCCCAGTAACTGGTAACATTGTTGTTTTGTGGCCTTAAGGTCAAGGGTTCGAGATGTGAGAAACACCCTTAGCACAAATGTAAGGTAAGTTTGCATAAATCAGATCGTTTTCACGGATCGTGCACAAAACATAAGCTAAATAAAGCACTGGATACGACATATTTACAAGCATTCAAGTGATTTTTGATTTCTTTGAATTTGAATTCTAAACGTAAAAAATGTGCCTAACAAATAACAAAATGGGGTTGGCAGGAGGGCCAATGAGTGACTAGCTAATAGACCAATACGACAATCTCAACCATAAAAGCAATTTTCAAGATTTCTTGCATTGTAAAATAAAAAATAACGTTTATCATGATATGTGTCGAAAGAACGACGATGAATAGTGTTGTCACGGTGAGAGTTTCATCATATATATTGGCAATCATATAAATATATTGATGATAAAATAATTGGGGCTGAGTCAATCCGATTCAAGTCGGGCTCATGCTCGAAGGATAATGGGTAAGTTTAGCTTGACTCGTTTATCATAGCGAACTGAAATGTTAAGCTTGAGCTAAACTGATAAACAGCTCGAGCCAACTCATGACTCGTAGAACTACCCGTTTAGTTTTAAACGTGTTATATTTTTTTAATTTTTCTGATATAAATAAAAACAAAAGCTAATATTTGATAATATTTACATATAATAAATAATTTTCTGACAAATAGTTTGCAAAATATTTTGGTATCTTTGTTAATACTTAATGAAGACGTATGAATGTGCCCGAGGTATTCTAGAAGCAAGTGGTTATCATAAAAGAAGGGACTATCGATGACACTTGACAGACATGAACACATGGAAGAATTGACTAATAGGAGGAGAGATGTCAACATCAGTTTGTTAAATTAAGATTTTCTAGCAGCTATAAATAAAAGATGAAACCAAGTTTGATGCATTCATCAAAAAGTATAAAAAAACAACAATGTCATTCTATTGACCTCTTTGCAAACACAACATATTTTGATAAAAGAGGAGTGATTTCGTATTCTTCACTTAATAATTGGCATTATTAAATAAAATTTGTTGGAAAGAAAAAAAGTGAGCATCAAAGCTTCAATTTCACAAATGAGTCAAACGAATGAACTAACCAGTCATGGTTGCTTGGGATTGGGGTTAACTCGTTTACAAAGAGGCTTGGCTAGACTCATTCACAAAAGAGCAGAAACTAATATATACTTTGTGGATTTTTCTTTTCGCAAAATTTAAAAGATAATAAAACTTTAAAACTTTAATTATTTTTATAATAAATATTTTAACAATTAAAACTTGTCCTTTTCATTTTCACCTACTTCAAACCCAAAGAATGCTTAAGAACACAAAGACGAAAATAAACAGCTTGCAATTTTATTTATAAGAAAATAACTTGATAATAAGGAATTTATAAGTAAATAAATACATCACAACTCAATATATATAGACCTGTATGAACCTAATAGGATTACAACTTTAACCCTAAACGTATTTATCAAGTTTTTTGTTTTTCCTATTAATGGGCAGGCCGACTTGCCTCCCCAATAACACCGGCTTGTGTTAATATTGCCGGGAATTAAATCCATTCAACACTACTAAGACCGGCACTTTAGCCATTTTGATATAGTAGATTATAATTTTGAGATTTCTGAACTCCCCATTTTCAGGTTTAATGGGTAATCTTAATAGCTTAGTAAGCATGTACGTGTTAGAAACTATTTTGAGACTTTTATCTATTAAATTCGTTTCATTTTTGGATATCACATAAACCGAATTTCAATCATATAATTAAGATAGAATATCACTCAAATTGGTGTGTTTAAATTAATTACAATATGGTTAATCATTCTTTTTAAAAGTACAAATGTAACCAATCTTTTATTATTTTTAGAAGGTTGTTTTTTTAATATACTTTATTTTAGGTACCGGGTCTTATTTGATTATTAAATTGTTCCTAACATGATAAGTAATAAATAACACAACTAACACATCAGCTACGATGACCTTCGAAAGAAAATTGACAACGACATTATTATATCATATATATATGTTCTAATCACCCACTTAAATTAAGAATAAAGAAATTAGAGTAAATTACTATTTTAGTCCCTGAGGTTTAACGAAAATAACGGTTTCAGTCAAATAGTTTATTTATTACACTTGAAAATAACTGTTTTAGTCCAATAGTTTATTTATTACACCGACGGTCCAATAGTTTTAGAATTTGTTTTAATTTCACCTGCATCATTAACACCATTAATGTTTGTTCAGTTAAATCATATAAAAATATTATGCCCCTTAGTTTTTTTTTTAAATCTCCTCCCCTATCCTTATCTCTATCTCTTCTCTCTTTCTTTCTTTCTCTCTCTCTCACACACATCTAGAAATCAAGAACACTAGTAACCACCTCCACCCCTAACTACCTTCGGTGCCACCGCTACCCCCAACCACCTCCAGTGAAGTTGTGGTGGTGTGGTCTGCTTTCCAGTGACGATGAGATGTGGTAGTGCTTGGTGGTCGCCGATGGCTTTAGGGTGGGAGCGGTGGGTTTGATTTATTATGAGAGAGAACAGATTGTGGGTTGAGTGGGATTTTATTTGTTTTTTGTAAATTATTTTATATTTTTAATCATAAGGATAAACTTGTCTTTTTATGTTAACTTAACAGAATATTTTAACAGAGTTAGTGATGCGAATTAAAATTGAAATAAAATTTAAAACTATTGAACTGTTATTGTAATAAATAAATTATTAACTGAAAACGTAATTTTCGTTAAAACACATGGACTAAAATAATAATTTACTCAAGAAATTATAAACACTTTATTATCTTGAAAATTAAAATTTTAATGATACCACTATTGTACAAGTGGTTGTATTTAAAGTCAACCCTTCTCTTTTTCTCTCTCTCTTCATTAAAATTCTGCGTTTACTATGTCAACAACTGTGTTATAGCATTAGTGTAACTCTTAAATAAATTAATATAAACCAATAACCTTTAGCTTAACTTTTTAGTGAAGGTGATCAAAAAAACCGGTTCAGAAACCGGTTTGGCCGAAAAAATCGAAACCGGTTTCTAACCCAAACCTATTTGGCCCCAAACCGGTCCCGAACCTCTCCGAACCGCTGGTTTCTCCACCGGTTGGAGGTTTCAAAAAATAAAACCGGTTTCAAACCGGTCCGATCCCAAACCGGTGCACCAAACCGGTTCCCAAACTGGTACACCAAACCGGTTACCAAACCGGTTTTAAAAACTAGCCGTTATATAACGGCAATATAGTCGTTTTATAACGGCTATATAGTCGTTTTTTGACATTTTTTGTGTTTTTTTTACCATTATACCCCCATTAAGCTAGTATAAATATGTATTGGATGTTTTGGTTGAACTACAACAACTTAAAACGCTCTCTGCTCTCAAAAAATGCTCTCTATTCTCAAATACGCTCAATATTTTCTTTCAATTCAAAAAAAAATCTCAATACTCTCGTTCATTTCAAAATGTCTTCATCAAGTGCTTAATCATCCGTTAGTTGTGATGTGTCTTCAAGCAACGTAGTGGTAGCAATCCTTCCTACGAATAGGAACCCCGAAATATGGTGCAATTATGATTTATGTCAAATGTCTAGCGGTCCAAACAAAGCTCGTTGCAAGTATTGTCATAAGTTTTTCAAAAAAGATGCAAATACAACTTTGAAAAACCACATTGCGAATAAATATTGTAAGGTTTTGAAAGGTGAACCGTCTCAAGGTCAAGCTTCGATGACAAGCGAAGGGAATGTTTGGGCTTATGACGTTGATGTGGTTCGTGAGCAAATGGCGCATTTTGTAATTCAAGAAAGCTTGTCATTCAAACATTTCGACAATGAACGTTTGACTCGGCTAATTTAACGAACTCTCCAACCGCGATACACACATGTAAGTCATACTACACTTATAAGAGATTGCTTAAAAAAGTGAAAAAAAAACTAAAATTGAATTAATATCTTATTTTGAAAATTTACAAACCGGTGTTAACTTAACTAGTAACGTTTGGTCGACTCCGCATGGTTCACCGGACTCGTACATTTGTGTCACCGCCCATTGGGTTGAACCCGATTCGTGGCAAATGATGAAACGTACGATTGCGTTTGAATTGTTTGATTATCCTCACACCGGTCAAAATATTTTTTATCTTATTGACAAAGTTATTAGAACATATAAACTGAAAAACAAAATCTTGTCAATATCTTTTGATAACGTGTCAAATAATACGCTTGCGATAGAACATCTAAAATTAAAATATAAACCAATTTGTGACGGTGTGTTTTTTCATAGTCGATATGTTGCGCACATTATAAACTTAGCCGTTCAAGACGGTTTAAACTATTGAAACAGTAAAAGATAGTTTTAAAAGAATGTTACGTGACATTTTTAGCAGTAACCAAAGAATAGTAGGTATCGCAAGTTTTGTAAAGATGCAAATTCCAAGTATTTAGGTCCGAATTGGTACGTACCTACAAGATGGAATTCGACTTGTAACATGTTTGAAAAGGCTACTGACCAAAAGAAAGTTTAATAGCTTTTCATAATACTTTGGTGAGTCGTGGAAAGACTTCGACTTACCATCCATCGGGTTGGGCTATTATTGAAGAAATAACCAAAATATTTAATGTTTTTAAAACCGCAACTACTTGTCACTCCCGAAGCAGTTGAAATATGTATTTGTTTGAAGGATTATTTGGATGCAGCTGAAAGAATACAAGACAAATGCTCACTTGAAGGAGAATTAGAATATGAAGCCGAAATATATGAAGACGAAGTAGACGATGGATTGACACCCGGAATGACCGATGATGAAGCGGCATGATGAGTACATTCGTAATAGCTCGGGTTCTGGTGGCGAAGAATAAAATATCCAAATATGCAACGGACGAACGGAGAACGACTTTAGTTTTTAAAAGTTTACGTCATTTGAATTGTTTATATGTTTTGAATAGTATCTTTATTTTATATTTTATGTAATCTTTGATGAAAATAAATAATCATATTTAATTTTTCATGTATCATAAATCATAATTATATTTTTATTTAAATTTTATTTTTATGTAATCTTTGATTTTTAAGCCTTTTGTAATGTTTTATGTTTTAATATTTATAAATAATTTATATAAATGTGTAATCTTTGATAAAAATAAATAATCAAATGTTTAATATTTATTTAGCAAAATAATATTTTAGATTAATTGAATAAGTTTTGAAGAATTTGATAAGTGTGAAAAACTTCTGAAATTTTGCTAAGTGTTTGGGCGTTTGGAGACTGTTTGGGCGCATCAGCTAGGCGTTTGGAGACTGTTTGGGCGTATCATCACTGTTTGGACACATCATCACTGTTTGGGCGAATCATCACTGTGGGCTTATCATCCCTGTTTGGGCGCATCATCACTGTTTGGGCGCATCATCACTGTTCAGGCGCATCATCACTGTTCAGACGCATTTGTTTTGGCGTTTCTTCATTGGATTTAAAAAAAATGCAAACCCGAACCGATTTTCAAACCGGCCCGGACCGGTTCGATAGGTTTGAATTTACTAGCCCTAAAACCGGTTTAGGAACCGAACCGGTTTGAGGTTCAAACCGGTTGAAAATAAACCGGTTCAAACCGGACCGGTTTGTACACCACTACTTGTTAGTATAAGTTACTCAAAATCTCATAAAAATAGGTGAAAGTCTTGGTTCAAGTCATACATGTGACAAAAATAAAGGGGGGTCCAGGTGATTTAGGGTGTTTTTTCACATAATGTGAGTTTACTCTTGATGATGGTCTCAAGTTTCGTACTTGAGTAATGGAGATAATCGGATGGGCAGTGGTCCGTTAGTGATTCAATTAGCCGTTCGAAAAATAATAATAATAATAATAATAAAAATAAATTAATGTAACATTTCATATTATGTTAAGTAAGTTTTTTCATGTAACTTTTTAAATAATATAAAAACTATGAACATATAACAAAAACTTATATAATAATAAATGGATCTTAAAAAGGTAAAATAAATATATCAGTATCTTTCATTGAAAATCTTACTACTCTAATAAAATATTAACTTAAGATGACATATGGCAACACCACAATTATCCTCGTCAAATGGCCTCCATCTTCTATTAAATAATTATCTTAATTACTAATAATATATTTAATACTTTTTAGATTTAATAAATTAAAAAAAGATATATAATTATTAATTTTATTTCTAAATAAATAAATTTTTTATACAATAATAAATTTTTCTAAAGCATAAAACTTTTTTAAAAATACGAAATATTTTAGAATTGATATTTTTAAAATTCAATGTTTTAAAACAAAAAGTAATTGAAGTTGAGAGTTATAATAAGGAAATTTTTAAAAATGATATTTTTATACTGGTAGTTTTAGAATAAAATGTTTATTTTTTTGGGAAAAAATTTAAAAACAAAATTTTTAAAAGTTGATATCACTGTTTTATTACTTGTAGTCATTTCCCATATGTAGTTTATGTCATATCATATCTTAGAATACCATTTTATTATTAATAAATTTTATTATATTAATATTTTATTTATTCAACCTGTGTAATACACGGGTTTACTAAAGCTAGTATATTATATAATGAGTTTTTCTAAGATTATATTTTAACACTAATATTTGTTTTTACGTAAGATATTTGATAATTACATTAATTAAATAAAACATGATAATTATATATAAAAAAAGGGTACGATAATATATATCCGACAAGAACATGCAAATTAAATCCTAGCATGCTATTAGTTGATGGATAATTAAACTAGACTTTCTTAAAGTAGTCGGAAGAGTAGTGAAAATAGAGCTAAAGTTTGTCATCAATATTTCACTACTCTTATATCTACACAAAGTTAAAAATCAATAACAATAATCAAATATTCAATTTTTTGAATCAAAAAATCAATATCACAAGACATGAAAATGAAATCCACTCTAATCAAAAAATCAATATCACAAGACATAAAAATGAAATCCACTCTAAATTAAACTTATAACTCAAATTTGACTTTCTTTCCTCTCTGTATCTTTTGTTGCAATTTCAAATCTTGTGACCCTTTTCGGCTTTTCCCCTTTCTCCGACCACCCCAGTCAACAACTAACTCATACCACCGTCCACCGGCCATCTATTCTCTTCTAATCTTTGACACCTTTTCCCATTATTTTCCATCAAAGTTTTCATAATTCATTACATAGTTATTGTATGTGTGCTATATATCAAAATCAATTTAAATCATAGAATTAAATAAGCATTTGGTGTTAGAGAGAAATAGACGATGGACGACCGTTAAACATTGTTTATCATATTTACAGCAATATGTATAAGTCTTTATGTAGTTTTAACAATTATATAAAATTATTGGTTTTGTATTGTCTCTGGGTGTGTGTAATATAGTGAGGGTTGTTAAGAGAACTAAATAGTTTAGGAGAAATGTGAGAAAGCAATTAAAAACATTCATTTATTACTAAAAATCAAATGAAAATATATAATCATAAAGTATAAAATGATTTATGTCTCCAACTAATTAACTTATTTATTTTCTCTTATTTTTCTCTCTCTCCCTAGTAATAAAATTTATATACATGTGTAAATCATATAATTATAACGAACTTGCACATGTGTAGATGTTATAATATATGAATACACATAACTTTACGTAAATTAATTCAAGTATATTCTGATGTATTATACTAGTCATGCTTGAATTTTAGATAAATAAACAAGTAAACGAATAATTTCGATTGGCTTTTAGAATTCTAGTAATACCTATGACGTAAAGAACTATCCTACATGTATAATAGATATATATGTGTGATATTTTACCCACAATTTTCGTACAAAATAATTTTTAATTACAGTAGTATAAGTATAACAAACAATCGATTAAGACCACTAATATCTTTTGGGAATATGCGGAAGAGTGATGCATAACGACATCGGAGTTGTTTTTTTGCTTCTTTGAAATACATGCCATGGTTGTGAACCACATAAAACTTAACTGCCAGGTTGGCTTTTTATTTTGTGTGTACATGTAAATAGCAAAATATGAATATAATTACTTAATTAATCAAAGATTTATACGGTTCAAAATGTTTCCGTTCTTATTTTGTCTACTAGCTTGAGTTTCTCATGTGAATTAACTTGGTTATGTCAATTATGAATTACCTAATCAAACTAGCTACACAACATGAAGGATGAAATTATTTGCTTTATCATGATGTCTAAGTTTAAAACTTTAAATTAATTTTTTGTTTTAACAATAACTTCTTACTCTGAAATACGATATAACATTATATATATACAGATTTAACTTGAGTTAATTACAGAAATGGTCCCAGTGGTTTATTCAAAATAATAGCTTTGGGTACTAAGGTTTTTTTGTAACAGGTTGGGGTATTGTGTTTTTAATTTTGTAACAAGTTAAGGTATTAAGACTAACAGACGTTAGTTTTTCTGTTAACTTTAAAGAAATTGACTAAAATGTCCTTGGAGAGACTACTTTTGTAATTCTGTATGTTTCTTTTATTCAGGGACCATTAGTGTAATTATATATACCTAACATCACCACCTTCTACCCACCATCACTACCATCTACCCAACATCATCATCATCTATCACTATCCACTGTCAGCCCCAACCACCAAGCCCACCACCCAACCCTCCTACCCACCGGCCACCGGCCGCCAGCCCACCACCAAACATCCACGAGCACCACAATAACCACCATCCACCCATCATCAGCATATCATCACCCCAATCACAACATCACCATCATCGCATCATCACCACCGCTGCATCATCACCACCATCGCAATATCATCGTCATCATTATCAACATCCCTGGTCTTCCGAACGTCCACCCACCACCACAACCATTTGTCCGCCACCCTTTCCCCCCTCCCAACTCTGCCATCGCCACCCACCACCGCTAGCGCCACCCACCACCGCCAGTGCCACCCACCACCGTCGGCTACCCCGGCTCTAACAACACCACATCTAATACTTAAAACCTAAACCTTTTTCACAGTTAGCTTCTCAGAATCCTTAGAACCTAAAACTTTCTCAAAACCGTAAAACCCAAATTGTGGATACTTGATTTTAGGGCTTATAAATAGATATTTGAACCCAAGGTTAGAAGTTAGAACCAGCATCAATTGTCTTTCGATGGAGATGAAGCAGCGATGGTGGTGGTTGGTTACACGGTCGGTCGTCGGTGGTGGTGAAGATGAAGATGAAGATGGCGTTGTGGTGCGGTTGTTGTTTCATTTCAAGAGCTGAAGATGATGACGGTTGTAACCTTTCGTGTTTTCGTTAAATTAAAGTTACCCTTGTTTTGTTCTTGTAAGGACTATTTATGTCATTTATGAAACTTTGAGGGCTTGTTTATGCTTGTTTCTTAGTTAATTTAGAAGTTAATAAATTAATTTATTAAGTAATAATAATAATAATGGTAATTACAACTTGTGTTTATTATTATAAAACTTAAACATCAAGTTATGATAATAAAAATAATAAAAATAATATTAATAATAATAATTAATAATTTATAAAAATTAAACAATTGATAAAGTTATAAAAACATTTAAAACTTAAAGACTAAATAAGTTCAGGGGGTATTTATGGCATATTGGAAACTTAAAATGGAAGTTTAAACATAAAATAATAAAATGAAAACTGTAGGGACTAAAGGTGTAAAACTATTTAAAATTCAAACCAAACCCCCCCCCCCCACCCCGTAATTCCGGCCAAAGACCGGCCACCCTCGGGCCGACTCCGGCAAGGTTCGAAACTCACTCTTTTCTTTCAAATTCGAACCCCAACGCCCCTAACCGGTTCGTGAATATGATTCGAACACAATTATGACCTTTAATTGAGTTAAACAACGGTTATGGACCCCAAAACAATCCGAGTAACGAAGCTTTTAATCATAGAGCCGTTCGAACATTAAAACTCAATAATAATCAAATTAAATGTATCATAATCGAACGTTAACTAAACCTAAGCTGCTATCAATCTCAATTTCATCTGAAACTCACACAAACATCACATTCGATCATCCTCTTCATCGCGACCTGCAACCGTAGTGTTCTTCAACCCTCGGTCGTTCTTAAGTGAAATTGATAAAGGGCTTTCAATCATCGAGACCAGTAGAAGCTTTCTGTACAACGAATTTGATTATTAACATCATTTGCAACCTGAACTAATCTCTACATAGCCACGAGTTGTTCTTCGTCTTGCTCATCATCGATTCGACTTCGATCCGGGTAAATATACATATTAGCATGATCGTATGATCATTACAAACAAAAGCCCTAAGTTTAATTCGGTTGAAACATACGAATTATCGATCAATTTGATGAAATCCGAAGTTAGGGTTCATGGAATTTGGGGGTTTCAAGTAGTAATGCTTTTAACAATTAAAAACCATTTTCTTGGCAGGCATAGGCGCCCAGCCTAATGGTAACCGCACCCCCTGTCAACCTTGGGGTCCCGGGTTCGAACCCGGGCACCCTCAATTATTTTTTTAGGGCTTTTCAGCTTTAAAAAAAATATAGAAGATTTCTAAAAATTATAAAAAATCGGTTTTGTAAACTTTATTTATTTTAAAGTCACCTAAATATTTTCTGTAAATTTATTACTTTAAATACTTAATATTTTTATAAAATATTTTTAACAAATGTTATACTTAGTTTATTTTATAAAAATAAACTTTAAATATAGTTTAAATCACTAAATTATTATTGGTTAACACGTTACCTTTAATAATAGTTTAATCATGATAATTATAAAATTTATTTACATTTTATAATTAAACTTTACAAATTATATAAAGGATTTTATTTCTCTCCATATTAAATTACATAAATTGTATTTTTCTTTCATTGGATTAAAATATATATATATGATTTCATAGTTAACCTTATTTGTAAAAACCCCAAACTCCACTTGAAACCCTAGTTCACGATGAATCGTTAAACTTATCTTTAGACTTAATCTTGGAATATTACGTTTAGGTATCTTGTAAAAGAAATCGTTGGAGCACCACTTAATTACTTGTTACTACCTTTAACACCAAGTTATATCATGTGAGTTTTCATACCCCTCTTTCACTTTATTTCACACTTTTTGGGGTGAGACATGTTAACTTAATAAACTTGCACTTGTAAACATCTTGGTACTTGTAAATGCACATGCAATTCATCTTTACTTTTTGTCATGGTTATTTGAATATTGTGAGCTTTATATGATGAACGTTATGTGTTGACAATCATTAACTATTGCTAGCCTGGCGACGTCATAGATCTATGGGCCTAACAAGCCTATTTGGTGCTAAAGCCGAGGTATTGCCGGCTCCTAGTGTCGTATTCTTGAGCACTATGGGAACCAAGTACACTTAGCTAATCGTTAATCTTGTAAACTTGTAACCTGTCAAGGTTTGATTGTAGCTATATGATATCTATTAAACTTTCTTTATTCGTAACCATTGACATGAATTGCTACTTGTAATTTTTTAATAAAATATGCAAGCCTAACCATGGAAATCACCAACTTACTCAAAGTTGACCCCTTTATTTTTAACATGTTTCAGGAAATGCACAAGGTGATGATTATCTATTGAAGCATGATTACACTTAGGATTTGGACCTAGGAAAAAAAAATGAATAAATAATATGTCTTGAAACTTGAAAAGTTGATCATTGTTAACTTTATTTCGTTGAGACATTTGGATGTAATGTTTATTTCAAATATAATAGTCTTGTAAAATCTTAAAGACAAAAATGCCCCTAGATTTAACGAAAAAGTTAATATATGCCTGTTATGTTAATACCTTAACTCGTTACAAATTGAAAACACAATACCCTAACCTGTTACAAAAACCCTTAGTACCCAAACCTGTTATTTTCGATAAACCACATGGACATTTATGTAATTAACTCATTTAACTTTTATCGTTTTGTGTGGGGCAATAACCAGTGTCACTAGAATATAAGACCAATAGATCATGAGCATCTAAGTTTGAATTACTAGTTTACAACAAGGATAATTAAGGGTACATAACAACACATTGTATAGGGATAGTAGCAAGTAACAGAATTGTCGATGACATGAAGGATGCAAACTTGAGATATTTTCTTTTGAAATAGAATTCAAGCATGAGATATTTTTAATAAGAAAAAAAAAGGATATTTAGCTAGCATCCCTTCTTCTTTATCTCTATTTCAGACCGTCAATAATAAATAAGCAAAAAAAAAATATTTTGATATATATGTTGCATACATAAATATAAAAAATGTAAGTAAACTTCGCTTTGCTCCCTGTGGTTTGGTCGAAATAACGGTTTTCCTCCAAAGTTCCAAATCGCGATTTTACTCATTATGATTTGCAATTCGTTTCAATTTACTCCAACTTACTAACATCGTTAAATAAGTCTGTTAATTATAAAAGCATTTTAGACATTTTACTAATAGGGGCTGATATTGTAATTTCTTAAACTTCTTATTAATACATACATACATACACATACATACATACATACATACATACATACATACCATTACACACATACATACATTACATACATACATACATACATACATACATACATACATATATATATATATATATATATCTATATTAGATATTATATATTCTCTATCTAACTCTCTCCCAAATAAAACCATAGAAGCCACAAACCACCACTTAGCACCACAACCACCACAAAACCCCCTACAAAACACCACCGCGTCAGCCCCGTGCACCAGCCATTGCCATTCATCTGCCACCATCGTCGTCATCATCATCCAGTCTACACTCTACATGACCATCTCTGCACACTCAAATCGATTTGGGGTTTTTGTGTGGGTTTTTTTCTTGAACAAATTGATTTCTGAAGCAGATCAATGGTGGAGGTCTAAAAGCGATGTTGGTTTGTCGTCTGTGATAAGGCTTCATCTAGGGTCGTGTGGTGGCTGTGTGGTGGTTTGTGTTACAGGTGGCGTACGATGGGGATGAAGGATGATGTGAAATAATAGGTGGGTTGCGATGATGGAGGTGGGTGGTGGTGCGATGGTGGAGGTGGCCAGGTGGGTGATGGTGGCAGGAAGTGGTGGGATGGGTTTTGGTGTTGGAATAGAGATGAAAGAGGGGTTGTGATGGCGGTTAGGGCTTATGGTTCGATTAGGTTAGGGATCTGTAAGTGGTGTGGTGATAGTAACGTGTGGTGTCGGGGTGTGGTGGTGGGGCAGGTGGAGATTGATGGTGGTGGTTGTGTTTGTGGAGGTGGTTGACGGTGGAAACTTTCTTGGTGGAGGTCAACGGTGGTTCTTGTGTTTGTGGAGGTGGTCGACGGTGGTAGCTCTGTTGGTGGAGGTGGAGGTAGAGGTCGACGGTGGTTGTGGTGGTGGTGCAGCAGGTGGTGCGATGGTGGTGGTGGTCGTCTCTGTATGTTCGGTGGAGGTGAATATGGTAGTGGTCTGGAAGTGAAAGAGGAGGAAATATTTTTTTTTTTTTAATTTAAACTACTTTAAATAGTTTACAAAAATTGCATAATAGTCCCTTAACAAATAAAATATGTTAATAAGTTACCTATTCAACCCTTATATATAAAAAGACCAAAATGCCATTGGTTGTAACGGAATTAATTAACGGTGTTAGTGAGTTGGAGGTTAACTACAGAGAGTATAATCAAGATTTTGAAACCTTTAATGAAAAGCGTTAACCGGCTATAAAAAGTAAAAATATGGACCTAAGGAACGGCCTTAATTTTATATACATGATGTGCCTTGGTTCTCTTATGGAGACATAAATAATTATTCTTGTTTCCACATAAGCAACTATTATTTATAAATCTTTCGTCAACTCATTTAAAAACATGTAATGACATGTGAATCTAATGTCATGCAAATGATGAAATATTAAAAATAATTACCGTCATCTAAGGGTTTTTTATCTAGAGAAAGAACCAAAATGTTATTTTTCCCTATAATTCGTTCAAAATATCCCATCTAACAAGGCGCTGTCGCTGCTGAAACACAGGCGGGGGCACCCAGCCACTCAAAATCATATATGTGGAGGCGGTCGCTGCTGTGATTTTTTTTAAAAAAAGTGACTGTCTGTTCAAGGACACGTGTACGATTTTGAATGGCCCGCTATACAGGCACTCGCACATATCATTAGAGGTATCGGCATCTTGTCTGGAGAGGACATTTTGAGAAGAAGTTATTGAGTGGGATATTTTGAAAGAAATTTAGAAGGAAATAGACATTTTGAAAATTTTCATTTTTATTTATTGTTAAAAACAAGTAAAATAAAGCAACCGAAAGTACACATGTTTAAAGTTTAAAAAAAAAATAAGAAACATAAATAAAAAATAAATTCTCGAGTACCAAAATGAATAAGAAAATTTTATTTTTCAAAAGAAAAAAACAAAATAATTGGAAATCCAGTCTGGTTCAACAGGTTCACTGGTTCGAGGGGTAACAAGCCGTTTCACATGAGTAATCGTTAAGCAGTCTTATCCGGACTGCTTTTATGCCCAGTTCTCAGTCCAGCCGGTTCGAGCTTTAAACATTGAATATAAGGAATACAAAAAGAGAGAAGAACTCACGATTATTTAGACCAGGGTCAAGTCTCTGGATTTCAGAATCAAACACCATCCTGCATCTAATTCTATATTTAATCTACACTTGTCCGCTAAATCTCACACTCGCTTAACTATTTGCGATCTTTATTCTATTGTGCGTCTTCTTTGAGGATTTATATATTTTTTTTTTATATTCGAACGTGTCACTCATGTATACACATAAATTACTCAATAACTAAAAAAACAAGTAACCGTCTATCATAGTATTAGCCCCTTAAAAGATTTGTATTTATTTACACTTAAATTACTCAATAACATTATACAAAACGCAAAGAAGTAATTGATATCATTATGACCAAACACAAATGATAGTTTTCAAGCATTTTACAAACAAAATGAAAATTTACCACCACTAATTTATTTATTATCATATCTCCACTTAGGAAGTGGATACAATTAAAATGTAACTGCAATGATGAGTACCAAATAAACATTATATTATAGTTTCTGTTAAGGTATTTTTTTTTTATTTCATATTATATTATCTTAATCTTAACTACTATATAATAAATAAACAATGGCTAGATTTGTAATTTTATATTATTTTTAAGATGACATATGAAAAGTTGTAAGCTTTAATATGTAATGTCATAAGATTTATTCCTAATATACCCTTTTAAGCTTTAAATACTTGTACTTCATCATTTTCTAATTAAATTTAAATATAACTATTATATTTAAGGTTATCTTAATATCTATACCTATACTACTATATAATACAACTTTTTGGATAATATTATAATTTTAATCCATTTTTAAGTTACTTAAGAACAATTTTGATACATTTGGTACAAGTGATTATGCATAAAGAACTTGTTATTTATAAATTTGTTCATCCTTGTAGTAATATATATATATATTTAATATTGCACATTAATCAAATAAAAAAACAAAATATCAGTTAGTACACTAAGAAAGAGTTAGTTAAATACACAGTCTTAAAATTATTTATACACCCGCCGCAACGCGCGGGTTTCACCCACTAATATGTATTTAATAAGAATTGAAGTAATGATTTCATTTCAATAACCGTTTCAATTGGTTATTGTGATGTATCTCATATTCAAGAGCATCACCAATAGCGAAAACAAAAAAAAAACCTAAAAACTTGTCTAGTCATCAGTCACATCAGAATACCAATCAATCTTTAAAAACTCCAAAACCTTTTCAATAATAAAACCTAAAAACATCCAAAAATATTGTTACATCATCATCACCTTTAAAAATTGATATTTAGAAATAATAAATTAGTAAATTTAAAATTTTAAATAATAAATAAAATTATTTTTTATATGTACGTTATAATTTGTTTATAATTTAAAATCAATTAAAATATAATAACCGAATATTTTATTAATATAAATATATTATCTTTTTTTTTTTATTGAAACCCAACCCGGTCCCACATCTTGAAAAAGTCTGACACATAGCTTGTTTTTTAATTTCCATCTCCATGGATATCTTCTCTCAAAAACAAACCTCAGAGTAAGGGGTATTATTAAACACACAAATATAAAACCATTAGAGATGGTCTAAGAGTATGGTGTTTCAAATATGCTAGTAGCTTGAAACTAGTTTGAAAATAACTTGTTTGTAATTGGCTTGTATAAAAGCAAGAAAGCTATTCTGGATCTTATTTTATTTTTAATTTTGTATTATATACATATATATAATTGTTTGTAAGTGGTGGATGTTTACGGTCGATTTACTCGTTATTTTTTTTGAACAATGGAAATTCTTACTAGTAAGAAAAGAATATTCTAGCCAAAAGCCATAAAACATGCATACGTACTAGCAACAAACCACTCAAAGGTGGGATATTACAAGAATTACACCAAGATGACCAACTTACAGCTTGAATTTTTATCATCTTTTTTTACTCAAAGGAATCCGAGGTATTTAAAACTATTTTAATCATTACGCGTCACTTAATATAAAAGATAACTATATATATTCTAATTTTGTCCTACTTTTAGCCCAGTATCCAATACTAATTGTTGTACACTCGCCCTAAGTCTAAAGATGTCCAAATAGTTCGCATGCAAAAATCCGTAAAAAGTTGCTCGATTTCAACTCGTTTACGAACCGAACCAGATTAGTTAGAATCATTTGTAAACCAGTCACAACTCATTTACAAACCAAGCCCAGACACATCCTACTCGCTTACAAACCAAGCGAGCACATGTTTGACTTGGCTCGACTCGAGTCGTAAAGTGTCTGGTCAAAAAATAAGAAACACTAAAAAGTAAAAATGTTTGAATGTGAATTAGGGTACTTGATTGGAACGTGGAAAACGAGAATTTCAGAAGAACGCGGTGACGTCGCCGCACTCACCCAACCACAAATCCACACCAATAAATAAGCTCCTCAAATGATTTGATTATTCATTGATCTCTTCGTTGAAAACCCATCAAGATTTCTGAATTTCCGATCATTATTCCGATCATCACCGGAGATTCACAGATTCCTCCGCCGGTGCCGGTGGTCGCCGGAGATTTTGTCCGATATTCTGCACCACATAAAAGAAACGAAGCGAATCGGGCCCTACAGAAATCAGCTAACGCTTCTTTATCTACCGCTTACAATTCTTATCTTCACTCTCATCCATTAATCTACAACTCTTGTCGTCTTCTTTATCCACCAAAAAATATACAATATTCGCCTGCAACACCCTTCTTATCCCCCCCACACCCTCACCTTCTTCCCTGTGATGCCTATTTCACCGCCTTTGTTCATCGATCGTTCATAAAGCCTCCATCTTTACTCGATTCGAACAAGGGGTTTTCGGAATTCGACTGTTAGGGTTTCGTTATGGCTCTAATTGGGGCTCTGTTGAGCATCTTACAAGGGCCTAGTTTATGGAATGCGTTGCCGGATCTTATGGTGTTCATCGCACCGCTGTGGATTGCGGTTCTTTTTGGGGTTTTGGTTGGGTGGGTGTGGCGACCCACATGGGCGAATTCCGCTATCAACAATTTAACAATCCCATCGAACAGTTATCCCTCAATCGACTTTGTTTCGTCGATTCCGACGTTTAATTCGTTGAAATCGCAACTACCCAGTTGTTTTTTCGCGTTTTCCGATAATGGGTCGCCGGAGGTTGCGTCATCTGGTTCGTCTTCAGCCTCGTTTTCCGATAGCAGGTTAAAGTTATTATCTTTTGCACTTTTAAGTAACGTATTTGGGCAAAATCAGTTACAGATGAATTGATAATGTTCAATTGAATTTGATTTTGTGTGTTCAGATTGTCCAAATTGGATGGAGGAAGTAAGAATTTTGTGGGAGATGGTGATTTGAAGCATTTGTACAAACTTGTTGCAGAGAAGGATGGAGGTCCTGTTTGGATGAAGATGATGGATAGGTCAACTTCTAACATGAGCTATCAAGCATGGAAGAGAGAGCCTGAGGTAGCTTTGTTGTTGAGATAATTTCATTATCTATCAACAATGTATGATTGATTGATTCAGATATATAGTTGATAGTCTACTGTGAGTAATTCTGTTTTGGTATGTGATGTTAAAGACTGGACCTCCACAATATCGGTCGCGGACTGTTTATGAAGATATGACTCCTGAAATGATGAGGGATTTCTTTTGGGATGATGAGTTTCGGTTGAAATGGGATGATATGTTATTAGAAGCCGAAACTATAGAAGAGTGCACGAATAGTGGAACGATGGTGGTTAAGTGGGTTCGTAAGGTATGAGCTTGGATTTGTTTTCGTGTTGTTATGCTATTAGTTTGTTTGTTAATTGGCTTTTAGACTTACATGCCACAATTGTTCTTGCAGTTCCCATTCTTCTGTAGCGACAGGGAGTATGTAATTGGTCGAAGAATATGGGAATTGGGGAGTACCTACTACTGTGTTACAAAGGTATGAAAATGAAGATACTTTTGATGTTTGTGAAAAATTCATTATGCATAAGCGTCTGTTCCCCGTCATAACCCATAAGTTACACTTTACCTGTTACCATTGGTTTAACAAGGTATTGATGGCACGTGAGTTTTCCCTGACGGATTCTTGCGGTAACTAAAAAGGAAGTTCATCATCTGTTAGCTGTTACTATAACATCACCATAAATAGAAACCTGGAAGTGAAGAGAAATCCAAATAAATATTGAATGGTCCGTGATCAAATTTAGAAAGAACTTTATCGCCAAAAGTTAGGTTTCCGGTTAAGGATAGGAAATTAATGTGCTTGATATTGTTGTTTGACAAGAAATGGTGTTTGATGTTCATACGAAGGACTTCTTGATTATTGTGATTTCGTTCCTAATGTTTGATTATATATATGAAAAACTGAAAATTAGGACTATACTTGTTTCAGGGCGTACAATATCCATCTATACCACGCCATACTAAACCAAGACGTGTTGACTTGTACTATTCTAGTTGGTCGATTCGTGCAGGTATCAAGCCACCTCATGCTTAAGATTTCTCTTTAAGTAAAACTACCTACTTACCACTTATTTTACCATAATGTGAGTCTTTCACTCTACACAAAATGCTCAAACATGTGTATCTAGTTATTATAACATGTAACAGCTCCAAACACCGTCTTATTATTGTATTAACATGATTACTAACTTGTTGCGTAATTAATATATAAACAATGACAGTTGAATCAAGGAAAGGTGATGGACAAATGAGTGCATGTGAAGTTCTGCTATTTCACCATGAAGACATGGGCATCCCATGGGAGCTTGCTAAACTTGGTGTTCGTCAAGGAATGTGGGGAGCTGTGAAAAAGATTGACCGTGGTCTACGTTGGTACCAAAAACTCATGGATTCAGGGGCGCCTTTATCTCATTGCGCTCACATGGCCCATATCAACTCAAAAATAAGCGCCGAACGAATGGAATACCTAGTAAACACATCAAACGATTCACAAGAGATTGAAACTTGTGAGCAAATCGCGAATGATGAGAAGCCATCAGCGAAGAATGTTCAAAAGCTTATGGTGGTTGGTGGAGCCATTGCACTTGCTTGCACCATTGATAGGGGCTGCTGACAAAAGCAGTTATATTTGGAGTTGCAAGAAGATTTGCAAAAATGGGAAGAAGGTTGTGAATTGTGGGTTGGTATACTCATCATCTGACATGGGATACAATTGTATTTGTTTTACTCTTTTTATATTCTGTTAGATTCATGTTGCAGCTTATGATCATGATGTTGGGAGAGTATGATAGTATCCATGTATTTAGTTTAAATGATCCTTTTCATGCTGCTGAAATAACAGGAAAAAGTCTATTTTCTTGATTTATATGCCATTATCTCACATTAGTTTTTCATTGGTCCACCCTACGGACCTTATTGTTGACCCTATTGTTAAGTGGAATTTTTGCTGGGTATGTTTGTTTGTATTTATTTCATATTAGTTTGAATGGAAGTAATGATTCATTCATCATAGCTTTAGTTTGTGAGGGTTCTCTTACCTTTTAACTTAATCGTTTAACTTGCTAATGTCAAGACCTGTGCTTAGACTTGTTCTTTCATGGGGCGGGTCATGAGATTAAACGTCAATGGAAGAATAATTGTTATACTAGGTGTTCTAAAATGTGAGAGCTTATTAGAGCAGATGAACTCCTTCCTATAGCTAGGAAGATCAATCCCACATCTGGTATCAAAACAGAGGGGCTGTGTTCTTGCTCTCCCAAGCCCCTCCATTTTGATTTTCTCTCGTTCTTCACAAAAGTTTCTTCAAGTTGGCGAGTGGCTCCCGCCAGTATTGATTGCCGCCTTGCTTCCACCTCAACCCCCGACCTGCGTCTTCTCTTATACACCCCATCCACCATTAAGGTCCTTAGAGTTGATGGGAAGCAAAGGAATACACATCGCCATACACGGCACACTTGTGTATAGTTCTAACTTTTCACTTTTTAACCTTTGTCATAGTAGCTCTTCGTGTCTAGGGATGTCTTCACGCATAATTTTTAAAACACGCATTATAAGATTATGATAATTACATATATACGTAAATAAAATAAAATAAATTATAAGACTGTGATGTAAGATCTTACATATATAGGTTATTCGGTTAATTCCGTTAGACTAAATTCAGAATTCTGAAGACTGAAAACTGAACAAAAAACTAAATTACAGGTTTAAAATCCGACCTTAACCAAATTTGTATTCCGGTTAGTTATGTTTTATTCGAGTTTGGTTGGGTTCGGCCTTCGATTTAACCGGTTTTAAACCGAACAATAAACGCCCTAAAAATTCCTAGATATATCACTTGTCTTTCCCAAACCAAGACCCTAAATTCTTTAGAACAAGAAATAATAGAAGTTATATAATCAAACAAACAAATTTTATATTACAAATAAACAATGATCATTGCAACTTAAACATCCGATTGTTATACAACTATATTAATCAGTAAAAGAACCAAAACTTCTTAAGATCCTCCACAAAACTCATCTGAATACGATGACAGAATCTTAATGAAACACCAGCGACTCAAAGCAGTGAACCCCATCAAACTCCGGTGCCCACCGTGCAGAGCAACCACCCTTGCTCCGGCGATCGGCGGAGCTACCGCCGCTCTCGTGCTTCACCTTCTTTAACTCATCTTGAACAACAGTACCTGCAGAAGCAGGATAATTTGTCTTGAAGAACCTCAAAGATTGACTCAAGTATTCAGCGGATAAAGCATCGAAAGAACTGAAGATAGAATTCATCGATCGATCTTTGATTATTATGAACGGAACGGATTACTTTGATTTTGTGTGATGATTGATCAATTGATGGGATTATGGGAAGATTTATATAGCAGTAAACAGAGGTTGAATTGTTGCAGGTTCAATGTTTTCAACGCGTTGAGGATATTATAAATAAAGATTTGAATATGTAAATAGTTTTATTGATCATAAGTAAAGTTTAGTGGATGATAGATAAGGAATCGGTGGTGTAGCGAAATTGTAGGGTGTTGATTATTATGAGTTGTCGTCATCGATGAATTGAATGCCATTACCGAGTGGAGTGTGGTGTTGAATGTCGAGCTGATGGTTATCAGTGCCACGGGACCAGTGCTGTCAAACTGGACGGCTTTCATATGCTTCTTTTCTCACATAGTTTATACATTTTTAACATGTTAGTTGTTGGATAGAATGCACTTAACTCAATGGTATGAGAGCTAACTGTTATACAATGTTAGTCTTCTGGTCTAATGACATGAGGGTGATGGTTTAGGATTTCGAATATTATTGTTTTAAATTCAAATCTGACATAAGAGAGTTTTCTTACTGTGATATGATATTCTACTTGATAGTATTTCTGTGTGAATTAGGTTTGAAGGGTCTAAGGGGCGGGTGTGAAAGGGCTTGGTGTGAAATTCTCACAATATGAAAGGTGTGAAGCACCACCCCCCCTCATGTGAAAAAGGGGCGTCAAAGGGTTGTGTGTTTTTGTCGTGAGATTTATCATAGAAGGGGAGAGGTGTTCGAAACCATACCAACCAGTCGCTATTAATGATCAACCTACATTTTTTTTATTAATGATCATAACCGTCAACTTTATAACTTGTATGTAACATAATATCGATGATAAAGTTAAAATTTAAACTAAACTAAAAAAGTAGGTCGCGCGAGGCTTCGCATTTACAAACTTTGTTACATGTATTATGGTGGTGACATTAACGCGGTTAAGTACATGACAAAGACGTATAAAGTCGCGATGACTCGGTTTTGGAGATCGAAACATAGAAAACATTTATATAAAGGTACCGATATTCTTCAGTCGGTATCAATTTCATTTTGTACAGTACACATTATCATAAATTGATACGACTTACGATACCCAAAGAATTATCATATTTTGAATACAACTCTGTTTTTAATAAAATTTATACCTGGATGACAAGAAAAAAGTTAAACACATCTATAAATTAATTTTTTTTAAAAAGTTAACGAATGAAAGTTAACTATAATAAAGTTTAAGTTATTGAAGAAAAAATTAAAGTACTATAAAAGTTAATGGCGCCAAGATAAAAGTTAAACACATCTACAAATTATTATTTTTTTAAACAGTTAAGAAACGAAAGTTACCAATAATAAAGTTTAAGTTATTGAAGAAAAAATCAAGTTAATGACACACCAAGAAAAACATTAAACCCAACTACAAAAACTTAACAATGAAAGGTAAATTTTTTTAAAAAGTTATTGAAGAAAAATCAATTTACATTAAAAACTAATGAGTTAAAAGTGTATCTTATATATAGTACAAAAGATTAAGTTGAAAGTTTAATAAAATTTAAGGGTTTAGTTTGCAAATTTTGAGTGGTGGAGTGGTGGTTCGTAATATATAGCATTGACATTGCTAAATGAGTTTATATAAAATTATCTACATCAAACAATAATGAAATGTTTCAAGTCTTGAAACACATTTTTATCTTATATATAGTACAAAAGGTTAAGTTGAAAGTTCAATAAAATTTAAGGGTTTAGTTTGCAAATTTTGAATGGTGGAGTGATGGTTCGTAATATATAGCACTTACATTGCTAAATGAGTTTGTATAGAATTATCTACATCAAACAATAATGAAATGTTTCAAGTCTTGAAACACATTTTTAGATACTTATGAGTCAATATAGTCATTAATTTGTTGATCACGACCAGAGTGACGGATCCAAAAATATATTTTCATCAAGTCACTGTTTAAAAAGTAGCAACCGTTTCATCGACATTGTTGCTGATTTGGCAGAGGATCTTAGTCTTAGATATTCTAATTTCATAAAAGAGAACATAAAATTTTCCGAATCCGGACAGGTCAAGTTGGTCATTTTTACAAATATGATACAAAATATTTGCCGTTGTAACCGATAAAAATAGTGATAATATTAGCAAATGATAGACTAATGGATAAATAATATGTTTTTTGTTTCCACCATTATTTTGACAAGATTACTTACCACATTAATGTTGGCAAACGTTGTATCTTCTTTAACACTAACAATATAGTAAGTAGTGGAACTAGAAACTTTTAACTGAATGATCATAATAATACATAAAAAATTATGACAGTAAATTAACTAAAATTTAAAGCTAAATAAACAAACAAAAAGTATTAGACTAATCACACAAATGTGATAAATTAACTAAATAAAATAAAAATGAAAAACAATAAATTCTTAAACTAAATTCAATAAAGAAATAAAATGAAGATAAATAAAAAACCGCACTTAAAAAACTAATTAGTTATTATTAAGTATTTCACATATTCTATTCTATAATATGAAAAAAGTAATGGCATGAATAGGGACGTTTACTTTTTTTTATTTTGTCCACAAGCATTTTGTTGACGAAGATGGTCCCGGCGGTGATGTCAGTTTGGTCAGTTGCATGTCGGTGTGCGATTTTTGTTTAAGGTTGGCTCGACCTCAGATCTGATTTGGTTTTATGTGTGGCGGTGCCGGTTTGTCTGTTGTCAAGCCGGTTCCCCTTTGTGGTCAACGTGGTATCGTAGGCTATCTCTGTTTGTTTATTGTGCTGTCGACTGCCCGCGCCTTTTTCGATCTGGTTTGATTTGGTTTGTTGGCTCTAGATGTCAATGGTGCTTTGTTCGTTTCTTGCTGTCGATGATGCTAGGCTTATGTTTACCTGAGACCTTTTTGTCGTCGATGATGCTGAGCTTTAGCTCTTCTGAGATGTTGGTTTATTTGACTTTGTTGCTGATGTCGATGATGATGATCATCTATTCATCTGAGACCTATTAGACTTTACATCTTCTGATATGTTGGGTTACATATTATACTCTGGTGAGACTTTGTTACAGTGTTGGTGATCTGGTTGTGTTGAGCAAGAATATTGTTTGCTAATGTTAATGATGATGGACATTTATTCATTTGAGGTCCTTCATTTTGGTTGTTAGGCGGCTATGATGATACACCAACATTGGTGTCGATTTCCTTGGCTTGGTAGTCATTTCTGGTGTGCAGCCGTAAGCGGTCATCAGCTATGAGCCGTGCTATATCGATTACGATATGTCCCGTCTAGGCCTTGACTTACCCCCGTTATTATAGCGCGCAACGCGCTTTATGGTCAAACCCTAGTTAAAAAAAAACAAGTTTAAGCAGCAACGTAAAATTTTGTATGTTAGACCATTGGTAGACACTAAAAAATCACATAAACAAAATTAATATATAAATAAATTAACACCTTCTAATGATCTCTCATATTCTCATTCCAATCTTTGTTGTAATCAGATTTTATAGTCTTCGTGGAAAATAAAAGAAAATTATATTTTTTCTTTCAGTTTTTTTCTTTTATTTTAATTTAAGTTTGTTTTTTCATCAAAATGAAAATCATATAGAGTCACCACCATAAAAATATTGTTATCATTCGAAAAACCCATACATATATCTCTATATACTCATGAAAATTTATTGTATTCCAGTGGTTTCAGTGTCACCTACATAGGTCCTACCCCGATCACTACAAGAATTCAAAGGGATGGTGTATACAAATCGTGGATTGCTAAAGGTCTTATAAACACAAGTACATGTACATACGTGTGTTGAATCATGAAGGATGAATCTACCGAATGGATTTCAGCATTGGCACTCAACTGCCGAATCAGACCAAGTGCTTAAATTAAGTGCCGAATGACTGCTGATCAGCATATGCCAGACAACTATTGAACTACATGTGCTGAAATACTACATATCAGCACATACAGTTCAACTGCCGATCAACAGATAACTCCATTACCGATCCAACAACGTGAGACTACTTCTACAAGCTCCATTCCTATAATCGAGTCAAGAGGAGTGTCTTAGTTATCTCAGATTGTCCTCTCATAACAGGTCTAAATTTTCTTTATCTTATACGCCCTTTATCCAATCTTGTTGATTAGCGTTATTCAGATATAGGATCCATTCCTTACAATGGGGTTAGAAGGGCATGTTCTAAGTTCGAACACACAACTTGCTGCTAACACATGCTATGAGTAATCAAGGGTTTTAGAAACGTATGATTTCGCGATAAACATATGGTGTCATGATGCTATTATAGCACGTTAGTGTTAGCAACTATTGAATCACTTATTGTGATGATAAAGCAGGTAGAATGATGAAGAAATGACAAATGAAACATGATGGAATGTCATGTGAAAAGAAAGAACATTTTTTGAGGGATGGATGAAGGGCAATGCTACGCATGTGAATTTTGTCTGATGATTGATTATTAGTGTGAATACAGATAGGATTTTCATCGTCTTCCTCTTGTATTGCCCCACCCACCTTTATTTTCAAATGTTGCCGTTATTAACTTTAAACAAAAGTGCTTTTGCTATTTACATTACATATATAATCACTTTATTTTGCACCTTGTAACTAATCAAAGTATACATTTGTCTTTATTCGTCATTTCTTTATAGCATTTGTAGTCAAGTCCTCATCAAATCCGGAATAAAAGTGTAGCCACTTTTGTTACTCTTCAATTCACCACTTCTTCCTCACAACCTTTACTAGTAACATCTCAAATTTCAAGATTCACCAAATGTAAATGTTAGAATAACCCAAAGAAATAGAAGTAGTAAATAAGAAAATTCCCAACAACTAGCTTTCAACAGGATTAGAACTTATAATCATTTAGTTGGAAAGTACATCAATTACCATCAGATTATTCCCTCATGGAGATAAAAAGACTAGACATGAATACAACTTAAAATGGACATAACTTTCGCTCTGTTTAGAATTACTATGCACACAAGTAGTGAACAAAAATGTCTTAACAAGGTGACCAGCCACAATTCGGTTTGTGCTAATAACTAGTAACTCTAAGTTACTTCTCTTTTATATAGAAAAGCATAAATCTTTAAATTTATTAGTTCATGTGTTAACTTATACATTTAGCGTCAATCATAGGCCGTCAATTTCAAATTTCAAGATTTATCGGATAACATACCCTCTTTTGTAAACATCAGATCAAGCGGATCTTTTTTGTTTAATAATGTGAAAAAGAGGAATGTAACTCATATGACAAATTAAAGATGAATGCATAACACATATATATATATATATATCAAAAGCATACGAGATTATGATATAGTTCAACACAACCCATTTGAGGTAAACCCAATTTACCATGGTAGGTTTTGTTTGTAGTAAAACCAGGCCCATGCCAATATGCCATAGAAGACAGACTGGACCTGAGTTAAGAGCCAGATCCTAGAAGATCTAGGTCTGGTCACAAGCCACTGGTTCCAGCACACCACCCTTGTGCTCACTCACTCACTCACTCACTCACACACCCACTTCTTATACTGCATAAACCAAACACCTGCCTTCTGCTACTTCCAATCATACCCATTACCTCATCTCATCTCATCTTCTTCACCACCATCATCACATCATCAATGGAAGCTTCACATTTCTCTGCAAATCTCACCCTCTTCTTCATCGGTAGTAATCTCTCATTATATTACACTATCACCCCAATTTCATGTTTTCCCCCTTTTTATCACTTGATTGTTTCTTGAAACTTAAAAATCATATCTTTTTTCTAGGGTTTCTGTTTCCATCAATGGTGATTTCAGTGGGAATCAACTACGGTCAGATCGCCAACAACCTCCCGTCACCGGAGCACGTGGTTCCGCTGGTCAAAGCCATCGGCGCCACCAGAGTCAAGCTCTACGACGCCGACCCCAAAGTCCTCAAAGCTTTCGCCAACACCGGCGTCGAGTTCACCGTCGGCCTCGGTAACGAATACCTCTCAAAGATGACAGATCCATCAAACGCCCAACAATGGGTCAAATCCAACGTTCAAGCCTACTTACCGGCGACCAAAATCACCTCCATTGCCGTCGGAAACGAAGTTTTAACCTTCAACGACACCTCACTCTCTGGCTGCTTACTTCCGGCGATGCAAAGCGTCCACAAAGCTCTCGTGACCCTCAAACTCGACAGTCAAGTCACGGTCACCACCGCACACTCCGTCGCCATTCTCCAAGCCTCATACCCACCGTCCGCCGGAGCTTTCCGTCAAGATCTAAAAGGGTGCATATCTCCGATTCTTGACTTCCTATCAAAAACATGTTCTCCGTTTTTGATCAACGCGTACCCCTTTTTCGCGTATAAGGCGAATCCGAAGCAAGTGTCGCTTGATTTCGTTCTGTTTCAGCCCAACGCCGGAGTTGTGGATCCGGCGAACGGTTTGCACTACGACAACATGTTGTTCGCTCAGATCGACGCTGTGTACGCCGCTTTGGGGCGATTGGGGTACAAGAAGACGCCGGTGCAGATATCGGAGACGGGGTGGCCGTCGAAGGGGGATGAAGCTGAGATCGGAGCGTCGCCGGAGAATGCGAAGAAGTATAATGGGAATTTGTTGAAGATGATCGGTGAGAAAAGGGGAACTCCGGCGAAGCCTAATGTGGATCTGAACATCTTTGTGTTTGCGATGTTTAATGAGAATTTGAAGCCGGGGCCGACGTCGGAGAGGAATTATGGGTTGTTTAAACCGGATGGAACGCCGGCGTATGGGCTGGGGTTCACCGGAATTGGGGTCTCCGGCGGGAATTCAACCGGTGGTGGCGGTGGCGGTGGTGGTGGTGGTGGCCCATCGGTGTATTTGTCGCCGCCGGCGAACTCGTCGAGTGGGTATCTGGCGATTTCTTCGTCGACGGTGAGTTTTTTTTTTTTTAGGGTGTTTTTGGGGTGGGGTTTGGGCTAACGTGCGCGTGTCGTGGGTGGGTGAATGATTAGGTGACACGTAGGCAGGGTAAAAAAAGTAAAAAAAATATATTTTTATAAACGCTATGCAAACGTAAAGTGTAGAAACTAGAAAACTAAAAATTCACTTCTGTTCTATTTATATAGAAACTCTTTGACCGTTGTCTGGCAGCCTAATACGGTGTCGTTTTGCTGATTTCACATGTCACATGTGTCACAACTATTTTATACAGGGATTTTTGGGTGACAATACCATGCCAAAATCAAATGGTACAATGGCCGAGCGACCGGACTTAATATAAACTTATAATTTTTGATCTGTTTATAATACGGTTAAATCTGTTTAATAAAAAGTAGTCATGTAATTTATTTATATTTTATTAAAAATAACTGAATTTCGGAGGTTATATTTCATAATTTTTCCTTTTTGGTCCGTAAAAACATATAGAAAAATTATAGGCATGAGATATAAGTAGTTAAGCATGTTGTTTTCATGTTTCATACTAGTCTTAATCACGTCATCTCATTTGATTGTTTGAATTCTTGTACTGTCTGAAATAACTGTTGAATTTCTTTACGAGCATGAATTAAGTCAATTCATTTTAGTTTTATTTTCTTTATTTTCCAATCGTATTTGTTATTAGACTTTAACGCCAACAGATTGTGTGAATCAAACAGTAAGATGATAAAATTCAGAGTCCAATTCTATTAAATTTAATGTATACCGATAGATTTTAGAGAGGCCCACATGAAATCCCTTGCTTGTCAACAAAATAATTTGTACAGATAGGAAGTAAGGTTGTTATGAAGTAAATTTTATCTTAGTTATCAACCTCCAAGTGAAGTTAGCATATAAGTTTGTTGCTTGTTTACTTGCTAGACTAGAGTAATGCTAATAAATGCTTCAAGTGTGATTATAGGTTTTGATTTAATCATATATTATGAATATGATCCCTATTTTTTGTATTTGCAGGAAAGAATGGTATGGAGCACCTGGAGAAGATTATGCATGGGATTAACCTTAATGGTTGGGTATTTGATGGCTTAAATTATGAATGAATTGTGTTAGAAAATTTGAAATGAAGAGACAACATTACATGTTCTGTTTCTTTTGTATTATGGAAAATGTGGTGTTGTTCTTCACTCCTTCCTTGTAGTTTGGAAATTCTTTAATTGAATCTTGTATCATATGTGCATCATTTCCAATGTGTTTTGTTTAGCATGAAATTAATGGTGTTTCCCAGGATTACCTTGTATTGGGAGTTTCAAACTTTCAATGCACATGACTTCAAGAATATTGTAAGGTTACATCATTTAACAATTAACATTTTCCTTCTCAAACTAAACAATTTGGTTGCTCACATAAGGTTGGGGAGTGGAAGGAGGGTGGAGCTCTGTATGATTGAGATGGCAGTGAGGCGTAAAGGTAGTATCGCGGAAACACCACCACCCACTAAATGGAACCTTTGCAGCGTGTCCATGCGATTAGTGATAAAGACAAAGAAGGAACAACTAGATACGAGATGGAGAAGTTGGATGATTGACACGACACAACCAGGAACACCATCCAACATTTGGGAGGGGAGGAGGGAAATGGAAAGAGCGGGACTAGCGGTATCCCCTCCCTCTACCTTATCACCTTTAATTAAAGGGAATTTGTGTTAGTGAATGTGTTAAACTGTTATTTTGTCTAATTAGTTCTTTTTAAAGAAAATTTAACCCTTTAATCTTTAATTGCGTGCTGGTAAGAAAATACAAGAAAAATAACCCTTAAATAGAACAATGAGATTCTAGGTTTGTCATCACACCAGCCACATGATATAATCTTTTGTTATAATCTTTTTCTTCTCATGCAAACCAATAAAGAAATCATAAAAGTTAAAGTTATATTTTTCGTGATTGAGTCGCATTATAAAAGGAAAAAAAAGACTGGTATGTACTTGGTGAGTTTCGGAAACTAAAATTGCATGTCTATGTAATTTTACTTACTAATATCGCTCAACTTTATATTCTTTAACAAAAATTACAAAAAGGTTAATGATTAATTAGACAAGGCTAGTTAAAAGTGTTTTTTTTTGGCATGAGGAGGAACAAGGGAAACAACCCATGTGCAGGAGCCAAGGGGATTGATTTTGCAAATTCATATTCAGATTACATCACATGAAAAAGTTGGTGAATAAGATTAATAAAATATTTGAACTTTCCCTAAACTTCCTGAAATTGTATCATGCATTTTGTCTATTCCTAATTTTAGTTATGAGTTTTGAATGGTATTTAAAATTGGTTCTAGTAATTAAATAACATTATCATATTGATAACAAGGGCCATCTCTGAGAACTTTAAGAAATTTTAAGCCTGGTCAAGTATAAAAAACAAGCCCCTATAATATATAGTAAAATAATATGTATGTGAAATGTATATAATATGACATTAACTATTATACTAATAAACAAAATAAAAATATTGTAGCACAATAATCTCATTAGTTAAGCGAATCGTGAGTCTCTCTTAATATTCTTGGAAACAAAGCTCTCGCTTAAGTTTTTATAATCTATGGTCTAATATATCATTATCAATAGTTATCATTGTTAATCCGTTAAGTCTTTCTTTAAACATCATAAATCATAAGACTTCAAGAACTTTAATTTTATAAAGGTTTTTTTTATGCTAATGCCATTGTTAACGAAAGAGCTAACAACCTTTATATGCAATTAATGCATTAAGAAAAAAAAAAAAGCTACTTCAGATCGTTTAAAGCATCAAAGGGGTTAATAACTTCACTAAATGAAAATATGTTAAACAACTTCTACTCTATATAAAGTTCATTATCATCACTATCTGATTTACTCCATACTTCAATGCATCTTAAAGAAGATAACAACACAGCTTAAGATCGTTTTCATCAAGTTCCTTCAACTTTTAAGGAAACAAAAAAAGAATAGTTTTTCTTATTGTTGATGTTGTTCAAATCTTGTTTCAAGAGAAGTAATCGTTTGATCAACAATACATAAAAAGTAATTGAATTTAAAATTTTCCTTGGATGAACGCCTACGGATCAAACATCTTATACTGAATATCAGATCAAAACCCGTTTCAATGGCAATTTCTCTAGCTTCATCAAATCATTCATTGATCATGTTAGGATTAAATCCATCCCAAGTTCTGGTATCAAAAATATTAGTATTAAAATTAAATGTAGCAACCACATCATCTTCATCCCCATTAGCGTTAACACCATCTTCGTCCACATTAGCTTCATCCATGTTATCTTCATGATCTTATCTATATTACATCAAAATCATCTTCATCCACGTTAGCATTAACATCATCTTCATTCACATTAGCATTAAAAATTACCACATTATCCTTCATCAACGTTACAACATTGAGGTTATTTTGAAAAAAAAAACTTATGTTTATCTTCTTCAGACTTTCTTTTTTCTTTCTCTATTTTTCTTCTTTTACGTTTTTGACTACTTGGAATTTATATGTATTTAGGAGAGAATTTCTAAACATTCAAAGTTTCAAACATTCAATTACAAAGATTTAACTATGTAAAGTTCGTCCAGACATCTTGATTCTAGCATATAGAATTTAAGCATTATAGTTTTAATCATTGAAAAAACAAAATTATTAAATCAAATATGTAATTTTTATCAAAGAATAAAACATTCAATTTCCAACAAATAAAGCATCAAAATTCATAAATCAAAATCATATAATCAATTTCATACCTTATATGTGATTTTCGTGGGTTAGAAACTGAGAATCATCCTTAAAAACCAGAGAAATCGTGCCTTGTGATGTGAGATTGTGAGATCAATATTTAGAAATCAACTCTAAATATCCTTACTCGTCCCTGCCCTTTGTCGACTTTTTTCTTCTTCACTTTGGCTATTAGATTTGATAAATTGTAGTGGGCTAAACTAATTAGTATTTTTAATGGGTTCTAAGGTTTAATATGTTAGAATAATTAAAATCTTATTGCATTTGTTAATTGTTTTGTTAGAGGCCAATAGTTTTATTTAATAATAAATACATATATAATATATATATTTTTGTAGAAAAAATTTTAGGACCTCAAAAAGATCGGGCCCTAGGCAGTCGCCCATCCGACCCTCTCAAGACGCCCCGTTAATTAGATAGTTGGTTGAAACTATATTTTTAAAACTTTAATTGCTTAAAGCATGTAATAGAAATGCTTAATTAAGAGTATGTTTCAGAAATATCTATCAATATATTAAAATCAATATTAATTAATATCTTTTTATATAGTTTGCTTGAAATAGTAACCCTAGCCTCCTCCAACATCAAACCTCAAGGGGCCCAATTTCAACTCTTCTTGGTAGCATGTACTAGCAATAGACACATGGTCCTCACATCCACAAGGAAAAGCAGGATTTTACCACTTTTGTTCACTACCAACTTTTAAATGATATCTTAGTTGAAATCAAATATAAACAAATATAAGTAGAAAACCATTTACTCAAGATATATAACATTATAATCCATACTTTCTAAAGTTTATATCTTACTTGTATAACATATCATGATTTAAACCTTTCAATATTGCACCTCGTCCACGCTCACTCAATCTAAAATTCGTATAATTATCACGCATACGACTTTTGGCTTGATGTCACATCATATTGCAAGGGTAAAATGTGATATCAGTTGAAGATAATATCAGTTTTGGGTGCATTTTTGCGAGATTTTATTAAGGTCGAAGGTCGTATTTGATCGAGTTGGTGACTCACATTCACTAAGCCATGGTCCATGGACCATTGCACTCCCAACCCCCTAGCTACTTTTTATAAAGGACCCAAATTTTATGGCCTTGTGTTATATCAGTAGGTGATTAGTTGTTTTCTAAACCTCATGACCCTACAATCAAAAGGTTAAAGGTTGCCACCAATTTCCAAAGTCTATTGCCTCATTATGAACCTTCTATTCCATTTTCATGTCTTCTTTAGCCAACTACATTGTGGTAAAGTGTATTTCATACACATTGATTCATCTCTACGCCTTTAATTATTCATATAAATCATCATATTGTGCCTGTTGCTATGTGGAAAGACGAAATGAGTTTATCGGTGAATGTAAATGGGCAATCTAAGGTGCCACCAGGGTTCAGGTTCCACCCCACAGAAGAAGAGCTTCTTCATTACTACTTAAGAAAGAAAGTTGCTTACGAAAAGATCGATCTTGATGTTATTCGCGATATTGATCTTAACAAGCTTGAACCATGGGATATCAAAGGTGAGTGATAACACAATTTCTTAAGCATGTAACTTAATAAGTCCTAACCTACTGTTGAGTGAGATTTTACTGGATATGTTTGTGCTTTTATAGAAAAGTGCAGAATTGGATCAACCCCACAAAACGATTGGTACTTCTTTAGCCACAAAGACAAGAAATACCCGACTGGAACGCGTACAAATCGCGCAACTGCTGCAGGTTTTTGGAAAGCCACGGGTCGTGATAAGGTCATTTACAGTAGCTCGAGAAGAATCGGTATGAGGAAGACACTAGTGTTCTATACAGGAAGAGCACCTCATGGACAAAAGTCAGATTGGATTATGCACGAATATAGACTTGATGACAACACGATTACCTCTCAAGATTATGGCTCGGTAAGCTATTTTCGCGTAAATTTAATGGCTCATTTGCTTGCTTACGTTCAAAATTATCTAATGACAGGGTTCTAACTTGTGTGATTCGAGTCAAGAAGAAGGGTGGGTCGTGTGTCGCGTGTTTAAAAAGAAGAACTACCATAAGGTGGTTGAGAGCCCCCAAAGATCATCATCTGCACCTTCAATAGATTCAATAGCTCATATGCAATCTTCAAACAAAAATGCAAGTGTTCATGATGATCAGTTTGTTGTGTGCATCAATGGTAAATCCTGCAAGCAAGAAATCAATTCACTCGCGAAAAACACCACCACCATCTGTGATTATAATCCTTTGCAACAATTCATTAACCCAATACATGACACACTTGATCAAGATTCAATTTTTCAGGCCCATAACTCCATGACACACTTGCTAACAGAAGTAGAACACTCTAGAGATCATGAACATCTTGAAAATTGGTCTGATGTTGATCGACTCGTGGCCTCACAGCTCGATGGACGTTTCACACTAGACCATGATGATCAAACACCATCACAAGGTCCAGAACCATCATCTGTGGCTAAATCGAATGAACCAGTGTATACGAGTGAGATGGATATATGGAGCTTTGCACAATCTTCATCACAGTCATCTTCTCCGGATCCATTTTACCATTTGTCTGTATAGTCTATACTTTGTAGTTCACATAGTTTTATTACAGTTTTCTTGATAGTTACTTTCTAGAGATACAAATGGAATAAAACGTTATACATAGTTGGATGTATGATGGCGCACGTTGAAGCAATAGTAAGGTTGCCTGTGGTTTGAGTTCTAGAAACAGGCTCTTGCAATTGTAGAAATACAGGATAATAATATGTACATCAGGCGGCGCAAGTGTCTTGACAACCACCCTGACCTGTGCATATATACATAAATGTATATTGATACGAAGCAATTGGTTTGAAATAGTGTGTTTAGCTAGGTAGAAGGTTGTTGATCTTGGTGTCATTGGTTGTCGGTGTGTTATGTTTGATGGATACATATATATGTAGCAAAAACATTCATCCTTATCATACCCCTACAAGAAAATTAATGTCACATACTCTTTGATTCATTGAATGTTTTGTTTTTGAAGTGACATTTGTTATTTTAAACATGTTTTAGTTTCAAATTTTGAAGTGTCTTTCGATTTTTTTTAAATCTTTCGAGAAGATATAAAGATATAACGTTATTTTCTTGTTTAACGTCGTCACCATCAGTAACTCCTTTGGTTTATTCATATTGGATCATCATTTGATGGTTATATAGGTCTAAATACATTACCAATCTTGTATAAATTGGACAAAAAATTAATGCATCCTTTTAACCCAGGGATAAATATATTCAAAACAAGTTGGGTTATTATTTAAAGCAATAGTTCTTTGAAATGGATACATAAATAGTTAGTATCTGTGACACTTTCTCTCTCCCACCAGTTTAATTAACTACTCTATATCACGCTCAAGTGTTTTATATATATAGTTTTTACGGTTGTCAACATATATTTGTTCTAATTAATATGCATTATAATTAAATGTGTTAGATCGGTCCCCTTTAAAAAAGTGATAGACGATGATTATGATGTTCCAACCAACGACTTACCATCTAGATAATACATAAAGATGGACTATTGAAAAAAGTTGTGTATTGAGAGATAGAAAACACAACACCTTTAGCATAACAAAAAACAAGTCAAATAAAATCATCCATTTACAGTCAAGCATTTGATAAAACGAGTACTCAAAGTACTTAAATATTCTTAATGATTAATGGGAAAATGCTCAAAATCAGAATTTAAAGAAGGGAAAATGAGCTCATTGAAATGTTGATCACATGCAATTTGTTGTAGGCAGGTCCTACAGACATGAAATGATGAAACTTTAACAAGCGGTAATAATGTTCATTGATTTTGAAAAAGGTGCAATATGTTTAGCTATTGTAGTTATTATCAACTTACTGTTGCAATGCCCGTTTGAGGTTGTCGTAAGGTTCAACCCCATCTCACATTCTCAACTCTATTTCATGAGTAAGATATTACTGGATACGTTTGTGTGTTATTATGACAACAAATTCACAATCTTCCACAGTTTTGCTGATTGAATAGCAAGAAATGGTTAAACTACTTCAAAATCTTATGAAAAAGATGAAGCACCATTAGAAGGACCGTTAAAACAGTCCATATTATAACAAAGTTATATCAACAAATTCAAGCTTCTAACACTACTGCAGATGCAGCAAATTTCACAACTCATAGTCTACAAATATTAACATGTGCATTTATAGATTGCATCCTAAAAAGAACAATTTTCACTAAAAACAGACCGTAGAACAATCAATTATCAATCGTTCAACAACGGACCGGGTTGGAACCGAAACTGATTCGGGTTCAGCTAGTCAGGTTCAGGCATCGACCCAGTTTTTTTGTGCACAACTATTTGTAAGTTCACGTGTTTGAAAGTATATACAAGTTAGACTTTAATTTAATGTTTAACCATAGCATTGGACAATATGTTGGTAAAAGAGTTCTGTTTGAAAGAGTTTTAAAACGTTATCTATTAATTGAAGGGTTTGTCATTTTCTTATTCTTGGATGTTGAGGTTACACTTGACTATGTTACTATTATAGTATTATGGTTATACAGTCTTTGTCGATGCGTCACATTTATACGAGATACTCTTGGTATAAAGATTCAGGCCTTTGGGTCAAGTTCCGTATAACAGTGTTGAAAAGAATAGAGTTATGGAGCGCTTACCCTTAGGATATTTAAAGAATACATATGTTATCAACGCCATTAAGATCAGATAAGACTCACAAATCAAAATTCTGTGCACCTCCAAAGCAACATCAAATGAATGGCACAAAATAGAATCAATACACAGTTCTGTTTCATGGGAATTATGCAATCAACATCTGCAAACAAACTAACAACAGATTACAACACAACAAAGATCATGTTTAATAAACCAATATGTGCTTCAAGAAATGAATACTTGTATTATGAATAGAACAGCACACAACTACTTACAAAACTGTATCATCATTACAGATACCCCACACACAATAATAGTATAGAAATGGATTGAACAATCAATTATAATCTTCATTTGTATGACTCCTACCTCAAAACAGACCTGCAACAAAGATATATTACAGTTCAAATTCATCTTCAAGCTTCAACTGCTCGGATGCAGCTTCCTCTTCATCATCATCAATCGCGAAATATGGATTGTGCGCCTCAGGCTTGAAATTATACCCTGTAAACACATAGAACGCAAGAGTAGCCAACTCAGCAGCCACCACACTAGTCCAAAGATACTTGTACGAAGTAATCGTCTCCAATGCATAAACCACAACCCTTGTGAAGTAAATGTAGCATATAACCACAACGTAATACTGTCTAAAGAGCGTCAACTTCATCAAATTAACAGCAGCTTTCCCATCTGTTCTAGCTGCCTCCCTCAAATTCTTGATAGACCATACAATAGGGAATAAGATCGCGCAACAGCAGATCACATCAACCAACAGAAACACCTGCTTCCATGTCACCCAATCTTGCCCATACGGCCCTGATTCATCGATAACCACCTGAGCAATGTTGGCAATCACTTGAAGTGGGATCACAATCATCAACACCTTCTTTTCTTTATCTTGAAGATACGGTTTCAAGAACGACCACCCGGTCCCAATCAACACAATCAAAGTAAACAATGTAATCCCTTTCAAGAAGCTAAAGATATAGAACAGAACATCCCACCCATGAGCACTACCAGTACGCTTAATATACGACTTATCTTCCGCTTCACACAACAAGTTCAAAGCTTTAAGAACCACAACAGCAAGCATAAAGAAATGAATCCCAACACCGTCAATCGCTTTTTATACAACAAGTAAACCCAAGCTGCAGCTAAAGTAAAGTAAACAAGAGAGAACAAGAAATAAACCCTAGGGAGAATTGTAATTCCAGCTGAAAGATAATCACGAGTTTTCGATCGCCCATCAAGATTATACATTGCAGATCGAACATCCATTGAGACCTTAAGCTGAGGGAGACAATTAGCAAACACAAGAGTATACTGATCGGCATCCGATTGGGGGTAAAAGTGATCGAAAGTTGTAGCCCCTTTTGGTAAAGAATCGAAATTGAAAACTTCTTTGATGATTTTGGATTGAAGCGCACACCCAATCTCACCATCTTCGATCTGTTGCAGCACCTGGAGCCATGAATCACGGGTGCAGAGAAAAAACCCTAATTTGGAGAGATCAGGGTCTGTTGATGAGAATGATAGTTTGGAGACGTTGAGTTCGAGTCTCCCGTTGTGGGTGAACCCGAATTCGTCAAATGGGATGATTTGACGCGGGTCGGATCGGATCTCGGTGAAGCGGATCTCTGCGGTGGTGGTGGTGATAATGGTGAGGAGGAGGAGGAGGGCGGCGGAGGAAGCGGTGGCGGATGACGTCATTGGTCGGAGATCTGAATGGAGACGATGGGATCTGTGAGAGTTGTGGTTCCTTTGAAGGTAAGAATGGGATCGAAGGTTGTGAGTTGAAATAGTGATGGGGATGGTTTAACTAATAATAATAATATTATTATTATTATTATTATTTATTTGGTTTTGAATCGGAGAGGGGACGTCGGTGGAGGGCGTAGGTGATGCACTCGCGTGCGTTTTTATTTGTATTTAATAAATAAAATATTAATATAATAAAAAATATAATTATAAAATGATATTTGAATATATAATATAACTGAATTTACATACGAGAAAATGACTATAAATAATAAAACCGTAATATCAATTTTTTAAAATTTTGTTTTTAAATTTTTTTTCCAAAAAGATAAACATTTTGTTCTAAAACAAACCGTATAAAAATATCATTTTTAAAAATTGTCTTATTATAACTTCTAAATTTGATTATTTTTGGTTTTTAAAAAAATGACTTTTTAAAAATACCAATTTTAAATATTTCGTATTTTTAAAAAAGTTTTACGCTTTAGAAAAAATTATTATTTTATACAAAAATTATTTATTTAGAAATAACATTAATGAATAGATTTCTTTCTTAATTTATTAAATCTAAAAAAGTATTAAATAATATTATTAATAATTAAGGTAATTATTTAATATGAGAAAGAGGCGGGAAAATTTTGGTGAGGATGATTGTGGTGCTGCCATGTGTCATCTCAAGTTACTCTTATATTAGAGTATAAAGATAAAGATATAAGATATGTAGTTCGGGCTGCAAGCGAATCGAACGAACACAAACAAAGTTTTGTTCGTGTTCGTTAAGAAATACACTTGTTTATTAACTGTTAATGAACAATTACCGAACGAGATTATTTGTTCGTGTTCGTTCATTAAGAAAATGAACATGTTCATGAACTGTTCACGAACACTTATCGAACGCAAACGAACACAACCAAATATCCATGAACATGACGAACACAAAAAAATTAATGAATACAAACAAATACAATGATCATATATTTATTTTAAAATAAAGTTGCATTTTCATCTCTAACATTAAAAATAAGTACTTCACAGTTCACATAAGTATCAAAAAATACTTGATATAATTATTATAAAAACAACTAACACAAAAATTAAAAACATAAACAAACATAAAAAATACATTATCCAACGTTTACGAAAAGACATTAACGAATATAAATGAACGAACGCGGCTTGTGTTCATGTTCATGTTCGTTCATTTACTAAACGAACGAACATAAATGAACTTCTCATCGCGCGGTTTACGAACTGTTCGTTGAACGTTCGGTTCATTTGCAGCCCTATTTTAGCGGTCTCGTTATTCTTTTTATGTTCAATCAGTGTCATATTAATAGCCTTTTTTTCTCGTTATTTCTATTTTACTAATAATTGTTACTCATTTTTTCATGAGTTTGAGTTCTCATTGATTTTTGCCCAAATATTTTTCATAGAAATAGAAGACCGGCGTTTTCAATTAGGGACTTCAATCACAGGTTTGAGATCTTTTTTTTCAGACCCGGTTACGAATGTCCTAATAAATAGAGATGTAATGTTATATAACCCTCACTATGTTCTTTAGAGGAGGAAAGTGTGTATTTATTAGTTGTCTGGACGTCAAAGAAATATGAAAAAGATTATGAAGATAGATGATGTTCGATATCTCAAAATGTTCAATAGTCCAACAATTGAGAACTACAAGTAGCCAATCGGGGAAAAAGTTAGAGCTTTCATAACTCATACATCCTTATGGTTTATATGAAAAGCGAACAACGATTGGATATTCTCAAAGCTAAAAGAAACCGGTGGATGTACAGTTGGGGCGTTAATAAGATCCCGATGGACTAGAATACAGTGCAAAGTTCTTGCTTTGATTTAAAACGTTAGTTCCCTACAAACATTATTAGTGAATAAAATGGAGGCTTTGATGTAACTTTAGTTACCCGCTAGCATTATTAGTGAATAAATTCCATCATTGTCGTACAAAAAAACCTACATCCTACTAGATAAGGATGCTGCTACAAGGAAGATTTCCTCCTCAAACCCTCGTTTCATTTTTTAGTATAGAGATTCAAGTAATAAGTAACACAAAACTAGTAAACATATATTAGTGATATTAATAGTAGAAGAAAAAAAGGTATCACAAATTATCTAAAAAAAATACTATCACTGACACAGAGAAAAAAAGATAAACGAAAGTGTAAGACAAAGCCACAAGCTTCAAAAAAAATATTTGATTTCAAAATCAAAATCAGTTTTCAACAAATAAATAAATAATTAGTTAACTAATGTGATTCCAAATTGCAGCAGTCACTTTATACTAAAATCCAAAACACCCCTGATTTGTTAATTATACATACATTAATGCGAGAAGAAAGGAACAGTAATAATAATAAATTTTTATTGCAATCATATTAATAATAATTGTTTTTATACTATAATTAAAGTTTATTATTTTTGTTTCGGGGGCAAACCGCTCAAAAGACGGTAGTGATAATACTTTTTTGATTAAAATTTATTAATTGCCTCAATAGATTGCTAAAATTGTTTTTAATTAAGATTTATCACTGTTTATGGTGTGCAATCATAACTGGCCGTCCTGATTCCAAGTCCAATTAATTAGTAGTATTTTATTACTGCAAATTATTTTGTTTGGTAGAATTTCAAAAGACAGTAACACGATCCATTCGGTTGTAGGTATTGATACGAAACGTGCGAAATCGGATATTTTCGTCATCATCACCGACTATGATGGTTTATCTGAACATTGGTTAATCCTATCCATCACATGCGCAACGCGCGTAGACGGATTTAACTAGTTAATCACAAAACCGTTAAAACTTACCACGATATTTAAAGCATTCATTATTTATAATGTCCATCGACAAAAGAGTTATATAAGCCTCAAATGTCCTGATACAACTAATTCTCAAATGTTTATACTCGTAACACAAACCAATTTGAGCAAATTATAATGTTCATGGACAAAAAAGATGTAGAAGCCTATATATCTACGATAATATATTTGTTTATTTCATTTTCACCTATCAAGATTATAGCTATAAAAATAAAGAAACTGTATGGTATGTGTCAATATACATGAAAACTGTATTAGACTAGTAGTTTGGGACAAATGCTGGAGTTGGGATTTGCTACAGAACCTGTACACAAACAAACACAAGAACAAATAAAACTACTACATATAATAATTTTACTAGATTTCAACCTATGGTAAATGAACTTACAAACATCGGCAAAACATGGTTGTTTGGCCACCGGATCCTCTTCAAATGGCGGTGGAGGTTGGCCGTACACCATATCACAACTCATATCTTCAAAATCTGTATAAAAATAAGAACTTGGTTAGGAGTTTAAGGTTAATGAAACCGTTAGAAATGTGTAAGCTTTTGATATACGGAAATATACTTGGAATCATAGTCAAGGGAAGACCGAACTCGTTGGTGAAAAAGTCTTGAGTAGGAATTTTACACATATTCACACACATTCCTACACATCCGCTATTTTCCAAGTACCTGCGCACAAAGAATGAAAAACTTTCAAATATGATTACAAAAGTTGTATTATTTTAATAACTTTAACTCTCTAAATAAAACGAATTGAGTAGGTTTTAAGCATCACAAATTCATTTTGGAATTTAGAAGTGAGATTTTGGGACATGAGACTAAAATAATCAGATTTTGTGTTAGTCAATGTAGCTAGTTTTACTTTTACTAAATAGGTCTTGTTTTGATTGATCTTTTTAACATGTTTAACAAACAAACATGTAGTATTTAGGTTGGATTAAAATTTAATGGATATCCCCATATAAACTAGAAATACAAAAACCAACTAAAAATATTGTTATTGTTTTAACCCACCAACCTCAATATAACCTGTTTTCAACTTTAATCCAATCAATTAATTAACTCGTTTAGAGCCTTATTACAAGTTCACAACCCATTTCAAATCATCGACTCGTTTGACTCATTTAGAAAAATGAGTTAAATGAGTCATGTTTGGGTTGCAGTGTTGCACAATTGAAGTTAATCCCACACGACAGACAGTCTACAACCTTACTTTCTATGACTTTTGAGTTTTGACAGTTTCTCTCAAGTTATCTTTTCTAATGTTTAACGAACATCGACCCGACTTACCTGCATTTCTTGATACGAACTCCGCTCCTTTGCTTTACCCCATTTACTTCTACTTCTATAACCTATAAACATAACCAACAAAACAATGTACCACTAATGTTATCATCAAGTATACAAATAAGCATCTAAAGTGGTGATGATATATACAAAAACTAAAATTTTTAGTACCTCAGAAGGACCAACTAACCAATGGAAAAATGGGACTGTTAATGCTGCATTGAACTCTGCTGCCCATTTTGTAGGTGGAAACAATTTCCTAAACTGAATAAAACATACACCAAAACAATAAACACATAATCCAATAACAGCGTGACACGTGTATATTATTAAAAACTAGAGCTACAATTCTAAAATATGAACCTGTTCGGGTGCACCAGGAGGAAGCATGGATAACAAGACCTCCCTAACGACTTCTTGCTGTTGTATACGGTTTCTTCCTTGCATTACACGCCTCGAAACATCGACAAAACTATCATAGTCATAGTCTAGCAATCCTTTTTTCTTACCCTCGGTTCCTTTCTCGGGTTTGCCTGAAAACTTTTCCATTTTTCGGGCGAATAAACTCATGAACACCTTCTCGAACACTCCATCATTGTACTTTGTCTTCTGGCCCATTGGGGCCGGTTGTCCTGACGGCTCTGCTATCCCACACCGGATAGTAGAGCCGCTAGGGTGCAAGTGTTTGTGGGGTTTCGGTGACGGACATCGGTGTAGATTGGTGTTCGGAAATCGAACAACTTGGTAGCTTAGAACCACCATGGGTTTGATGATCTATGGGTTAAAGAAAACCATCAATTTGATAAGTAGTCTTTTGGATATTGTGAAAGATTGTTTCAATTTTGGCCACACGTATATTGTATCAACCGTTATCATTTTATCTAGTGTGAATTACAAAAGTGCCCCTGGGTGTGTAGGTTCACAAAGCAGAAATTCGTGGTCCATACGAGGGTTAAACTGACATTTTGTAGGAGTAAAGTGTGGTGGAACTGAGACAAGTAGTAATTGGGAGGCTGAAAGATATGCCACGCATGAATCAACATGTGACTCAAACAACATCTAATAATAATCTCAAAACTCATGAAAAGATTTTGATCCAATGGTATTCACATGTGTTACATGTTCTTATGTGGTCGTGGGTTCTAGGTGTAGATTTAGAGTTTGTGCGATGTTAAAAAATAATAATATGAAGCCCGTCATCTCCTCGGGTGTGGACGTGTGGTTTATTGGTTGATTCCCATATTTTTGGGAATTATTTTGCTTTTCATTCTTACTCCCTCAAACAGAACCGAACGCACGTTAACATTACGTCTTGAGAAAATTTAATGATGTTCGACCTAGAATAATGAAAAAGTTGTAAATTATTGTGTAATATTGATATTGATTTAAGTTATTTATAGGAGAGAGAGGGAGGAAGAAGAAGATACAATCAATACCACATAGAATAATGAAAACCTCATAAGTTATTATGAATAAATATTTACAGAAGTACAATAAAAATAATTACAAAGAAAGTGACACTAGGTCATGGAAGGCGGGCTGGATGTTAGAACTGGATCGAGTTAGTTAGGCGTGGCCTTATGAATTTGATCGGAAAACATTAAACGTAAACCAATTTGGGTGTATTTTCGACTACGCGGTTTGGGATAGAGACTGGGAAAAGAAAGCAGTAAATGAGCTTGGGCTGCCATGTAGAAATGAAGAGGAAAATAAACATATTGATACTAATATTAAGCCTATTATACGGGTTTGTGGATGTCTTTACATACGATAATGGGCAAGCATAGTGGATTAAGGCAAAGGCCCAAATTAAAATGAAACGTAATGATGGGCATATGCGTATGATGGGCTGGGTGTTTAAGTCCATGGCCCAAAATGAAAGTTTGGCTATGGGGCTATGAAAGTGACGTCGGCTGGAATATTTAAAAGGGATTACAATTTCGAATGTGGGCTGGTCATTTAGTTGGGCTTGAAAGTGGGCTAAATGTAAAAAAGCAAGACTATGGAAATATGGAATGGCCAAGAAGATATGCTTTACAAAGGAAATTAAGGATGGTGGGCTATGTGCCTATAAAGGATTAAACATGTTGGGCAATGGGCTCAGAGTATGAATAGCATCTCTAAGGGTTGGTGAATGGTGATTTCGTGATGTGCAAAGACGAAAAAAAAAACAGTTGGAAACCGAAACCGCCAACCCAACCCGACCGGGTACCGTTCTCCTAAGGGTGTTTTATATTTGTCCAAATATTTCTAATGGCATCATGCTTCTATATATACTTTTAAGTGGTACAATCTGAAGCCTTTGATGGACGCCACCTTTGTATGCCTCGTAAAATAATAAGATTTGGTTAATTTTAGTTGATAATTGAAACCCAAACCAACTCAATTTTCATAACCACTAATTGAAAACGATCCGTTTTCAAAACATTAAGCAAAAAATTATGGTTTTGGTTCGGTTGGGCTAAAAACCAAACCGAACGCCCCCATGAACGTTATTCCAAGAAGTTAGTATAGTTCTATCATAACTACTTGCTAATCTTGCCTTTTTTAAATTCTCCTAATACCCTTGTATCATAGGGGTAACTAGTATTAAGCCCCACGCATTGCGGCGGGACGTAAAACCATGCCAAGTAGCATCAATATCATACCATCCCTAGCGACCAACAACACCGGAAAAACTCGTAAAACAATAGAAATAAAAAATAAAACTGGACGAAAAGTAGACGTAAAATTATTGAACCATGCATGCTTGTTGTGGCATGTTAATATGTGCAAAAATTAGACTGGAACATAAAACACAACGCATCCATTAAACGGAAAAAGATAGAAGTAAAAATGTTGAATCACATGCTATGTTGCGGCATGTTAACTCGAAAATTTTAAACTGAAACGTAAAACCAAAATATTTATAAAATATGAAAAGTATATGAGACCAAAGTTGAAAGTTAAAAAAAATGTTATGGTCAAATATAAAAGATGAAAACCAATATGACTAAATATAAAAAAAAAATAAGAAAACACAAAGGTACAATTTATCAAAACATGAGATACAACTAATAATACATAATCAAACTAAAAGTTAGTAATATATATAATTTGTAGCACTACACAGCCCCCATTCTACATTATGAAGTAATAAGCACCAATGAGAGTATCCTTTTTAAATCCATTTGGATTATAGACCCGGTCACCATCAAGAAGTTGCTACTCGAATAATTTTACATTATAATCAGTCTCTAGGTAGTACAAACTTTCTACAAAGCACACAGTTACAAAGGCCCAACATGTACTACCACAAATTATATAGATGGATACGGATGTTGTAAACAAAAAGTTTATCATAATCTATTCATTAGATTGCTACCTGCATTTCCTTGAAGACGCCTTTTTTTAGCCAGTTTACATAGTCAGGCAATCTTTGGGGTGTGGAAATCTACAACCCATGTAACCTTTGTATTCATCCTCCTCAGTTGAGGAGGAGAAGACTTGAGAACATATATAACAAAATAAATAGAAAAATCTATTGTCATTAAGTAGAATAACAAAACATGTATGCCAGTTTTGTCTAAAACGTTTGCGGTGCGAATTTGTATGCTTTCTAATCTTATATGAATGCAGATACAATTGAGTGCATGATGTGTTTTGTATTCACATTTGAGGTACTTATTTTATACGAAGTATTTTTCCTTAGTTTAAGCCCCATTTTGAAGGTTTCCATTACGTAAACTTTCAGGAATCCTATGTAATCCAATATGGAAATATTTTGCTTAATAAATGTGATTAATTGTCATAAGCTTGACCACTTAAATGCTTCATATTCCCTTTTGTAAATAAATTTTTTTGGATATTGATCTACAAGCACACTTTTGAGAAATTGAATTCTGTGTAAGATAGTTTTGTTTGCAATTGAATCCGTTTTTCCTGTTTCATCATATCATAGTTCTAATTAGCAAACTCATTAGATTCGACTAATCAATTCCGATTGTTAATAGCGGAAACCTGGCTCGAAGAGCCCGAAATTATTTATAGCATTATGTGCACACGTATATGTATTAGGTACCTACACATATGTAGGTGTAATACTTTGATAGTATAAGTAGAAATCTACAAATGTGAAGGTTAAGCATTCATATATATAAACTGAAACAAAGTATGTGTCAGAATATAATATATTTATCTTTCATATAAGCATAGTTATTTTATATAATAACAAGTATTAGATGTTCTAAAATAATGAGAACTAATAAAATTTGTTTTGTTACACATCACAAATTGTCATGCTTTTATCTTGTCTTTGAGTTACTACCATATGCTCATTAGTATACCTCACGTTAGTTGAACATGGTAAATATTAGTATTATATATATACTATTTTTTGGGGGTTTTATTTAATTCATCTAAAATACATATAGTACCCTCTGTAAAGCAGCAATCATTTAACAAGATGAAAACAAGCTTTGTTGCCAAAGGATAATAGTAGGAATCCTAGCACCAGGAAACCCACGCGTGATTACTCCAAAACTTTTTCCATGTGAATTCCGCAAAATTCAGTAGTCAACCCCCATTTCACTATCGTAACCTACTACGAAAACGGCGTGAAAATTTTCAATGTTTCTACTTTTTTCATGAGCTTCATGATCTTTTGTAGTTTCTTGCATAAGGATGATGCCTTAACATTAAAATGCAAGTTACCTTTTTAATAGGGAAGTCAAGACTACACATCAAAATAATGAAAGCCAAGACTATACTTGCAAAACAGTTTGGTTTGCTCAAAATATACCCAGACTTTCATTTATACAATGGATGGCATTGAAACATAAACTGTTGGTGATCAAGCTTCATTTAATCTCAGAAACAAACATAGAGTGGTGCTACTTCTTGATGAACCCCACTTTTATTAGCTTTAAGACTCTCAAATAAAAAAGAAAAGAAGTATGTAAGTTGCATGAAGAAAAGGAAACTGCTACTCAATGAACAAATAAGGCTATATATAGCCTTACAATAGCAATACATGAGAATACGAGACTAGCACAAAACACTAACTAAAGAACCGGTAAAAGCATTACCCACCCTTCTACCCAATGTTTACTTTCATAAAACTCGGTCAAATTAACAAACCAACTTTTTATTATTTATCACATTTATTAAATAGACAGCTTGAGCCATTCAAACTCAAAGACACCCGTTAACACCTACTAACCCGAGATGACAAACCCATGACCCATGACCTGGAACCAAATCAATTAACCCAACATAAACTTCTCACACATGATAGATTGGACATATGAGGTAGCAATAACAATTTTTGTTTTATGGAAGTAAACTAGAGGATCATACCCACAACCTGATATGAAAAGGTTGGTGACCCTAATGATGCTTCAATGATACGGGAACAACTTGTAGTCTACATAAATGGTATAGTTATTGATAATATTATTAAAAGATCGGCTATGGGAGAAATGTGTCACGGAGTGATTTCCTAACTCTCTTGCAGCACTTAGAATTAAGTTCAGCCTTTATGACCTAAACGAAGTAACAACTCAGGTTACGATGCTAAAGCGTTTGCAATCTAGTAATACAAATGATTTTGTATTGCTTACAAGAGTGTTTACAAATATGCTTTTACAAGTGCTCTACAAGACTTGTGTGACTTTTTGGGTGATTACAAATGTGCCCCACATCATCTTTTTATACTACTTTGGGGCTTGTGTAGATTGTTCCTAATCTAGAGTGTTCTAATCATTAGAGTGTTCTAATCATAAATTATATAAGATATTTACATGATGTATTCTAGAGAATTCCATAAAGGTGCCAAGCCTTTTCAAGACTGTTCTAGGACCTTCTTTGGCAGCCCTTTCATGCCATGTCTCTAGCACCTTCTATGGATCTTCATGGCTAATCTAGAATGCTCCGGGTTGCTAGCTTGGTCCAGATACGTGTAGGTTGTTCTGGAAACTTCCTGGTAGCCCTAGATGTGTCTAAACATGTTCGGAAACTTCCGGATCCAAGATTTTTTACTTGATTTTAGGTGGGTCGTGACAAATGGTATACTTTATATAGCAAAAGAGAAACATGAACATGTTTCAAGACAAACACAGATATAAAGATGAGCTATGCAATTAAATTTCGAAAAGTGATAAAATTAAAGCTAATGGGAATTAAAATGAAGAAAGTTGATGCAATTGCCAAAGCAAAGTTGGTCAAGAATTTTTGGCCGAATGGTTTGAAATACCAAGATCACCCAATGATATGATCTACTATCATCAAGTGACAGAAAGGTTAAACGGGCTTCACAGCATGAACTTTGCAATCAAATTCTTTTAAAAAATTCACTGGTCTTTGATTAATATGTGGAGTGTGAGATGGAATGGGGTTGCGAGTGTGATTATTTTGGTGAGATAGGGATATCTTGGGTTTTGCTGGGTTGAAAATTCAATTTTTTTATTCTTTTAAGGGTATGTCAACTGTCTAGTCATGGTAAGGTAGGACTTGATAAGGGATACAGGAGTACTTTGGGTGATAAAGGGGGTGGTGTGCAAAAAAGCGTAGTCATCTTTTTTCTTTAAACTCTTAGTAGTCAGGACGGCAATTCCTAATCTTTTCAGTTCTATCCGCTGGTATAAAACGGAATATAGGTACCAGGAGTGTGATAGAGTTTAATTAACACAAAACTTGGAGAAATAAGGAAGAACTACACCTATAATATTTTGATGAAACTTCTTTTATTATATTTTTCTGAGCTTATCATAAGTTCAAATCCCAAATCTACATCCTTAATCTTTGAGCCTCTCTTTTTAATTGGTGACTTGCGCATGTCTGGGGAGATGGGATATATGGGTTGGGGAATTGCTATTCTTGGACAGAAAAAAATTTATAATGGGCAATTTGATAGAGAGCAAAAGAAATTACAAGTTAAAGAATCTTCGATCAGAGTCAAGATGAAAGATGGTGGACAATCTCTTACTCACAAACGAAAAGATGTCAAAGCAATCAAGGTCAAGTAGTTAAAATCTATTTAAATCAGAATATATGTATAGGTTGAAATTTGAGCAAAGGTATCGTTCTCATAGTTATGGCTGTAAACGAACCGAAATGAAACGAAAGAAGCTTTGTTCATGTTTGTTTATTAAGAATTGAACGTGTTCACAAATGGTTTACGAACTCTAAATGAACAAAAAGTCTTGTTCTTGTTCGTTCATTGGATAGTGAACTTTTTCATGAGTCTTTTACAAAAACTAACCGAACAACTCACTAACACAAACAAACAAACACTATTTAAAGTTAAACACTTGATATAGTGATAGTATTCATAATTATGAACAAACTTATTACAAATTGTTTATGAACATAAATAATTATAGAGTATAAATATTAGACTGATTAAAAACTAAAAATAACAAAAATATATAAAGATTAGTTACATGAATTAAAATTCAAAAGTTGTAAAATATTTGATGAACAAACTAACATAAATGAATGGACAAGAATGAATGTAAACAAACATAAACGAACGCTTTACCGAACGTTCATCAACACAAATAAACGAACACGACCACTGTTCATGTTCGTTCATTTACGTAACGAACGAAATATCTTGGTCATGTTCATTCATTTATTAAATGCACGAACATACCATCGAAAGGTTCACGAACTGTTCGCTGGACGTTCGGTTCGTTTACAACTCTAATCATAGTAATTACTATGATGAAGAAGAGCTTGTTGACGTTGAACTTTGTTATGCTTAAGAAGGCTCCATGATCAAATGTGAAAATCAAGGTGATGAGCAGCTAGGTTCAAGCTATTATACATGCATCATTGAAATTAAAGATCAATGGGCAAGTCTGGTTAATTTCAAGCACGAACCTACAGATGACTGATGAGTATGAGTGCAATGGGCTTCACCATCCGAATAAGATGTTGTGTAGATTTGGGCTGGATATAAGGCTAAGATGGGAGTAAGACCAATATGATAGATCATGAAAGGTGGGCTACATGTTAGAACAGGATCAAGCTAGTTGGGTGTGGCCTTATGAATTTGTTTGATTATGATAAAAAGCATTATAATAGACCCCAGATATATATCAACTTTTATACCCTTCAACAATCAAAACAAGTTGAATTAGACGGAGTGAAGAGGCAAAACAAAGACGCAATAACATAACTATAAGGCTATGGTGACAAGAGCAAGACTACGACGCTAAGAGCAACGATTGTGTCGACATGACGTCGTAGGCATAAGAAAAATAAATAAAGTCTAATATGTTATATATGTGTACAATGTGTCCCCTTAAGGCAGGATGGGAAAGAGAGAAGAGAAACAAAGTCGTCACACATGGGGAAGGTGAAGGAGCATGGCCACCGACAATGTTTGGTCACAAAAGCAGCATAGAGAGATAGGGATGGAGAGAGAGAGAGTCATCAAATATTTTCAGATAGTGTCATCAACAAAAAAATGTTTATGCTAGTTGTTGCAGGTGTAACTAGTAGAGCGAAGCTCAAGCTTAGCTCGTTATACGAGAGTTTGGCTTCGGCTCGTTCAAGCCCTACATATAAAACTCAAGCTCGTATAGTGTGTAACCTTTTAAGCTTTTAGGGCTTGATTTGTTTATTATTAATCATTTATATTTATTTTATTTATATACGTAAATATGTATTTATAATTATAATTATTAGTGTATTATATTTAGTTACTTTTTATCAAAGTATATTTTATATCAAATAAAAACTAGTGTGCTGCGACACAATTGCACAATCCACAGATGCAACGCGGTGGAGCTTAATACTAGTATATACCAACATAACATTGCATTGATTGTTGTATCATGATTTTAAAAAATTTTACATGTCTTTTGTCTTTCTTCTTTCTTTTATTTTATATTTTAAACCTAATATTTTTATATCTTTTACAATTAAAGCCCTAAATATATTCACTTTACAAACTTTGGTATGCTTAGTGGGTTGTACCCACAATTGTTTTTTTCTTAAACTTTAACTTTTTTTTTTTATTTTAACATACTATTTTTACATTTTTTACAATTTAACCCTAATATTTAATTTATTTTCATCTTTGATCCCCCATACTTTTCATATTATACATTTTTTTTGTTTTGCGTTTCCGTCTAAATTTTACGAGTAACGCACCGCAACACGTGTGTGTGATTAAACATTTTTACCCTTATTTTTTTTCCAGTTTAAAGTCCCTATCACAACACATTGGTTCTAGATTGACTTACTTATTATTTTATATATTTTACATTTCGCTTACGTGGTTTAACGTTTTTACGTTTGCTTTTCGTTTGATTTTACTCTCTTTGTTTTTTGTTTCCTTTTTAACACGAGCTTTTTCGGTGTTTGCGGTCGCTTGCGGTTGTGTGCCATTGGTGACACTTGACATGGTTTTACGTCCCCTGCAACGCAGTGGGTTTAATACTAGATTTTATTAGTTTGAAAGGGTATACATCATCAGTAATCAACGAAATCTTGATTACAAATTCTTCAGAATCATAGTTTGCAGTACTCTCTCATCTTTAGGAAATCCTTCAGGAATCTGAGCTATAACATTTTGAATCATCATGTTACTAATGTTGGCTGCACTTGCATGATGAACCCAAATCTCTAAGTTTTTCATAGCATCCATCAATCTTGCTGTTGGATGATCAGCATCCGGAGATTGCACCCGAATCACAGCTTGTGATCCAACTATTTTAACATCCACTTGACTTTTAGTAGACATACGGTTGGTTGACAAGTGGTTTCGGGTCATGGGTGCACCATCGTCCACAATCAAGTGCAAGCTCTCGGCTTTCTTAGTTAAAGTTTCGATCTTCGACTTTAGTTCACCGATGTAGGTGACCGCATCAGCCAATAACGAAGCCTTGTCCATCTTTGTAACAAATGGAACCACACTTCTAAGCTCGTAGAATCGTTGGTTTAGCTTTCCTCTTCGCGCTCTCTCTATGTCTTTGTATTTAGGGTTTATGTGATTTGATACCGTTATGGTGTTCTTTCTCTTTTTACTCGTCTTCCTTGGTGTGTCTTCCTTAGTTGAAGTGCAAGGGCTCCGGAGATCTAGTAATGATGATTCTGTTGATAGAAGGTTAATATAAAAGTTGTTAATAAAATAGGAGGAAATTTACAATTTAAAATGTTGCTCAAATCTTATCATTATTATTATTTAAATATACATTAGCCCATTTCTTCTCGGAAAATTATCGGAAATTCATATACATTTGTGAGAGAGTGCCTACACTTGGTAGCTCATTTCTCCAAGGTTAGTTAAATGTCATATAGCAATTCTTTACTTTCTGTGTTTAGACCGGACGTAATAGGGCTACAAACATGATGATATGAACATAACTACATAAGTAGCGTTCCAACTTCCAAGCTCTTAACAAAGCCAAACACAAAATTTCTTATATTTATATATCAATAAGGCTCCAAACACTAATTAACCGCTACAGTTTATTTAAAATATGTTTTAGTGAAATTGTTTTTATCTACGTGATATTTAAATGGTATTTTAATCGGTCAACAACTACACCTAGTTTTATATATAGAGAACTATAAATCGCAGCTCAAAAACTAACTTTATTTGACTGATTTAGTTAGAGCACACGAGGATATGTAAACATCGTTAATTATATATATCAAACAAAGCACCCCTCCCCCCCCCCCCCCCCCCCCAACCAAAAGACACACAGCAACACACAGAGGTTGTCGATGATGAAGTTGCATGCATTGACAAGTGCGTGTGCTGTGGAACTGCGGGGACTCAAGATGAGAAAAGAGAAAATGCAGGGATGATTCATCTTAATTTCTTGTGAAGACAAACAAGGATATATTCTAGAACTAGAATTGAACGCGGGGTCACCACTAGGAGAAATGAGCTAACAAGGATTCATCTTAATTTCTTTTGAAACTTTCTAAACCAGTTTTATAATTTCTAACAAAATTACGGAAAATAATAACTAACTTAAATTTTCTTTTATAGTAGCGACCAAAAACTCGTCGTGAAATGGTCCGTCATTTTCAACAAATAATTTCTAGATAATAATATTTTACTGTTCATTTCATACACTAACATTTTTTTATAATATGTTACTAGTTAAATCCGTCGCGGCACTGGGCGTATGGGTGACTTTGTTAACCAAGGCTCAGGTACTATCATGGCCATAGTGTCCAAACTGAACGGGTGTTGTAAATCCTTTAAAGACATTTAAAACATAATAACTATAAGAACAAAAAAAAAACTACACTAATAAAAGTTTAGTATTAATTGGGTTCAGAACAGGAACGATTAGTTGCAGCTGCATACTAAAAAAAAAAAAAGGTCGTCGAGCCATGACAACCAACACCGGTTTCGCATCTCAATCATAACCCATTTACCGTCTCCCATGAACAATTCATCATCATCGACCATAAAAATAAAGCTGAATGACCACCACAACAGTTAGAAACAAAATCTCAGATGAGGAAGAACCCATCGTCGTTGATATCACAATACAAGATAGACTATAAACACCACCACAACACCACCATCGTCATGACAAACAAACCAACGACGGGCAGCGACTGAGTGGACGGAGATGGCCGCCTCCATAGATGAGCGATAGATCCGGAAACCCCAAAGGGCATAAATCGAAGCTGTGACGGTGACAACCGTCGCCTCCGGCGGTAAGACCACCACCGGAGACGATGTGGGCAGAAATAGCAACAGACAGAAACAGCAATCCCACCGCCACCATCGCCACAGTTGACAGCTGTAGATCTGAAAACCCTAATAGGGAATCGAGAAGATACAGCGGCGATAAGGGAAGATTAACAGTTGCACCACCACCGGCGTTCACCATTAGCGGTAAACGACGGCGGAGCGACGACCAGGCCCACAACCAGTGCCATCATCACAAACAACAACAAAATCAGACTCATCATCACAAACCACAGTTGACATCACCCCATGAAGCTGGATGTGCCATAAACGACAGCATCGGTGGTCACGGCGACCTCCGGCGAGGATAAACCGCCGGAAACACCCACAACCATGACTCTTTCTCTCTAAAACACCCAAGCCCACAGATCTGAATGGATTTAAGGCAGTGAACAAATGAAGCAGAGAGTTGTACCACCATACATAACCCACTTATACAATAAAATAGCTGTTCATCTACGGCTGAATTAATAATAAGGTAAATTTTTTATTGAGGATATCATTATTTTTAAAAGTTAATTTCATATATATCCATACAAAACTATTTAAATATCATATATATCCAAACAAAATTTTAAATATCATATATGTTTTTATAAAATTTATCTTATATCATATACATCCATTTAAGATAATTAAAATATTATATGTATTCATTTCATATATTGTATAACCATTTGAATTTTATTAAAACTCTAAATCTTCATATTTACTTATATTTACTCATCTTTTACAACTAAATTTTTATTGCTTTTTTAAGTGATTCGATTTTTATAGCATTTTTTATTATATGTTTTACTAAATTTCATAGTGTTTTTTACTAAATTTTATACCTTTTTTTAAACTATTTCTCCGGTCGTCTCGATTAAATATCCTTTTTAAACTTCTGAACAATAAAGTTTTATTCATATAGGTCATATTAATGTAGGTTAAACTTGTTTATAGTTTCTTTTCAGTTAGATACAAACTTCTATAAAAAAAATAAAAACATAAAAGAACGATAAAAAATATAGTAGAAAGATGAGTATAAAGTGTGTAAAATAAAGTTTTAAGAAAATAAATGGTAAATTGATTATATTTTATATTATATGCAAAAAATATGTTAATATAAATATATGATATTTGATTATTTTATTCATATATATGGTATTTAGAATTTGCTTTGAATATATGTGATATTTAAAAGGTTTTATAGGATATATGATATTTATTATGTTTTTTAGGAATATATATGATATTAAAATTTTAATTTGGATATATATGATATTTTGTAAGTTTGTAGGGATATATATGAAATTAACCCTTATTTTTATTCTTATTATTTTATTAATGTAACTATTATTATACTTGTGTAATAAATAAATATATTATTATTTTTAACATACTAATAATTATAATAATAGTATTTTTAGTATCGTATTTTAGTTATGTTTTAATAATAGTTTTTTAAATTCGTTTATTATTAATATAACAATTATCAAAACTGTCTACCTAAAGCACTAGGTTCCTAAACATATAGTAAAAAAATGCAAGTTAATTAGATATGAACCTTTGGTTTGATGAACTTGTCTGGCTTTTGTTTGAAAGTGAAGATGATATATTTTTTTAGAGTAAATTATTATTTGTATTTTTGACGTTTGTCTATTTTAACCGTTTGTATTTCTATAGTTTCAAAGCCTCGATTTGCATACCTGACGTTTATAGTTTTAACCGTTTGCATCACTAATGTTTTTATTATGTAACCATTTGAATTAAAATGACTACCGTTAGTCAAGTCTGTTAAATGACCTCACATTATTTGTTTTTTGTAAAGGTATTTTTGTCATTATCTTTTAATCCTATTTTTTTATTATTTTCATAATTTCATTCATTTTCAACCTACCTACAAACCCTCTGCTTCGATTAGACCCTCTGGTCAACCATCTACACCTTCACCTACCCCTCCACCGTCGACCCAATAACCACCACCTTGGAGAAATGCAAGAGATAGGAGGATGAAACAAAGATGGTGGAGGTGGTGGAGTGGCGGCAGCAATGGTTGCTTAAGCAGGTGTTGGCGGTGGTTTTTGGGGAGAACAAAGATGGAGGGTACACACACATAATATACATGTGTATATACATATGTATACCACCAACAACTCATCTTCTCTAAAAATAAGGGTAATTTTGTCATTTTATAAAAATTAACCGAAAAATCTAATGACGTTAGTGTGTTGGACTCAAATGGAAATAAAAATGAAACGTCAGGGGGTGGATGTCAATTTGAAAATACAGGGATGCAAGTTGTTAAAAAGGGCAAATGTCAGGGATGCAAATGGTAATTTACTCTATTTTTTATTATTATAAGTAAGAACATATATTATTTTCCTAAATATAATGTTTTTTAGTTTTCGAATGTATTTTCGTGGTGTACTTATTCTTATTTATGCAAATGGTAATTTACTCTATTTTTTATTATTAAATATATGTTTCGATTTAATTTTTGTTAAAAACCAAGCCCCATAACGTACGACTAAAACCTGTGGGTTAAGTTTATGACAACGTATGATTTTCAATATAATGAATATTATATGTGCTTCAATATAAATTTAGTTAAAACTGTATTGGTATTTGTGAGTATGTAAGAAATTTCATTCACGTATGTACAAGTCAAGCATGCTAAATATAAACACACCCTTTAGTATATGCAAAAATAGATTCTTTTTTTTAAAGTTTTTTGTAGTTCCATTCAAGCCAATTATAAATGCATAACGTACTATGCATAAATCATTAAATCATACATGCACATATACATGTACCTTGTTGAGCCAATGGTTGGACTTGATGAAGATGATTTTCATCGATGGTTGCATCACTTTCAGGCGTAAATAGAGATTTGGTTAGATGGACCAGACCCCAGTCCTCTTTCAACCCGTCTATAGAACCAAACTCGACAACACCCGAGGGAGTCGCAACACAGACCAACGTGTTAACACCATGCGAAAGAACCTCTCTAGCCCTCTGGCTACCATTCATACGCAACGCGTTCTCACCAACTAACCACATGAACGAACCATTAACAAATGTGCCACCAACGACGTCTTCTCCTATAATAAAAGACTGCGCAGCCGATGCTATCATCAATTCGGAATCGTGATGATTGTTCAAAAGTTCCGTCTCTTGAAAGTTTTCAAGACCTCTGAAGTAGCAGTCTCCAAAGGAAAGATAAATGTGTTGATAGTTGTCTTTGAAAGCTTTCCAAAAGATGGCATAAATCCACCATTCTTGACGGCTTTCTACAAGGTATTTCAGACGTTGTTGAAGTAAAGATGGAGTTTGTTGCATCAACAAAGGTGTTGAAGAACCGAAAGATGCTGTTTTCTCCATTACAACGACTTTGTGATACACGGATTCGCTTGTGTGATTATATATTGTTATATTAGTAGTGTGCATGAGATAATATATAATATATATACGCGCACACACAATTATCTAATTATATGTACCAGAAGGGTTGGTTTACCAGAAGGGTTGGGCTTAGTGGAATCAATGTGTTTGAAAACGTGTTCTTCATCAAGTGGATAAAGGTGTAACAAAAGATGTAAATTTAATAATATAATCAGAGGAAGCGCGATTTATAAGTCTATGCAGAACATATGTTTTTACAAGAACAACAGAAGCAAAATAACACCTAAGAAGATAATTGAAGTGCAATTATTGTTCACTTATCTTTGAATTCAAAATAAACATAAGCAAATTTTATTTATTTAATAAATTAACCTATGTGTGTCCAAAATATACGTAGGTAACGTTTAAAAGTTGGAAAAACACACTCAAAATTTTTTTTAGTGGTTTTTCTCTCATTCTATGTATATATCATACACATTTGTTTGTAGAAACTGAATCATTTTTTTTTAAAAAGTAGAACCATTAATTAAATAATTAATCTATTTAGATTTATTCTCATATTAATATATAACCTGTAATTAAAAATTAGAGTTAAATTCGGTTTTACTCCCTAAAATTTGACAAGAATAATCATTTTTTTTCAAAAGGTTATAAACATCAATTTATCTTCAAAAATTTCATAATTTGTTTCAATTTCAGCCTAAAGTTTTATAATTTGTTTCAATTTTACTTTAAAGTTTCATTAGTTGTTTCAACTTAAAGTCAAGATAATAAAAATTTTGGATATAAATTGATGTTTCTAATCTTTTGAAGGGATATAGTTAATTTTATTAAATCTTAGGGAGTAAAATTAAAATTAAAACATCATGTCTCCAATGCCTTTGTTTTATTAAAATTAAAATTTTCTGTCATATTTTTGTTTATTCATTTTATGGTAATGTTTATTTTTTAACAATTTTCTATTTATATGACTTTTACCCATCATTAATAACCTTTAATACGATTACACAAAAAAGTATTTACATCTTTATGAACAATTAGTTTTTAATTTTTATTATTCCTTGTCTTAATTATGTATCATTATCACATACTTTTGTAATTTTATCAAATGTGTTCATTACTTTATATTTTTTTATTTTTCTGTCCAATCTTTCTACTTTTATTTGTTTCTATTGTGAAACAACATAATTTTTTATACTCTTATATTATGATAATCTTTTTATTTAAATTAATCTATTCAACATCATATATATATATATACACACACACACACTAGTGGGTGAAACCTGCGCGGTGCGTCGGGGGTATAAATTCTTTTAGGACTGTGTCTTTAGCTAACCCTTTCTTATTATGTTAACTCTCAATTTGCTTATTTATTTGATTAATATGAGATATCAAACATATCTATATTACTATAGAGATGAACAAATTTGTAAATAACAAGTTGTTTATGCATAATCGTTTGTACCAAATGTAACAAAATTATTCTTAAATGTCTTAAAAATGAATTAAAATTACAATATTGTCCAACAAGTTGTATTATATAGTAGTATAGATATAGATAGATTAAGATAACCTTAAATATAATAGTTATACTTTAAATTTAATTAAAAAATAATAGAGTACAAGTATTTAAAGCTTAAAACAGGTATAATAGAAATAAATCTTATGACATTACACGTTAAAGCTTGCAACTCTTCATATGTTATTTTAAAATTGATGTAAAATAATAAATCTAGCCATGATTTATCTATTATATAGTAGTATAAATATATATACTACTATGAATTTATTTACTCATATGTTATTTTAAATATTTATCAACTCGTATAACACATGGGTCACTAACGTAGTTGTTTTGTAATAAATTAGTATTTTGCAATAATTTTGGGGTAATCTTTACGTCCATGGTTGAAATTAAAATTCAGGATAAACCAAATTCTAAAACCCTGAGTCCCTAACACCAAAATTTTGGATATATAAAACAGTGCTAGGTATTAAATTCAGGAAAAATCGCAACTACCCACGTTCACCTATAAAATAAAATAAGACTAGCTATTTATTTTGTAAATTAAGACTTTTTAAAAAGATCTAATTTTTTAATAAAACCAATGATAACTCAAGACGTGTCTGTGAGTCACATCCGAGGATGTTATTTCTTGTGGGCATACTCATTCCTTTATGTTCCCCAAACTCACCTGCCACGGTACTCGATCTATGACAGGCCGTCGATTTTATCCATACCCGATTAACCCGTGCGACCTGATCTCACCCGTACCCAAAGAAACCCGCTCCGAACGACCCGTTACCCGAACAACCCGAAAACCGATTAAACCGACTCTTATTCGGGTCAGGTTTCGGATAAACTTTCAAACCTCAAAAACCCGAATAACCCGAACCGATTCGATTAACCCGATCAACCCATATTATAATTAAGTAAATTATATGTATACACTTATATAGATTGTCCAAATTGATCAAATTGTTCGTATATAAATATATATTTAAGCATATTTTATAAATTATAGAAGTAAACTAATTTAAGTCCACTAGTTTTATAAGATTTCAAATGAAAACTCACTAAAATCTCCTAAATTAAGTCTATTGTTTAATACCCGAAAACGACCCGAACAACCCGTTACCCGAACAACCCCAAACCGATTAAACCGATTGTTATTCGGGTCGGGTTTCGGGTAGACTTTCAACGTTGAATAATCCGAATAACCCAAACCGATCAACCCGAAACCCGATTAACTAACCCGATCAACACCCCTAATCTATACGTATATTATCAATTAGGGAATAACCTACCGTATTACACGGGTTTAATAAAAAAAAATATTAAATATTTATTAACGAAGAGTTAGGAACCGTAAAACATTATTTTGATATAAATATAATTGAAATTACGTATGATTTAATTACTTTGTTTAATTGATAAAACATTTTTATTATTTCTAAAACTTTCGTTTAAAGAAATTATTGCTTTGATAAAAAGTCATTTTTATCAATATTTCGCTGTTTAAAAACTCCAGGTTTATTTTGTAAAATTTTTTTATATAAAACTTTTATTTTATGAAAAGAATGATTTTAAAATAATTTTATTATTTAAACAAGTTTCGTTGTTTTAGAAAAAAAATATAGTTTTAGAAATTTTTTTTTTGAAACAATGTATGTTTTAATCAAAATACTTAGTTTTTATTCAATGAAAATGTCTTTTTAATATTATTAACTAAAAAATAACTTAGATTTATAATATAGGTAGAGAAAGAGAAAGATTTAGAAACTAGTTATTTGATTTTTTAAAATAGAATAAATAGTTTAGACAGAAAAATAGATAGGAGAGTGAATATGAGAATGACATGTGTCAAAAAATATAAATGAATATTAGGATAGATATTTCTCTGTTTAAAAACTCCAGGTTTATTTTGTAAAAATTTTTTATATAAAACTTTTATTTTATGAAAAGAGTAATTTTAAAATAATTTTATTATTTAGAAAAGTTTCGTTGTTTTAGAAAAAAATTATAGTTTTAGAAAAAGAATTTGAAACAGTGTACTTTTTTAATCAAAATACTTTGTTTTCATTTAATGAAAAATGTCTTTTTAATATTATTAATTCAAAAATAACTTAGATTTATAATATAGAGAGAGAAAGATAAAGATTTGGAAATTAGTTATTTGATTTTTAAAATAGAATAAATAGTTTAGGCTGGAAAATAGATAGGAGAGTGAATGTGATAATGATATGTGTCAAAAAGTGTAAAGGAATATTAGGATAGATATTTCGCTGTTTAAAAACTCCAGGTTTATTTTGTAAAAAAATTTTATATAAAACTTTTATTTTATGAAAAGAATGATTTTAAAATAGTTTTATTATTTAAAAAAGTTTCGTTGTTTTAGAAAAAATTTATAGTTTTAGAAATTTTTTTTGAAACAATGTATTTTTTAATCAAAATACTTAGTTTTTATTTAATGAAAAATATCTTTTTAATATTATTAATTCAAAAATAACTTAGATTTATAATATAGAGAGAGAAAGAGAAAGATTTGAAAATTAATTATTTGATTTTTTAAATAGAATAAATAATTTAGGCGGGAAAATAGATAGTAGAGTGAATGTAAGAATAACATGTGTCACAAAGTGTAAAGGAATATCATGATAGATTTTCAATATCGATTATTATTTGAGTAAATTCCATGGATGTTAAAAAAGGAAGAATTACGTATATTCTCTTATAAACTTCATCAATTACATATATATTCAACTTAAATTTTTAATTACATATATCTTCTTATAAAACTTAGTTAATTACATATAAAATTAAAAGTTTAATTACACATATCCGCTTCTAAAACTTAGTTAATTACATATATATTAAAACTAAAAGTTTTATCACATATATCCGATTTATTAAACATAAATATTACATATTTACCCATTACTTTTATTAAAAATAACTTATATAATTAGTATTTTACTTTTATTTATATAAAACTATAAAATTATGTTTTTTCTTTTCTTACTTGCTTTTCGAGTTTTGATTATGAATTAATATTTCTATAATAAAGTCTTTTATGTTCTTTTTGTTTTTTTATATTTTTATGCTAATTTTTTTCTGTATCTATACTAGACACTTCCAGTCTTATTATTCAACATTAAATTTTGTGTTCAGATCATGTTGCATAACGAGACTGGAAGTATCTCGTACATAAACCATAAAAATTAGCATCAAAAGGTAAAAAATAAAAAGAAAAAAAACTTTAGTGTAAAAATATTAAAAAATAATCAAAACTCAAAAAGTAAGTAAAAAAGAAAAAAAAATAATTTTATAGTTTAATACAAATAAAAATAAAAAACTGATTATATAAGTTATTTTTAATAAAAGTAATGGGTAAATATGTAATATTTCTGTTTAATAAAACGGATACATGTAATTATACTTTTAGTTTAGGTATATATGTAATTAACTAAGTTTTAGAAATGGATATATGTAATTAAACTTTTACTTTGGGTATATATGTAATTAACTAAGTTTAACAATGGGATATATATAATTAAAATTTTAAATTTGGTATATATGTAATTGATGAAGTTTGTAACGGGAAATATGTAATTCTCCCTTATAAAAATTAGTTGAATAAATAGGATTAACAAAGTATATGGTACCACATTTGTCGACTGTTTGTGTTAGATTCTTTATATTTTAGACTTGATTTATATTACTCTTGTTATTTTATATGTGTCACCTGAATGTGTATCCATACCACATATTAGCTTTCATCAAATGTGGGTACATTTATCACGTAATCCCATGATGTTATACCCTCAATCAACACATATGACTTGACATTGAGCCATGAAATTTTTATTTGAGCCCAATACTTACCCCACCAATGAATCTCACACACAGCCTGGTATTGAATATGGAAACTCTCATCTGAATCCAACACTTAATTGATCGTGAATCTCACATGCAATTTTGTGTTGAAGTAAGAAACTTTCATTTGAATTCAATACTTCTCACACATACTGTCATTCAGTACTAAACTAGAAAACTTCATTCTGAGTTTGATACTTCTCATACATATCAATATTCAGTTGCTCATGAGTCATGACAAACTGTTACATAAACATGTTTTCTCATTTTATATCTCTTTCACACACTACTACACATATTTTACATATGCTTTCTGGGAGTGTGTAATACTCGCATGAAAAATTAGCATTCACTTATCTCTTACCTTTCTTCCTTTCTAGGATCACGTACATTACAAAGATTATCATATCATATACAAGTCGGGTATCAATATTGGATCTTAAACCCATCCTCGTAGGGTCGCCACCCTAATCTATCCCAAGTGATTAACCCTTATCCCCAAGGGTATCTTACCCACCCAGTGTAGACATCTCATGAATATACCTTAGGTTTATCACACATATCCCCTAAGTAATTAACTCGTATACTCGTTGGGTACTTCACTCATGTCCTCAGGTTTCTTACCCGACCGTCAATCCTATTATAAGAAAGAACCTTTACCCGTCTGTCCCCCAGTCTTATGCTAGGAAGATTCTTCGATAGAACAAAATTAACTCGAACGGTTTAATACTCAATAGAAAATTTAATAAAACACATATTGAGTTCTCTAAACGAATTTCCTTGATGAGTGACCTCTTATATTTATAGGCCTCATTGCATCGTTGCAGACTGTAAGGCCAAATGGTTACTGTCTACAACCCTTGTTGTCAACCTTTTCTCAACCACCTCAATGTTATGGACTATATGATATGTGGTTATTGTCTATAACATGTATCCGCAACATCCCATATGTTGCAAACGCAGATATCACGTTCCTCACAATGTTACAGGAGGTTCCGAGGGTTACGGGCCATAACCTTCACTTTTACATAATTTTCTTTTAAGTTTTCCGGGTGTTACAACATGAACCTAACATGAAATCTGTGGATTTTATGTTCGGCATAAACAGGTTTGGGTCTGTTTCGAGTTGAACGTGTGACCCGTTTAGCTAAATAGGTCCTGTCCGTGTTATCCTTGCGAGTTCACAGGTTAATCTTTTTAACCCCTTTATATTTTATTATTTTATAATGGTTTGTAGATGAGAAAAATAATTTTCACCAATTTACATGTTAGAATGTTTTGACATTAGTTTCCATGTTTTCATATCATGACTCACAAAAAGATGATCTCACTGTCACTTGGTGCACAAGTATATATCTTTTTTCTTCTTTTTTATAACAACCATACACACATATATACATCTAATTTTACTTTTAAATACACATTATTATTTATCATAAGACTCAAACATTTAACATTGTAAGATGGAACATCGCTATATACGCACTAGATATCATTAAACTACAAGCCCTTTGATGTGCAACTATATATCTTAGACACTCGTGTGTCATTTGACACACAACAATGAATCTCATTTCTGCTCATTGGCTTAAAGTGAGAAACATTAATTTTTTTTAGTAAATTATAATATTGTCCTTTATAATAAGCCAAATTATGAAATGGGTCATTTTTAAAAAAAATTACACTATTTATCCTTTTTGTGAAAAGTTCTTACGGATTACGTCATTTTCACTAACGGACGTTAGCTTTTTCTGTTAAGTCACCTCATGTGTAAAAAATTACACTATTTATCCTTTTTGTGATGTTGTTGTTGTTGTTTTTGCTATTGTTGTTGTTGTTGCTGTTGTTGTAGCTGTTGCTGTTGATTTTGTTGCTGTTGCTATTGCTGTTTTTGTTGTTGCTGTTGTTGTTAGTGTTTGTTGGTGCTACTGCTGCTGCTATTGTTGTTATCATTATTATTTCAAAAACAAAAAAAAAAAATAAAACCCCAAATCTTGAATATGCACCATCACCTCATCTTTTCATCTTGTTCATCATCTCCAATTGATATTTTTCTTATTATTTCCAATTGGATTTAGCATAACAAACCACCATCACCATAACATCATCACGAGAAAAGCTTTGATTTTTAGATATGATGTAGTTGTGGGGTGTGGTGGCGGGAAATGCAGTGCAAATGATGGTAGTGGAGGAGGTTGATGGTTTTGTTCAATTTGGACCGGAGGGGTTCGATTTGGATGTGGGATGGTAGTGGTGCTTGATTTGGGTGTTCGATTTTGACTCAAGTGAAAGGCGGTGGTGTGGGGTTGTATGGTGGTGGTATGGTGATGTTGATGGTGGTGCTACGGTGGGAGAGATGCAGGTTATGATGGTGGTGGTAGTTAGGCTTTGGTGATGGTGGTGCTATGGTGGGATGTATAGTGTAGGTGATGGTGATGGTGGTGGTTAAGCTTTGGTGATGATGATTCCATGGGAAAATTAATGTTATGATGGGTTTTCAATTGTAAACAAAAAGATGATTAGATGAGGGTGTGGTGATGGTGGAGAAGTGGTGGTGCTACTGGTGCTGATGGTGGAGAAGTGGTGGTGCTGTTGGTGGCGATGGTGGTGGTGGTGATGGTGGTGGTGGTGATGTTTAGCACGCATGATGTTGATGATGGGTTTTATTTGATGATGATGGTGGTGGTAAACAATAATAAAGGGGTGAAATGACTAAAATACCCGCATGTGCAATGCACATGAGGTAAGTTAACTGAAAAAGTTAATGTCCGTTTGTATAAATGGTGAAATCCGTTAGAAATGTTCACATAAAGGATAAACAGTGCAAAGGGCCATAACAGTGAAATCCGTTTGTACAAAGGACTTCACTAAAATGGCCATAACCTTAGCTATAAATCTCTGTTTCGGCCCAAAAGCAACTTATTTTATGTGTTATTTTACTTTTTTTCTTATTTCTAGTTTTTGTTGAACTTTATTTTTTGCCTAGTATTTGACTCGTTTATGTTTTGTTGCCCATTTAACTTTTGACATGCTTTTTATATTCATGTATACAATGGGAAAAGATTAGTTTCAAAGTTTATGAAAATAATATTTTCACTCTATCACAGTGTGTGTTAGTATGTGAAAACCCTAATTATCAGTATTTTTCGAGAACTAAACGATAGTTAGAAGAGTTGTTCCTATTATTCCTGGTGAATCAACAGGTTCAATTAGTTATCTTTTGCTTCCGCCTACATCAGTTTTTTTCGTATTAATTTGTTTTTTCTCAGTGGTTTTAATTTTTAAATTTAACACTTCTTATGTACAAATGTACTTTTTATTTTATAAAAAGGGTCATCCAACTAATAATTTCATAGCACAAATTTTTTTTAAGAGTTATCAACACATGTGTAAGTTATGTAATTAAAACATGAACATTTGTCTGTAAGAAGTGCAAATGTCAAAAATACGAGTCATTGATAAACAAATTAACATATATTAAAATTTTTATCTTGACTATTTACGTATGTGTAAATTTTGTATTAATCATTAATTTTTTTAAATCATACGCTATTTATATATACGTAAATCCTTAAACGCACTGCCTATCTACATAGACATATACATGTGAAAATACATATCTTGACTTGCCGCTTTTTTACATGTACTTAAATTGATGTTTTGCGAATATGTAAATCGACTACTTAAAAATATGTGAGTCATTTACCTCCATGTCTTGATTTGCTCAATTTCATATACTTCTTTTTTTTTAAAAAACATGTATTTATTTTTTCAAATAAATGCATATCAATCTTTATATATGCATTATGTTAGAGTAAAATTCGTTTTATATTCTTGAGGTTTCATATAAATTTTCATTTGAATCTAAAAGTTAAAATTATGCAATTTGCATCCAAAAGTTTCACAAAAATTATCATTTGAATCCACTTAACTACTCCTAATTAATGCCGTTAAATTTTTCCGTTAAGTTTTCTAAATTAGGGGTATTTTAGTTAAAACAATTACAAAATAAAAAATTAGCTCTACATGAGTGGTTTTAGGCGTTCAATCTCTTTTGGTAATCACCATTGCGATTTTAATTTACCAGAAATGATATGTTAGCATTTCTTTCATTTAATCAAGAAAGGCATCTCTGCATGTTTTATTAGAAAAAATAAAATATAAGTATAACTAAATAAAACATACACAAAATATATATAATAAAACATAAAAGTCATATAACAATTAATAATATAACATTAACTTCCCATGAATAATAATCATAAAACATCAATCATATTAACCATAATTAAACTTTAAAGCAAATAAATCTATGTTTAACAAAACGGACAAAAGTAACACGATTACTAAACCAAAATACATTAACAAGACAAAACAATAAAAGACCATTGTAGAGTCAAAACATAACTGTAATTATCAAAAGAGACTAAACACATAAAAACCATCACATGAGTTGGTTCATTATTTTATAATTTTTTGACTAAAATAACTCTCATGTTATAAATTTAACGAAAAAAGTTAATCGTGTTAGTTGGGGGTAGTCAAATGAACTCAAATGCCAATTTTAGTAAAACCTTTGCATGCAAATGAGAACTTTTTAATCATTTGGATTCAAATAGGAATTTTTATGAAATCTCAAAAAACTAAAACGCATTTAACTTTTTATGATTATTTGTCTCTTACCTCTTACTGTTAATACTCTATTTCCTCCATCGAGCTAGTTGATGAAATCAGATGAACATATTTCCTATCAATGAAATTAAAATTAATAAATAATTCTCCTATCAATTTTCATCGTATATCAAAATTCAGAAGAACATAAAAAATCAAAAAGTGGAACAAATAAGACTAGGTTAATACCCTGTGTATTATACATGTTGATACCCTATGTATTATACAGGTTGAATAAATTAAATATTAAATAGTTAGTAATTAAAGTTTACTAATTATTTTTGAGATAAGATATGGTGAAATTAAGTATGAGTAAAAACTATAAATAATAAAACAATAATATCATTTTCTTAACTCTCGTTTTAAACTTTTTTTTGTTTTTTAAACAAAGTTAAAACATTTTGTTCAAAAACAAATTGTTTTAAAAATTGTCATTTTTAAAGTTTCTTTATGTTAACTTCGAATTATAATTATTTTGGTCTATAAAAATTTTATTTACTAAAAACAACGATTTAAAAATATTTTGTATTTTTATAAAAGTTTGATGTTTTATAAAACATTTTTATTTTATGAAGTTTTGTTTCTTTAGTAATTATATTAATAAAAGACCATTTTTAATTTATTAAAAAACTATTTATAATTTAAAATTTTAAAACAATATCATTAGTAGTTAATATAATTATTTAATAAAAAAAGAAATAGAAAAATTAAATTTATGAGGTTTGCAATTATATTAAGTGTCCACCTAAAACTTTTTTTTATTATAATAGATAGATGCAATAATCACATCGTGACCCATCTTCCACCACTGTAGTGCTATTCAAAAATCATCCTGTACCAATATATCTCGAGCTGATGAAGAGCAACATGGGAAAGAAGTTGCTTGAAAACAGGTACAACGATGGAGAGGCGGAAAAGTGTATTTAGAACATTTAAAATAAGTTTTCTAATTTTATGTGACTATGTGTCTTATATTATAGAGGATGGTTGTGGATAAATGAGAAATAAAATCATAATGTTCAACCCCATATTTGAGAAAATACGATAAACCCACACAATTATTTAATATTTTGAAAATCTTGAGTGGTGGGGAGATAAAAAATAATGATAAAAATATAAAGAAAATATTATTTATTTGAAAGAAATAGAGAAAAAACAGTATTTTTAATGTAAATATGAGGATAAGCATGAGAAAACTAATGTGAATGCTCTAAACTGACGTTTTCTTTCTTTGAACTTTCTTCACCGGAAATGAATTACTCTTGAATTTCGAATGGATTAGTGACTAAAAAACGCATAACAATTTAAATGATCAAAAAACAACAAAAGTTATATGAATTTTTAAAGAAAAGGGACGAAGAGCTCTAGGATGAGATAATCTGGTGGTGTAAACGTGATGGAAATTTGAATTTTGAAATGATTTGATTCAGATGTAGGGAGGAATGATTTGAATTTTTTTTCTTTTTTCTTTTGATTTCTCTAAATTACTCATCAAAATATTAGATTATCTTTATAATTCTAAATTATTAAAATGGGATAATGTGTATACACCGTTCATTAATGATCTAAGGTTATGTGTAGACAATATATGTTACATATGATCTACACATGTATAGATCATATATATAAACGGATTTTTTTACATATATCTTTTTTATGCTTATAATAGATGAATAAACTTGTATTTCTATCATTTTCTTATATTTCAAAATTTGATAAATAAAAAAAATGTATAATTCGTTTTGTTTTTGTGTTCTAACTAAATATAATATTATGTATGTGTAAACACACACGACCCCATAGACCGGTTGCCAAAGATATAACCTTTGCTTGTTTTGTGGTTAAACGGTCCATGATTCATTAGTTTGGAGTATCATTGTTAATTGAACCGAGCATGTTAGATGTGTCATTGTTAATTGAACCGAGCATAAGATGTGTTCATTTCTAGTCATTAGTTTGTTTTCATTGGGTTGATTTATTTCTTATCACCTTAAACCTATTTTTTTAATCTCTGACTAAGCAGTTAACATAGTAATATAATAAAACCCTGAATAAATTAAATATAACATTTTTTAAGTCAAACGGACACAATCACTAAGTGTACCCTTTTTATTTACAATGAAACTGAACACTTAATTACTTAAAAGTGACACCACTAAGCTACCATTGAGTTAGCTGATGACCTTTGGTATATAAATATCAGGGATAATTGTATATATCCTTTTAAAATAATTTAATTGCATTTATACCTAATTCAAAATTATAATTGCATATTTCCCTTTTTTAATATTTTTAATTGCATATTTATTCAATTCACAACAAAAATTATATATAACCCCTCTCTTAATATAAAAATTTTTTCAAATTTAATCATCGATTTATTTTATTAAAAATAAATTATAGATTGGCAATATTACTCTTGTCTTTACCAAAACTATAAAAAATATAAATTTTTATATACACTCATTATTAGCTAGTTTTTTTTTTTCTTTTTACATTTTTTATTTGTCTAATCATCTTTCACTAATGAGTTTTTTTAGTTTCTTAAACTTTTTTTTTCTTTTTTGTGTTTTTTAATATTTTTATTCGTCTATATTAAGTCTATTATTCTTTATCAAGCTTTTAAAGTAACAATAATAAAATGCAACACAAATATCAAAATTTTATTTTGTTACAAAACCAAAAAAAATATGACAAAAAACAATTATGGGTAAAATAATCATCCTATGATCTATTTTTGACAAAAAGTCAAATTGCTTAAATTTGATATTGTTTTCATTAAAAGATGGGTTATATACAATTTTTGTTTCAAATTTAATCAATATGCAATAAATTAGATTAAGAAATGAGATATAAACAATTTTGATTTTGAGTTGGGTAAATATGCAATTAAGAAGGGGATAGATGCAATTGGCTCTAAATATTACATAATCTTAAAAGTTTTCTTTACGAAATCATTCGTTCATTTACGTAAAATGCAAGGTTTCTAATTATGAAGTGATTCTATTATACAACCTCTATATATTATTATATTTGTGTGTCACAAAAAAAATATGAAATGATTATACCAGAGGTTTTAACTACTCAAAATTATCAACATCTATTTCTAAAGATTAGCCTCTTTAGACAAACAATGAAAAAAATTACATCTAATAGCAACCAAGCTTTTCAGGTGTTCTACTATATTTACTTAATTTTTTTTTCCATCTAACATCAATTATCTTTTATTAAGTATCTAATCTTCTATATATTTTATAAACATCAAACTTTTAAATTAAATGATATAATTTAAAAATGAAATAGAATGAAGTTAATAGTTTAGTGATGTAAAAATTAACTAGCCAATAACCAATTTTTATAATTGTTCAATTTAAGTAAAAAAAAAAAAAATAATCACTAAATAGTAACAAATGTTCATATATGTTTCATTTAATTTTGTAAGGGAATTAACATCTATAAAAAACTATATAAAGATTGAAAAGTCTAATTAAATAAAGTTAAATGACTTTACAAAAACTAAAAAATCAATACTCAAAAATTTTGATTACTATAGTGTGAAATTAACTCAACTAACAATAAAGGTAGAAGGCCTCGTATTTAAAGTAATGATAGCTCGCTTAACTTCATCTAGTATGAATTCATGTGAATATGATGGTATCGTTGAATCAAAAATATTTCCATGTTTTCCCACCAACTGAACGTACATTTGGAATTGAATATGTGTTATGATCAATGGTCAACGTTAGTGTGATGTAGAAGTCTCGGTCAATGAAAACGTAAATGGTATCTGTGGTGCGATGTTTGAAGAGTCCATATTAATCATTACTGTGTTTTGTCCCGAAGAAAATATGGATTTGGGACTGGAATAATGATTCCACGGATCTTTGCCCCGTAGCACGCTCCACAACAGTGTCTTAGCTGTTCGTTAGCCAAGATTCACCAGTGCAGTGTCTCTCGGGTGAGCCTTCGTTTTAATTATAAGTCATGATGCCAACCTATTAAAAAGTTTTCGTCTAGGCGTTGTAATGTATGTTTTAATTGAGTCATTTTTAATATGTTCACTTCTTCCATTGATCATATACAAATGACGCTTGTCATGTGAGGATAGTTATGTAAATTTTTATGTGTTGGTAAAACGAATTGAAGACTCAAAAACCAATTTATTAATAGCTAAAAAGTAAAACTCATGTAGTTTGACTTAAAAGGTAGTTACTTCTTACTACCGGTTATATTGCAAGTGGTAACGGTATACTACTTGCAAGAGTTAAATCAGGGGTACATGTTTAAGAAATTCAGGTTAGAGTTCATCTTCAGGTACTTGCTTCTAAGTGCCAAAGCTTATTTGAAGGAATTCAAGGGAATTCTGTACGATTTCAATTCTAATATTTTTTTCAACCAATTAAAGACATTAAGAATAGACTCAAATTTCAATTCCAATTCCAACAAACTCCTGTAAAAAAACACGTTGATCAATGGAATTCAGATGCAAATTCCATTAAACCTCTTCGAATTCCTGCATACCAAACGCACTCTTAATTTTATGGCAAAAATACAATCACGATATCTTTAGATATTTGTTTCAATAGACAGTCGCAAAATCCATAGCGATTTCACTACCAAGAAACAACTCAATTTGCGACAAAACTTTTGTTGGAATTACTTTCATTGGAACAGAACTTTGGCAACAGATTCTGAAAAAAATATTTGTTGCAAAAACCTCATGGGTCTATTTGTTTATTAGATTAATAGGTCTCATTTAATAAAAATAAATTATTAGAAAGTATGATGTTAATTGTCGTAAATTTGTCGCAAAATAAGATATATTTATCAGATTTTTCTTATTTAAATATGTAGAAAGTTTGTGGAAAAATTAGGGTTTTTTGTTTCCTTTTTTATGTCAGAATCTTGTCGCCATGTTGTGGGAAATACATATAGTCGTATATATTCTGTCGGTATTCTTTGTGAAAAAGACTGCCACTTTTCTAGGAGTGCAATGCGAGCTGATCCAGTGAGGTTTTTTTAAGCCACAAAACTGTTTGTCGCGGAATGAACTAGTGACAACAATTTTCTCACTAACAAAATCATCACAAAGTATATCACAATGGTTAATTTTAGCTAGGACGCTTTTGACAGTCACAATATTCAAAGTTAACCCTTAGCTATATACAAATCTAACTAGAGCATTCGTAATGGTGGGGAAATTAATGAACATTCCCACTTCATCCTCTCTTACCTTTTTCTTTTTGTATCTCCTTTCTTTAAGCCTGGATCCAGATAAAATAATGCAGCAACGTTGAAGGTGCTCGATCTTAAATGTCGTTATTGGGTTACACGTCCAATTTACCTATTTGATCGAATCGTTTTTTTTATTTATCATATATCAAAAGACTTTCATTCCATATGTACCCAATTATACTACTTTCTAAATAATAAGTTTGCCACCGGCCAAAACACTTCTCAAACTTTTCTGGTTTGACATTTTTAGCTCTTAATTCTCCCCTTAACTTTCAACTTACACCCCCTTACATTTTTTTTTTTAATTTGTTAAATATCATTTTAACCCTTTTAAGTTTCTAAAGTTTTGGGTTTATCATGTACAATTGTTATTTAAAAAAACTAATTTCTTACGTTCATATTTTATGTACGTGTCCGTATAAATTCGATTCTAAGTTTTGACGTAAATTTGTTCGAAAATGAGTCGGGTCAAATATAAAATATTTTCGTGCTTATTTTCATATATGCTTTAGATGGTCTAAGTGTCTATCTTCGTATGTGTTTTGACGTAAATGTCGTTCAGAAATTAGTCGGTCAAATATAAAAGGTTTCCGTACTTATTTTTATGTACACTTTTAATTAATCTACGTTTGGACGTAAGTTTTGTTCGAAAAAACGCGTTGGGTCAATTATAATTATGTTTTCATTTGACGGTTATATCCGAGTTATTGTACGTTTCAACGAGACATAAATAAAGTTCGAAAACGAGTCGGAGCGATTGTAATCAATACTTTTCCACGCCATACGGCGGGGTGCTGCACGTGGCTTTTTATGTACATTTTGGGTTCGTTTACGTTTTGATGTAAATATATTTGGAAAAGTGTCAGGGTTAAATATAATACGTTTTTATTCAACGGTATAAATATGAGTTAAATTACGTTTTGACGTAAATTTAGTTCGGAAACAAGTCGTTTCGATTGTAGTATATTATTAATCATATTGCGTATGATTCCGCTGTAACGTGCCACGGGTAAAAAAAAAACTATTTTATACCATTACACAACTTCAAAAGATCTAGACAAATATTGCTAAAATGCCCCCAGCATCTAAAAAATTTTTAGTACATCGTACTGAAATTGTAAAAAATTAACCAGAACAAAATTAGCCACAACTACTAAGTTGTTACTTTTTGAAAATCAAGGTATTAAATTATCACTAGTGCTGTTTCAAATATTTTTATATTTTTAAGGGTGAAGATTTAAAATAAATTATTACGGCACGTTTCTCAAACAAGTTTGTACTTTCACATGTTTCTCTGCATGTTAATTTATTAATAGGCCAAAATAAAAGTAACTGATTTTGTTTTTTTGTCTTTATATGCAAGTAAAAGTTGATGAAACTTTTTTGTAAACAATAAAATATTAAGTCCACATGTATGTAGTAATATTTAAAAAATATGACTATAAATGGGTGTAAATAATATTAATAAAAGAGATAATTGTCAGTAAAGATTACAAACTTTCAAAATCTTTGACTTATATTTTCTCAATTCTAGTTTTGAATAATTAGACAAAAAATTTGTACGCCTTGACATAATCTAACATGCGAGTTCCTAACTCGAAGTATTTTAATTTGTTTGAATATAACTAGACTTTTTGGAATTATGAGTTACTATTAATAAAATTTGGGGATGCAGGATTAGATTTTTTCAAAGGCATAATTTGGAATTCGATTAATGAAATATAGATTAATGAAATAAATCTTTCATTAATCTCATTCTGAATTCTTATTTAAAAAAAACTATAAAAAAGAATTACTAGGTTTGATTATGATTTTGATAAATATTTTTCAATAGTAATAGTCATATAAATGTCATTCTTACGGGTTTTTCCATCCATTCCAGTATGATTGTTGTGTACAAAGCAAACATTATCTATTTGCTCTACAAAGGTCATACTTACCCTATATGAAATTGAGATATAACAATATATCTAGTAAAATTCTCATGAATGAAGTAGAGACTTATGATTGCAATGAAGGTGAACCTTACTCTTATCTCAAAAGATATAGAGACCGCTTCTAGTTATCCAGTAGATTTAAAATCTTCAAAATTGACCCAACAAATTTGTTGAGTTGCTTCTACGAGAAGTATATTTAAACTTTAACAATGGAAAGTCAGCAATGAAAAAATTGTCGTTTATTACTGATAGATCTCGTAAAATTCCAAAAAACTTTTTTTTAATTGTAATTAGTAGTCACTACAAGAAACTAAGAAACTAACATTGTGCCAATCTTATTTTCGCTATAGTGTTTTTAGGTTTTTTGACCGAAAATGACCCGGGGAAAATGATATATTGATAAACATACATATTTTTATACATATTATTCTCCGGTTTTATGATTACTTTGCATAAATTATCTCGAATTGATACTTAAAAATGTTCATTATGTCAAATTGTAGGTTTATGCAACTTTCTAAAGATAATGGCTCAAAACGTCTCAAAATTAGAAGTCACCAGCAGAAAGTTGACAAGCATGGCCATGGTTATTTCAAGCATGATTATGCTTGGGCAACTCATTGATCAACACGGCCATGGCTAAGCCAAGCACGACCGCGTCAGCTTTTGTTCCCAAAGATCGGAGCCAAGCATAGGCTCAGGGACAACCTGTGCCCCAACAAACCATCCAGTTAACACGCCCGTGTTCTTTTTTAGACACGGTGGTGCCGAAATCCGAAGGTACACTTTTCAACCAACTAGGGTACAACCGGAGTATGTACTTGAGGACACCAGAATTCCTGCAATGGTTGGAAAGAAACACGATTATGCCTACCCGTGGCATGACCGTCTGTGTACTAAGCACATGTGTGCTTGATTTGAGCACAACCGTGTCACCTTTTTCTAGCTATAAATAGAGCCCCATTACTCTATTCCAAAAGTTGACGATTTTGAGTAAAAACCTACTATTTGAAATCATTATTTTGGTGGTTTTGAAGGCTAGAGAACAAGTTTTGAAGGCCTAACAACATGAAGGAACATCAAGGAAGGATCAATAAGCATCTACAACATCTTCTACTTGGTTTTTGGATTTAGATGAAGCTTAACTTATTTTGATGATTGTATGGATTAAATAGTGATGATTATGCAATTGTTAAAATGATTATTTTTCAATGAACGTGTATGTTTATCATGTTATCATATGAATGTTTAACTTGCATTAGTTATGATTTGTATGTTTCCATGCAACTTTTTTATTTTTTACTAGGAATGATGAATAAAAATCATGTGGTTGTAATGACAAGATAAATGTGCACCCTTGTATAGTTGTTTGAAAAAATAGTATACATGCTAAGTATTATTCATGTCATTGTTGTTTTAGCTTAGAATTTGTTAGCATGAATCTCTAGTTAACATTTCCATAATATGACGAGCTTACGTTGAAATCGACCTATCTATTTAATATAACTTAGGGTGGTTAGTGTGTTATATCATATTTTGCTTTCCCTAATATTGTAGAATTAGTTAATCTTGGGTGGTTAGAGTCTAATTCTCATTTTAGTATAATTTAATCTCTTGGGATTTTAGCATAATCTTGGGTGTTAGAGTGTAATTTCTCTTTTAGTTTTCCTTAGGATTATAAGATTAAGAAACGGTATCGAGAGTTTTAGTCTGGAATTATATAAATAGAGACCTCATCATAGTTTCATACTTGTTGTTAGATTATAGTTAAGTGGATTTGAAAATCTAAATAATATCTCTCTTGCTTGATTATCTTGACTATTTTAATTCTCTGCTATATATTAATTGCATGCTTAATTAGTTTTAACACTAGTCACTCAAATCTTTCAACTAGACGATTATATTAAGGTTAAGTATTATGAGCTATCGTGTTCATGAATTGATACCCGATTCTTACCAGACAATATTCTATTATATGATAGGTGTATTTGTTTATTGTGTGTATTTTTTAATCTCAAAGTAAAACCAAATTTAGAAACTCAAATTGTTTAATTTTCTCAACATAAATATAAATATCTTTACACACAACAGAAAACTTAAAGCATTTTTGAAACCATGTATAAGATGAATGTGTTTTTCTTTTCTTTTATTACTGATAAAATATAAAGTAATATAAGAATATATTTACATGTCATCTCCATAAGATATATATATATATATATTTATATTATATTTTATTACAAATAAAATATAAAATAATAAAAAAATAAGTAAATGTATATCCTAAGTTGTCGCTCTAGAACAAAACATTTTTAAAATTTATTTTATCAGTGATAATGAATATGAAAAATAAAAATTTTATAAATAAAGAATAAAAAGAAAAATAAAAACAACATGAATAATTTCTTTTATTGTACTAAATATTTTCTTTATTCTTATTAATCAAAAAGAAAAATAAAACAAACCACACATAGAAGGGCTAGTCTGTCATTATTCGTTATTAAACATCCATTGGTGACCTGATGCTAAATTTCATCAGTGAGTGTTTTACCCACGCCTAGTTTCACCCAAAGACTTTCACCGAACGTGGGTGGCTTAATCGTATGATATTTCTGTAGGTAACGGTCATTTAAATTTATTGATTTTATCTATAATAGACATAACCTTCATAATGTTTGGAGTTATGTAGCCCACAAGAAGTGTACAGAAACATTAAGATACGCTGGATCATGTGACAAACAAACATAGACACTTGCCCCAACTTTAACCGAATTCTATCATTTGAAGCTTTAGTTTTGGCATTGGATTTCCCTTCGGTTTTAGCAATAATTACATACTTTGTTTTAATTTTAAAACATATGAAATTTTTATATAAGTAATTCAAATGTTTATTAGGTGCTTAGTTTAACAGGTAGAATTATAGTAAAAAAAATATTTAATATGAAAATGTTGTAAAGATTTAAAACTTGACGTGTGTCCTTGTATTGTTTTAAAGGGGATAACATTTTAGTTATTGTATTAAATATGTCCAGTGGCGGATCCAGGATTTTTTTTCAAGGGGTTCATTTTTTTAACTATTCCAACTTCATATGACCGAATATAAAAAATTGCGGGTCGGTTCGACGGTTCGGTCGGGTAAGGTGTATAACATAATAAAAGTACGATATAATAACGAAAAAACATAGTCAATAGAAAGTTAAAAATACATAACATAAATAAGATAGTTTTTACGAATAAAAAAACTGACCTAAAGTTGTTCCCTACAAGCCTTCATCTTTTGAAAACGTTGCATTACATTCTCGACCGAAACTTGTTGTAAGAACTCCTTTTCAATGTAACAAATGCAAGAATCGTTCATATATCCATCACCCAACCTATTACGTAATTCCGTCTTTACATGCTTCATTGAAGAAAAACATCTTTCAACACTAGCCGTTGCAACCGGTAAAACTAGTGACAACTTCAATAAACGATAGACCAACTGATAATTAATGTGTTTTCTTGTTTCCACCATTCTTTTGGCAAGATCACTTATTCCATTCAGGTTGTCAAACCGACTATCGTTTTTCACATTAGCAATGTAGTGGCCGAGTTCAGGAATAAGGTTGGATTGGTAATGTTGGTCTTTTCTTCTTCTATTTTTCGGGTCAACATACTCATCTTCCATCTTAATCATCTCAATACATACTTGTCACAAAAGGATGTGACATCTGCCAAAAGTGAGTCAAAACCTTCAAGTCGATACCTTTGTAATTCTTCTTTGTTGATCTAACTATTTCAACTGCATTCATAATATCTTGATTCTTTCTTTCTTTGAAGAGTGTCACACCATGAGTTAGTAACCCCCAAGATATGTTTCATCAATGTAAATAAAATACAAACTTAAAGCTTTTCATGTATATTTGAAGTCCATTTGCTTGACTTTTGTGAGCATCATTGATGATCCGGAGTTTCTATATATTCAAGCACATCAATAACACAAGGATATAAAGCAAGCAAACGAAGAAGTGTTTTTCCATGAGAACTCCAAACGTGTATCTCCGGCTCTTGCAAGTGTCATTTCTTGATTCTTTCCACCCCCGGCTTCAACTTCTGAATTCAATCGCAAACTATCTCTTTGACTTTCTCTTAGCAAATCTATTCGTTTACAAGATGCACCAACAACATTTTCCAAATCTGATACTTCTTTAAAAAACTTACAAATTAATCAAGATGTTTGTTTGCAAGGGCTACAACAAACAACTGAAGTTGGTGAGCAAACATGAACATAATATGCCGAAGAATTTTTTTCTTTCAAAATCAAAAGCTTTCAAACCATTAAACTTACCGGACATATTGCTCGCACCATCATATCCTTGGCCTCTAATCCTGCCCAAACTCAAATTGTACGAGCAAATAATTCATCAATCACAGATTTAAGAGATAAAGCAGTTTTTTCCATAACATGAATAAGACCAATAAATCGCTCCTTCACAGATCCATATTATCAACATACCTTAAAACCACAGCCATTTGTTCCTTGTTAGAAATATCCCTCGATTCATCAACTAATATAGAAAAACATCATCACCAAGTTCTTCAAAAATCTTCTTTAACACTTCTTCTGCAAGATAACTACAAATTTCTTTTGTATTGATAGCAATCATTTGGTTTATTCCCCGACGCATTACCTAATATGACCTTACCAATTTCTTTATTTAGCTTGGCGATCAATTTTAAAAACTCTATGAAATGTCCTCTATATAAGGATCCTTCAGACTCATCATGATCCCGAAAAGATAACCCAGCATTCAACAATCCATGAGCACATAAACCGAAGTACTTATCGAATTCTATATTCTTTCTTTCTTCTTCTCAGTTTTTTTGTCATATGCCACACTATAGATTGATCATCTTTAATAAGGCTTCCCCATCTTGTACGACTTTATTGTGAAAACTACTTACTACTCCTTCACCAACAGTTCATTTAGTTTTTCTTCTTTCTTGTGCCAACACCGTACCCCATCACATCACTCAAATGCCTCTTTTTTGCTTCCAACACCGTACCCCATCACTCACAAATGCCTCTTTTTTTTTTGATACTATGAAACAGTAGCAATATAAGCAATACACTTTATTTCCGTTTTTACACTATATTCCAACCATTTCCTGCGATCCGGTGTACATTTCGGATTAAATCGTCTTAACTTATCCCCACTACCTACTTGGGTTTGTGGAAAATCTTTTTTTTCCCTTGTGGTTGACACGGACCTCTAAGCAATATCTTCGTCTAATTTCATCTTTTTGACTAGGATGATAAGATGATATTGGTTCCCTTTCGGAAGGATCCCATGGAAGATTATCCAATCTATTTTCAATGGTTTACTACTTGAGAGGGAGTTAACATTTGAATTTGATGGATGTCTTTTGAAGAAACTTTTAATTCCAGTCTGCATCCTACCTAAATATTAAATGTCAAGGTTAACAAAAATGTTCCACAATCATGTTATTAAGTAAAGTAAAGTATAAAAACTTAAAAATTCAAACAAGCATTTCATTGAACACACCTTGTGTGCACAATCTAAACTCAAATAAACATACAAAATTTGTAAAGTATGGTTCAATTCAACATCAACACAAAGGATTAACCAAAAAAAATTACAACAAATTACAAATTATACATGTTAAAATTACTATTCTTACAAAAAATTAGAAAAAAAGGATAGAACTTCTTTGACAGTTTGACATACCTCGCGATGGTGGTGGACTGGTGGTGGCGGCCGGAGGTGGTGGCAGTCTGGCAAAGGCTAAGGGTGGGTGGTGTGCGGGCTGGTGGCCGAGGTGGTGCAACTGGTGCCGTGGTGCAGTGCAAGAGCAAGGAGGAAGACCGGAAGAGGGCCAAGAGGCTGCTGGTATGTGGTGTGAATGTGATTTGGCCGAGGGTTTGTTTAAACAATTAAACCCTATTTCTTCTATTAAAATCACTAAAAAAAGCAAAAAAAAAAAAAAACAAAAAGGACAGAGGCTGTAAAAGACTCGAACCCGAGACCTTCGGTAGTAGAAAAGAGCTCCTACTATCACAGACCAGCATACACTTTTAGTTTAAGGTTCTACTACTTCAAATATTAAAGGGTTCTTCTAATTTTTTTATATTTTTAACACTATAAATTTGAAAACCGAACGGGTTCCCGAGAACCCCTTATTTACATATAGATCCGCCCCCTGAATACGCCACGTTATTGTGTCAATACTTCATGTGTCAAATGCCACTTTATTGTATAAAATATTTTCATTATCTGTGATATGTATTCATCATATTGTTATATGTTTTATTTATTTTATGTTATTTTTATCATTTTTCATATCATTATATAAATTAATTTATTGTTATTTTATCGTTGTGTATTACAACTAGAGAACTAGAGGTATACAATGATATTATCTTATTAATGTTTTTTTACAAACTCATTGTGTGCAGTATAACACAATGATGAGCAACAAGCGCAATGAGATTTTATCATTATGTTTTACATTTTATACCATTTTATGTTGTTTTAGATTAATTAATTACTAATTTATCATAATGTCTTACATACTAGGTTTACATAATAGTGTTATTTAACCATTTATATTTTTTTAGAATTAATCATTTTAGAAAAGCACAATAATATTTTGAAAAATTCAATATAAAATTTATAATAAATTGCACTAAAAACACAATGACCATCAGATTTCATATGACCTAAAAACATAATAAAAATATTATCTTTTTATATAATAATACTGTACTCGTTTTAAATATAATAAACGTTCATTTTTATGGTTTTATTTTTATAAAAAAAAGTATTGTATATAAAAGTTATAAATATTTAAATAAAGTAAGAGAATTTGAAAAAAAACTGGAAAATGTCTGTCTAAAAGTAAATTGTTGACAAATTTTTTTTATCTAGTTTTGCTTAGAGGATCGAGACTTGAACCATGACTTCCCTATATTTACATGTCACGTATATTTTATCTTAACTAGTTGGGGTAAGAATTAATGGTACTTATTATTTATCTAGTTTTAAAAGATAATAAAAATGTAAATGTTTTTATCTTTGATGTTCTCCTTTCTTCTACTTTTAATTAAGTTGTGCCAAGGTTTTATTTTTAATTCATTTATGAAGTCATCTCCTTTTCTAAACGATCCGTTAAATAAACCGATAAAATATCATTAATTAACAACGACTCGGATATAATAATATTCGTAGTCATCATCTACCATCTTCTCGTCGTTTCACAATAATTTATCTGCCTTACGGTACAGTGGCATTAATGGATTATCATATCATAATAATCAAGTTGCTGCTTTTTCCCAGGGTATATTTTTTTAATGAAAAAGTGTTGCTATCAACATATTCGATTATTTGAGATTGTGATTGCTTTCTCGTGATCTCATTGTAGTTTGGAATGACATCCTGTATCCCGTCGATTTTATCTAATTTGGATCTTATGAAATCCATAATCAGTCCAATCTCATTTAGAGAAGAATTATAATGCGCGTTATTATTAAAGATTTACTTAGGAATGAAAAGGGTATGCACGACATTTCTTTGGGTCATTTATTCAAATTGAATAATTTTTGAATATAATCTCCTATTCAAGGGATAAAAGTCGAATTTAAAAGTACGACATTAACCATCGCCAATAGGGTGTTTTTTATTGTTTTTTCTTGACACGTACAAAATTTTTTTCCTTCCCCCGGTAGGGGTGTTTGCTTTACATACATATAATAAAGTCAATTTTGTTTATAAATTTTAATGGTAAATGACAAAAATGATGAAGATGTGACAATATTTTTGGGTTTTTGAGTCTTTTTATAAGGAAGGTTTTTATGGATTTTAAAGGATCTTTTGCTATAGTAGGTAACTAGGCACATTTTTAGATGTTTTTAGGATCAATTCCTTACTAATGCCGCTCTTAGGATTGTTGATTAGTTCTCATTAATAAAGTTAACATGGACAACCATATATTTCTAGGTGGCCACTTTGTTGTAGGTATTATACAACTATACAAAGTGAAACTTAATTTTAAAAAATTCAGTCTATAATTTAATTAAAATGCTGCATATACAGTTCAAGTGTTCTTAATGAAAACTATTTTCAAATTGCTACAAGACCAAAGTAGCAAAATAGTGGTGAAATTATCACTTCTTTCATGATCGATCAATTAGTGGTGAAGTTATTACTCATGAAAATTAAATTGTGTGAAATTATCATCGAAAGATGAAATTATCACGTAACAATACTTGCCGCGTGATAATTATTCTTCCGTGATAATTTTGCCATTGCGTGTTCATCTCTGCGTGAATAATTCTACCCATTGCGTCATAATTTCATCCATAACGTTTCTTCTTGCATAATAATTTTGTATACTTTGCAAGTAAAATACACTTATTAAAATAATTTTCCCATCAACTAGATACAAAACTAATAAATTAAGTTACAACTTTCTGATATAGTTCACTTGTATTATTCGTAACCAATTGGATCAACCCGAAAATATATACAAACATGTATAATTGATGTAACATACTTCGATTTCTCTTATTATTAAACCCGACTAATAAAACTGAATACATAATCTTATATTTATAGTAAACATAAACTAATTATAACTCAACTCAAATACTATTTAAATAATCATATAGATAAACTAATGATTATGTATTCCTAACAAACCGATAACTACTAATTAATTAAACCAAACTTTTTGGTTCACTCATTGTTTGTTTTTACTTTGTTCAAATTAAACCCTTTACTGATAAACATATCAAGATTAGATTCTTTATTCACCCTCTTAATCTTGATATTAACTTTCACTTCTCATTTATGTTTAAAATCGTTCATCTCCTCGATCTCTTCTGGACCCTTACCCTGCCCACATCCTATATCTTTCGGTTTGAACCTCTATTTTTTTACAACACTTTTTTTGAATCCAAACTTGTTTCCTTGATGTGTACTTCTTCTCCGATCGTTTATGCCGCCTGCTTAGTATCCTCCAATTAAAAAACTAGGTTGTTGCTTTTTTGTTTTTACTTGGCTGCTGAGCGAGAACCTACCACTATGTTGTTTCAATTCGTTTCCCGCGCCTACTGTCGGATTATTCTGCCAAAGAACTAACCGCCTGCTAATCCGTTCTTTTTCTTGACGAGGAGAAAAATCTGTTGTTGATAAGAAACATATTGTTGATCGAACTTACATCATTGATTGTTTTACGCGTTGTCTTTTTCTATCTCGCTTTTTTTTCTTGATGGCGGCTAACAAAGTTAGGTGAGGTGTGTGCTTCACTTTTATGCTAGGTTGCTAATCTCCTTTCTCGAATAATTTCAGTCACAATCATTTCACATGCTTGCTTGCTAATCCCCTTTCTCTTTATGTTATCTCAAATATTATGCCAACACTATAGCATATCCACCTTTTGCTATTTTTTTTCTCTACGATTATATATTGCAACAACGCACCAATCTTTGTTGCTGCTCTCTAGACTTTCTGGCTCAAAACTGCATCTTCTTCTTCTCAATTTTTTCCTTTCTTTTTTCAGTTACGATAATTATTCATAATTAATAAATGAAAATTGTTACAAGTCGATTCTTCCATTGTCTTTGTCTCTCCTGGTCGAGTTTGGATGCTATTTCTCCTTGATAGTCAAACCATTTTCTTCTCCCCCCTTAAATTCTGATCGACTCTACATAGGTCGTAATCTTTAGTTCTCATGCCAATTGTTTGAGTAACCAATTGGATCAAACAAAAAATATATGTAAACATGTATAATTAAAGTAACATACTTTGACTTCTCTTATTATTAACACTCGACTAATAAAGTTGAATACATAACCATATTTTATAGTAGACATAAACTAATTCTAACTCAACGCAAATACTATTTAAATAAAGATAAACTAATAATTATCTATTCCTAACAAACCGATAACTACTAATTAATTAAACAAAACTTTTGGTTTCACTCCTTGATCTTTTTATACTTTGTTCAAATTAAACACTTCAATTATAAACATATCATTCTTTATATATAACATATCATAACATAAAAGCATGTTATAAGATTAATTATATTTTACTAATAAAATCTTCTTTTTAGATTGTTGTATAACAAAGAAATTTATAACTTATAAAGCTATATCAATCCAATATTACTACCTTGTGACCATCAAATGTCCAAAAGAGTCTAGCGAGTTCTAGAAAACACTTGTTGCGATTCACTTTCTCTTTTTTCAGGGACACTTGATGAATAGTTAGATCCGGTGGCATCTTTTACAAGATTTTGAAGGATTTTGCATATATATTTCTCCACAACATATTCATTTCTTCACTTGAAAACACGCATAGCAGGGTTCATGGTGAGTTTATTCACAAATCACAAGGTATTATTTAAACCCTAAAAATCAAGGTTTCACAGAAGTCTAATAATTCTTCTTTTTGAAAATCCTTTAGGTATCGTGCATATCGTAATTGATTGATTGGATTTGTGATTCAAGTTCTTCCTTTGCACGTGTTTTATACTGTTTTTCTAGCTCTACTCTCTTTCTTATTGGGTTCTTTCGATCAATAAATTCCACGTTGAGAAAAACATAAACTTTTGATTATGATGTGTAACCAGTTGTATCAAGACCCCTACTCGCATCAGGGGCGTAATAATGTGAAAGAAAAGCTAACGAAAAAACGTTATCGTAAACCTGTGCGTTGAAAGTAAGGAAAACGCAACCCGCGAAACTTCATATAAAAAACCAAAACCGTCAAACACTTGCGTTGCGGTGAGGCGGTGATAATATTTGAAGCTTAATATAAAGAAGAAAACTGTTAATGTACGACCTTGTTTTGAAGAATACATGTTATATTAAAGTGGGTTTATAGCAACGAAAATTTGACACCTTATAGCGACGACATGTCGTCGCTATAGCTTATTTTGCTCTATAGCGACGACTTATCGTCTCTATAGACTTAGTTCGCATAAATTAGTCGTAATAGGCAAAGTGTCGTCGGGATAGATGTCGTCGGGATATTTGTTTTCTTTTTTTTAAAAAAGGAAAATGACCTATAGCGACGATTTGTCGGCGCTATAGGTCTTTTTCATATTTTTCTGATTTTTTAAAATTTTTGTCATGGCGACGACATATCGTCGCCATTGATCTTATTTTATTTAATTTTTGTCATTTTATGTAGGAAATTATTTTTTTTTTACAAATTTAACAAACATATAATCAATAACAATCCAATGCAAGTTTAACAACAAATATTCATACAACTTAAATTTAAGTTTAACAAACCAATAATTCATCACATTAGTTTAAAGTTCAACAAAATCTAACAAAAATACAACGCTAATGACCACCCAGGTGGTTGTTGCGGCTGCCAGTAGCGCCTCATTCCATTTGGCTCTTGAAGCAATCGTTGCATTTCTTGTATTTTTGCTGCTGTTTTTGTTGTATGTTTCTTGATTTTGTTGTTGATGTTGCCTAAGTTCTACAACTTCATCTTGCAATGTTGTGTTAGAGGTGGTTGCGAGCTAGAAAAACAGTGGTATCTCACCACGCGACTCCACCTCATAATGTCCCTCGCCTTTGACCTAAGGCACGATCAATGCATTGAATATCATCAACAGCAGAGATGTCTCCACCGTTGTCGCTAGAGGATCTCACATACTCCTCTTGAATTCTTTCCCTGCATTAAACATATTGAAAATATTAGTTTAAATGGGTTATTTTGACCCAACACACTTAAACATACTAGAATCAATCAAAAGTTAGTTTAAATGGGTCATTTTGACCCAAACACACTTAAACATACTAGAATCACATAAAATTAGTTTAATGGGTCATTTTGACCCAAACACACTTAAACATACTAGAATCAATCAAAATTTTCAAATTGGTCATTTTGACCCAACACACTTAAACATACTAGAATCACACAAAAGTTAGTTTAAATGGGTCATTTTGACCCAAACACACTTAAACATACTAGAATCAATCAAAGTTAGTTTAAATGGGTCATTTGATCCAAACACACTTAACATACTATAACCACACAAAAAGTTAGTTCAAATGGGTCATTTGACTCAAACACACTAAACATACTAGAATCAATCAAAAGTGAGTTCAAATAGGTCATTTGACCCAAACACACTTAAATATACTAAATCACTCAAAATTAGTTCAAATGGGTCATTTTGACCCAAACACACTTGAACATACTAGAATAACCCAAAAGTTAGTTCAAATGGGTCATTTTGACCCAAATACACTTGAACATACTAGAATCTTCAAAGTTAGTTCAAAGGGTCATTTTGACCCAAACACACTTAAACATACTAGAATCACACAAAAGTTAGTTTCAAATGGGTTATTTTGACCTAAACACACTTAAACATACTATAATCCATTAAAGGTTAGTTCAAATGTCTTTTGACCCAACACACTTAAACATTCTAAAATCACTCAAAAGTTAGTTCAAACTTCCCTAGTCCGATTTGCATTGCATTCACCCATACGCCCTTCTTGAAATGCATCTTCTGAAGAGATTAATCGGACGACTCCCCTGTGAATAATAAAAATTCTTAGAAATGCATCTTCCGACAGTTAATACTTTTTTTTATACTAACAGTTATACTTTTACCTCCATATGTCTCTTCTGGTGCATATGATTGGCTCCCATGGAAACTCGGATAGCGTTGTTTACCTCTGTTTAATTTGTTTGGCTCAGATCGGCTCCTATAAACGGGATCTAAGAATACTCATTAATCACCTGAGCCCATGCTTGCGGATCAGTTCCCTCAGGAGGACAAATGAACGCTGTTTCCACATCATCATAACCACCCACATCATCAAAATGAGATTTTAGATCTTGCTTTCAATCTTTATAGGCGCTTTGACACTCGGCAGTGATTCCGAGCCTTATGCCTTTCCACTGTTCGAATTCCCTCCATCTAGCAAGATCAAAATATTTCTGCAAAGCATGTAATTAGAAAACATGTAACACTTATATAATTAAAATACAATAAAAACATAACATTGTATACTTACAAAAGTGTGGGATATATGGCTGTTTTAAATTCATCGGGAACAGCTTGCTAACTGGGATAATGGAAAGGAGCAACCTTACTAATCTCATAGAGATTAACCTTATAAAATCCGATCTGTTCTCTCCAACAAACTTATATTGGCCCCCTTGCTTTCAACTTCAATCGGTAGTGATTGGCCTTTATTTTGCTCAAATTTTTTAAATAATTTAATGTTTTTTTTTCCTTTTGATCTTTTTTTTCTTACGGTTGTGCTACATTAATATATACAATTGAAAAGTTAGGAAACAGAGATTATTTCAACATAAAGATGTATTTTTTAACTTTAACAAATAAGTTATAAGACTTGCAACCTGTTGGGATCCTATTGGATCCCCATACGGAGGTAGATGTCCGCCATCCCCGCCATGTCCTCGAGCAATATATGTTGACATGCTTCAACAAAAATAGACAATAAACATTAACAATATACCTATGCAAAGATAATAAACATTAACAATAACACATATAAAAATTAGTATGTTGTAAATATAATAATAAACGTAAACAATAAACCTAAACAAATAATAAACGTACTTTCAATCGGAATCATCACTACAATAAGGGTATCTACTAGATCATCTTCTTCGTCATTTTCGTTATCATCATTTATATCATCTTCCTCATCAGAATTGTATTCGTCTTCATCTTCATCTTCTTCATTATCATCATAAAATTTTCATCTCAATGAATTGTGCACTTGATTCACTAACATCTAAAGTCGACTTTATGGCAAGTAGCCTAGTCGACTACCAATTTACCAAATCTATCTGATTGCGCTATTGTAAGCATTTGTCTCATTATCAATGATTGTGCACTTGATTCACCAACTTCACAGCCTGAGTCGACAACCCAAGTTATAATCAGATGATTATGTGTCATGCAATATAGCTATCTCGTTAACAACACTCATGTTGGATGATCCCCAAGTTTCGATGGTGAACGTCTTCAACAACCCTTCAATTGTCGGTTGTTCGAGAAGGATCTTCAAGATAAAACACCTGTTTAGCTTGTGTGGCTAAAATGTACTGATCATCATCATACCATGTGTCACTGACGTCGATAACAGTGACATTGTTTTGCTTGATTAACCTCTTACCAAATGTTTTGAACCATTTATAATGAAATAGTACAACCAAGTAACCATCTATGTAGTTCAACTCTAAGATCTCCTCTAGCTGACCATAAAATGGAGTATCGTCTTCCTCCTATTGAAACAACACCATTGTTTTGAGTAGTGTGTCGAACATCACGACTATGAACCACAAATCTAACACCATTTACTATGCAAGCAGTGTAAGAATATGCGTTTAAAGGACCATGTGCAATGCCTTTAATTCTTTGATACCCCCTTAAGACAAAGAAGAAGAGAAGTGATGAGGATGATGATGCTGATGATATGTATTAGCTTTATACTTAACCATGAAAAATTCTGTTTTCATACTACTCCAGGAAATTTAGATTCAAATTCCTATTTAGTCACTAATTTAGTTGCAATTGTTTAGTACAAACCAGTGTAATGATTTGTAGTCATCTTCACACAGCGCAATGATTTTCTTTTATACATTGGTCGACATTGTGATGAAAACACATGGAATTGTCTCTTTGGGATGCTAGAATCTGCATTTCTATCGGGTCAGTTGAATTTGGTTTGCATACCTTCAAGATACATAGAGCAGAATGTCAATGCCTCATCTGCAACATAACCTTCTGCTATTGAGCCTTCAGGTCTAGCTTTGTTTCTAACATATGCTTTGAGCTTTTTCATATATCTTTCAAAAGGATACATCCATCTCATATAAACAGGACCACCAAGAATAGCTTCTTCAGGTAAATGAGAACTAAATGACTACTATATAGCAAAAAATGCCGAGGATATATCAATTCCAAATTGCACAGTATCTTTACCACTTCCTCATTTGTTTTATACATATCACTCATATTTACTAATCTTGCACATATTTTCTGAAAAAATGTACAAAGGTCATGATTGTTGTTGACAACATTTTTGAGACCAGACTTTCACCCGGATCGGTAGCAATCGTTTCATTAGGATGTGATAATCATGAGACTTTAACCCGATTATCTTTGAATAATAGAAAGCACTTTGTGGTGGTAGACCTTGTTGTTTTCCTTTACTAGCCATAAATAAGGTCGAATACCCATATTTTGCAAGTCTTGTCTTGCTTTGTGTCTATTGATTTTTCATTCATTAGCACAGTACCCAACAAGCTCTCACAAACATTTTTCTCTACATGCATGCATCAAGATTGTGTTTTAAAATGGAGTGAAGACCAATATTCCAGCTCAAGGAAGATACTCCGTTTGGTCCAATTCAACTTGGTGCAGCACGCTTTCTTTTCACACCTCCATGTGTAGGATGTTTCCCTGGAACACGTCATGGAGGCTTTGTAGTTGTTTTAAGATTTGTGTATTACTCCAACTTCTAGAGGATTCTCTTGTCTCTCTTTTGCCATTGAACAAAAGATCATCTCTCAAACTATGTTTTTTTGTCAAGAATCGTCTATGACCAATAAAAGTTATTTTATTTGTTATAGGGCACGAGTTGTGTCTATTACAAGTAGGGCATGCCATATAAACTTGACCACTCCATCCAGACATAGACTACGAGCAGGATAATCGTTATAGTCCATAATAGAGCTGAACGCATCCTGAATACAGTTTTGGTTGATGCATCTCTCATTTGAACTCCTTCGGCCCATAACATTTTCACTCATCTATTAAGGCCTTACAAAACATCAATGTCATTTCCAGGAATTTAGTCCCGGAATAAGCAAGGTCAACATAAAGAAGCTCTTTCATACATAACATGGTGTGTGTTATATGTTATCAACACCACTGGGCCACATACTGTAAGATTGACTCATGTTACCGAATGATTAAAACCACCGCAGCCAACCAAACGTAGATTTCTGGTTCTTTGGTAAAATCAGGAAATTTTTCATCAAAGTCTTGCCATGCCTTCCATCAAGTGGATGAAGCACCATACCATCCGTTGAGCTTCCAGTATAATGCCATGTCATTTATTTTGTTATGAATCTTGAGCTATACATTCGTCGAAGTCGGGAAGTTAAAGGAAAGTAGCGCAACACTTTTTGAGGTACTTTCTCCCCTTTGTGTTTTTGTCAACCCATCTACTCTCGTTCAAACCGGAAAATTTTGCATCAAATCATTTTTTTTCTTCGAAACGATCACAATAGATAATGCAAGCATGATAGATTCATAATCCTAACCCAATCTTCTTAATCTCTTCTTAGCTCATGGTATGAGGCTGGAATTGATTTTCTTTAGGAATGCAACTCTCAAAAACTCTAAAAGTTTGTTAAATGAACTATCCGTCCATTTGTTGATAACCTTGATATGCATCAATTTTTCTAAAAAGTTTAAAGAAGACATCCAACTACAACTGGGGTTAACTCAGTATGCAGCTCCTTAAAAATCATCAAACTCCGGGTCAAAACCAGTTCCAACTTCGTCTACATTTTCTTTGTAACATTCTGCTCCGCCATAACATCATCAATTGCATCAAACATCTCATTATTTGTTGCTGGAATAGATTTTCTTGGAGCAAAAAGGTCTTCTATTTCTGAAGCATGTGGATATTTCTCACCATGATAAGTCCACGTCGTATATGATTGTAGAAGCCCATTGTCATGTATGTGGATATAAATATATCCAGATCCTGCCTACCCCATTGCAGTATCGTTTACACGGACAAAAAGCTTTTCCTAACTATCGACAGTGGTTCTTGGCAATTTCTAGAAAGCTATGAAGACCTTTTATAAATTCCGTAGAACTCATTTCGTAATTTAATCAAACTCTTATCAATTGTCATATCTATAGTGGTATAAAAACATGAAAATACAACTTTATCAATTAACATATACAATACCCAAGATATACTAACATTAAAGTCTTATACACTACTATACATACATACAGCATAATCACCCACACAAATCACTTATAGTTATACAAGTATACAAACATACAAATAGACAACATACTTACATACACAATTACAAAAATACAAACGCTTACATACAAGTATACAACATACTTACATACACACTTACCAGTATAACAACATCTTACATACACAATTACAAAAAAAAACATATAATATACTAATGAACAAACCTAATAAACATAAATACATACCAAATTAACATAATTACATACATATAACATATACATAAACAACTAAATACATCAACCATATACTATAAAAACACATATAAAAATGCATACAAACTTAAACCATGAAATAATATAGTGGCATTTCATCAACACTTGGTGGTCATAACCTAATCTAACATCAAACCCATATACACTTACATAATATACATTTTTACAATCATACAAGCCTATCACAAATATATTCACTAACAACACTTAAATCATAAGCGTTAAAAAACGAATTTCATACTTGAAAATCTGTAAATCCTTTAATTTCAAGTTTTAAACTTTAATCTTACCTAAAACATAAAAATTTAGATAAACTTATAAAAACAAGATTATATACTTCATTATAGTAAAAAAAACATCATTCTTACCTTCAAACTCCAATTTAATGCCAAATAAGCCTATAAACCGAGATGAAATCTGGAGAAGAAAGTGGGGTTTTTTTGGTTGAAAAATGGGGCAGGAGGTCTGAAATACGATTTAAGGGATTTGCACTCTATAGCGACGAGAAGTCGTCCCTACAGAGTAAAAATAGTCGTCCCTATAGATTCAAAATAAAAGAAATGAAAAAATCCTTATCCCGACGATATGTCCTCGGGACAAATAACACATTTATTTTTGTTTTATTTCGTACGTGAATGGTAAAAAAAGCAAAACATATAAATTTAATATTACTTATCCCAATGACTTGTCGTCGGGAAAGAGAAGACAGAGTTTTTTTGTTTTATTTTTTTAAGCGAAAGGTAAAAAAAAAAAGAAAATAATTTTACCTACAGCGCGACAAGTCGTCGGAGATAGAAGTTTTTATTATACCGCCTTTTTTTTGTAGCCGCGCGCAACTATGTCCCGACGACATATCGTCGGGATAGACTCAAAGGGTTGAATTTTTGACTTTTAGCTTTACCAAGGACATGTCGTCGGCACAGAGTCTCCTTTACCAACGTCATATGTCGTCACTATAGCCTTTGTAGGTATAGGGTAAAATTGTTGTAGTGACACTTGATGAATAGTTAGATCCGGTGGCATCTTTTACAAGATTTTCAAGGATTTTGCATATATATTTCTCCATAACATATTCCTTTTTTCACCGGAAAACATCGCATAGCAGGGTTCATGTTGAGTTTATACACAAATCATAAGTTATTATTAAACCCTAAAAATCAAGGTTTCACACTCTACGTGATGAAGTCTAATAATTCTCCTGTTTGAAAATCCTTTAGGTATCGTGCGTATCGTAATTGATTGATTGGATTTGTGATTCAAGTTTTCTTCTTTGCACGTGTTTTATACTGTTTTTTTAGCTCTACCATCTTTCTTATTGGGTTCTTTCGATCATAAATTCCACGGTGAGAAAAACATAAACTTTTGATTATGATGTGTAACCAGTTGTATCAAGACCCTACTCGCATCAGGGCGTAATAATGTGAAAAAAAGCTACCGACAAAACATTATCGTAAACCCGTGCATTGAAAGTAAGGAAAACGCAACCCGCGAAATTTCATATAAAACCAAAACCGTCAAACACTTGCGTTGCGGTGAGGCGGTGATAATATTGAAGCTTAATATAAAGAAAGAAACTGTTAATGTACGACCTGTTTTGAAGAATACATGTTATATTAAACGGGTCCACTTATCCGCTAAAATTATTAATGTTAATATAGTTTAATAATTATTATAAATAATTTAATAATTTAAAATAACAATGTTGTAATGAAATATTTAAACAATTAAAAATATTTAAGATGATAAAATAAGCACGTATAATTTATATTTTAAAAAAAAATCATAAGTTATAAGTTGGAGGGGAAAAAAAGTTGTTAAAAAAAATCAAAACATAAAATTAGCTTGGATGATTTATGCGTTTGTGCGATTACTTGAACAATATAACGTACAATTCGATTTTAAATGAAATTTACACTATAATGTAGATTAAAATACACGTGTCACAACGGTATGTTTAGAATTTTATAAATTTGTACATTTTAAATTAAAGAGAGATACAAAAATAAACAACAAATTGTGAAGTGTAGCAAAGTTAAAACAAATAGTTAAACATAGAGTATATCATTATAGCTAATTTTGAGGGGATCGAAATGTAATTTTTTGAGTTGGTAAATGTAAATTAAAAATGTTGACGCAAACACTAACGAAGACATTTATTAAAGGCCTGTATAATACACATAAACAGTTTGCTTTTGTCTTTTAATATTATTTATTGAAATGGACGTTGTCGACAGTACCCAACTTTTGAGATTTGTCTTTAATATTAGGTTTTTCTTTAGTAGTGTAGCAAAGTTAACAAATAGTTAAACATAGAGTAAATCATTATAGCTAATTTTGAGGGGATCGAAATGTAATTTTTTGAGTTGGTAAATGTAAATTAAAAATGTTGACGCAAACACTAACGAAGACATTTATTAAAGGCTGTATAATACACATAACAGTTTGCTTTTGTCTTTAAATATATTTTTGAATGGACGTTGTCGACAGTACCCAACTTTTGAGATTTGTCTTTAATATTAGGTTTTTTTAGTATAACCACTTCATACCCTAGCATATAATTCAGTTACGTGTGTCTATAGTATCAGAAGGTTGTGTAAGCCTACTCTCTAAGTTTTGTCTTTTGTGATAAAACTTTTAGTCTTAGAGAGTTTTGTGCATCCCTCTTCTTTAACCTTTTGCTGCTAGTAAATAATGTCATGATACTTGTTTTCTTCATGGATTTTTTATATTTATTTACAAAAGAAAAAAAAGAGAATTTTTCTGAGCGAGAGGTTTGTTTGGGGGTAACATCTTTACTCCCTAGGATATAAGTAAAGTTTGCATCATTTTATTCTCTTAAGGCCCTACCACACCAGTTAAATTTTGCTAAGTATGTTGTATGTTTGTTTTTTTAAAGTTACAAAAAGTTAATACAACTAAAGAATAGGTCTTTGGTCCAATGATAATGATGAATGCTCCTTGACCAAATGATGAAAAATTAAACCTCACAATAACTATATAGGTGGATTTTATGTGATGGAAAATCAGATGGCGTCGTTATACATATTTTAATTGATTGATTGAACTTGATATTCAAGTTCATCTGCACGTGTTTTGTAATGTTTTTAGCTCTAGATACTTTGTTATAAGTTGCATCTAGTAAATTTCACGTTGAGAAAAACTAAAACTCTTGATTATAACGTGCAATATTGAAATGGACGTTACAGGCAACACCCAAGTGGTGGCCTTTGAGGTTTATATCACATCATACGTCTTATATATGCATCTATTATGAACAATGAATTTTAGTATTCAATTGTGTTTTTGCCTTATTGATGGGAGTTTAAAATGTCATTTTATTACTTCTAACTTATGTTAACAATATTCTTTCAATTATTAACACTGTAGATGAAATTAATGAATTAAGGAAATAAACAGTGGCTACCCAAAATTTTATCATGGGGGTCGGAAATTATAAGAATTGGTTGTGTTTTGTCATGGTCCGGTTTAGATCGGGTCAGATCACATAATAAGAATATAAAAAACCAAATAAAAACAAATAATTTGATAACTGATCTACCAGCATATTTGAATTTTCAAATTAACATTAACATTAACATTTAACAGTCAAAGCCGGCTCGTGAGTTGCTTGGATCGGCTCGCCAAAAGCTTGGTTCCAGCTTGAGCTTAAACGAGCTCGAGCTCATATTATGGCTCATATAATAAACAATCTTGAGCCGGCTCGAGAGTATAAATAAATCTTTTTTATTTGTATAATTTTAATTTAACCCATTAAATATATATTTTTATAAATAATTGTTATAGTTAATGAAACTATGATAAAAAATATTTTATAATAATCAAGAGAGCCTAAGTCGGGCTTGAGTTTGAAATTTTTCTTACTAGCCGAGCTTGAGTCTTAGAAATAAAGTTCAACACGAGCCGAGCTCGTGCTCGAGTTCAATTTAAGGGATAAGGCAAAGCAATTTCAGCAAGAGCCTAGACGAACACACACTCGACTCGACCTGTCTACGCTCCTATTTAACACTTATAGTAACATTCACATAATCAAATATACAAGCATATATTCCACTAATAATTAGATAATCTAATCTAAGCATCTACTAGTCAACAATCTAAAAACTAATTTATCAAATTATTAATTAATAAGATAAATGAAAAAAATTAGTGTTTTATTAGGGTAAAATTTTGTATAAATTATTAATTGGTCAATTGGGTTTAGTTAAACAATCTTAACAAGTCAATAATTAAATGAGTTACGAGCTTAATTAACTAAGACTTGAGGTATCGAAAATAGTATTTAACATTAGACTTCACCATCCAAACTAATTATTCTGTATTTTTTAATATTTTATGGGGCCGGTTTTAGAATTTCTTAGAGGTTGATGTCTAAATTTCCTTTTACTCGGTCTCAAAATTTCATGAGGGTCGCTCGGTGTTAAAATGTCATAAGGGTTGGTTTGGACTTGATCATATATATAACTTTAGAAAAAAAATTCATGTGATCCCACCCGAAAGGCTAGGTACGCCCCGGGAAATAAACTAAGAATAATTTTTTTTTAACTTTTCCTTAACACCAACATATTATAAAACAAAGCCGTCAAACATGTTTTAATCTGCAAGTTAATAACTAATTAATTAATCTAAGTACATCTTATTAAGAACAGCAAGTCTCAAGGTGTCTTCTTGATCACCAGTGAACCCATTAGGAACCTTCACAATAACATCTTGTAGCATCAGATCCTTCACACTTGATACACTAGCATACCGAACCCTTAACCCAAGGCTTCTAAGTGCATCCATCAGTTTCGCTGCAGGATAGTTAACATCCGCTGATTGAACCCGAATCATCACTTCTGTTCCTAGTGATTTCACCTCGACTTCAACCTGATTAGCTGGTGAATGACCAGCGATTCCCCTTGAATTATCAACATCGTTATAATCATAATGTTTAAACTTCAATTGGGTCTTGTTTTTTGAACCTGTTGGTGATGATCGTGATCCTGTTATTTTTTCTAGTGTTTCAATTTTGGACTTGAGCTCATTGATGTAAGTTACTGCATCAGCTAGTAGAGAGGCTTTGTCCATCTTTGAGACGTATGGAACCACGCTTCGGAGCGCGTAGAACCTATGGTTTAACTTCTCTCGTCGCTGGCGCTCCGCCTCTACATGGTACCCAGGTGACATTATGTCTGCAGGAGCAACCTTTGATCGTCTTCCACGCCTCTTAGGCGTGATTGTAGTGTTGTTGGCAGATGGCGAAGGGCTGTCGGTTTCGAATGGATCTGAATCAGAAGACGACATCTTCATCTTCTTCTTGCTCATCACTTCTTCTTGTCCTTCTTCACTTGCTTGATTCTGAGGGCCTAAAAGTTGATCAATACACAATAAGACACTCATCTTTATACCTAATGAAAGATTAAAAATGTGCCATCTGTGCATCTCATCATTTTTTTCTCTTTCTATCTATGAAATAATAATATATATTAAATAACAACTAAATTAAAAACATAATTTTAATATTAAATAACAATAATATTGAAGGTAATGATTTTTTAAAAAACAATTACCAGTTTATGATAATTTTATAAATCTTATTTAACTCATGTATACATGAATTCCTAACCTAACCTAACCTAGTTTATTATAAGTGATAAATAATGTAATACTATTAAACACTAAATTAGTTTAGTATTTATTAGACAATGATATGGAAAGATAAAGATGTTTATGAAATATGCATTGTTTAGGAAATATTTTAAGGTGTTAATGGTCAACATCTTACCTTGATTAGGGATTTCAAGTTCATCAACAATATTAGTGACATTGGCATTGAAAAAGCTATCAGGATCGAAGACGGATTTCGTTAACTGGATCAGACCACGGTCATGTGTCGCAGTATCACACGAACCCAATTCAACAACACCATTAGAAGTAGGAATACAAACCAATGATTTGATTCCGCGTACTCTAACTTCTTCAGTTCTTCTACTGTTGTAATTCTTTAGCTCAATATCGCCAGCCAACCATAGGCACGATCCTGAACCATAACTCTCGCCAACGACATCATGCCCTGCCAAAAAGCACATCTCAACCGAAGACATAAACAACCATTGTGTATCACAAACGTCGTCGCGTCCAAACATTGGGTCATGGCCATTACTTGTTGAAGTAAGCAAGTCACTATTTGTGCTAGGAAAATAACCATCAGCCCATGATAGGACAAGCCGATTGTCAGTGTCTCTTGAGGCTTGCCAGAATATGGCGTAAAGCCACCTCTCGGGTCGGTTTTGGAGGATGAAATTGAGTCGGGTTTGAAGTGAGGATTGTGGCAAAGTGGCTAACGCCATGGCACGAGCCACTGGTACTTGTTGTGTTGTATAATGAACCCCGGTGACACTTGAGTTAGTGAGGGAATTGATGGAATTGAGGGTGGGGGGTGTGTGAGACATGTGCATATGTTTTTATAAGATCATGAATTGCATTCTTATTGTAAATTTGTAGTCATATATATATATATGACATCATTCATCTTTATGTCGGCATCATGAATTGCATTGTTATAACAGTAATTTGTCAATATATGTATTCTTATCGACAATTCATCTGAACCACACAAAATTTGGATTCAATGGATATGTCACATGCATGAAGGAGCTTTGGTTCTTCTATCTTTTCTTTTCTCGGCCGTACGTATTTTCGATTTCTTCGTAATCAAATTTGATATTATGCGATGCCTATTCGGTTAAAAAGAGCCATTTATAAATTGTTTTAAAAGTTTATAGTTTTCCAAGTATTTTTATTAAAAAATATGTGTTAAATATAATTGTTCTCATTGTAGAAATAAGACATAAACTACTTATGATATTAACTAAGCGAGTTTTACAGATCGTGTGTTGCGGTGTGGATTCTGGATTTACACAAGATTGGATACAAATTAACATTTAGAAAAATTGTATAACCGAAGTAAAACCATGACGTACACAAATGTAGCCTTTAAACATCTAGTTTGTTAGATATTATAAATATTAAAATATGAATTTTAATAAGTAATAAATATTAAAATTTAAAACCTAATTAAAATACAAAAAATATTTTAGGTACATAATATAAGAAAATAAAAATATTATATATGATCTCAATTGAATTTGGATAGATTTGGAGCCTATAACAGTACCCTCAATTTGAATCGGATTGAACTTTTAGGGCTATCAAATTTTCAAATACGAGTAATACGATCCGAAAAACCAAATAATCCGTTGTCTAATCCGATGAAAATCGCTAAATGATCGTAAATAGTTTAGGTAGTTGGATTAAAGTCTTTAGGACATACCTAACAATAATACTAGCCCAATTGATGGCAAATCAATTCTACAGGGAGTTGACTTCAGGCATGCATTTCCCTTCAAATGTAAAGCTTCAAAATCATAAGTCAGTCATATCTATGAAAACATTTTAGTCTTTAAACAAATTGAAAATATGTGTTTATATCGTCTAGTCAAAGTACAGCTAATAGTATTATGAATGTAGAATTCTCATCATGGCTTTTAGAAGGCAGATATGGTTCTACGGGTACACCTTACACAAAAATGTCCTAACGACACAAGGACGATTTTGATTCCTACTTTCGATACTGCTTTGATTAAACTCATATACTGATACATATATCTATGACAATGATGTTCTTTGAAATCCAACAGCAAAAAAGGTGAAAATGCAATCATTTGCTCAAAAAACAAGACAATTCGCCGAATAAAAAGATTGTCCTAAGCTCTTGTTACACAATCTTAATCAAACAAGAAGTCTGTATTAGGATAAGATTAGTGATAACTCAACTTCTTCCAAGAGTAATTCGCATCTACATCGCATTGTCCTGACACAACCGACAAACAACTTCCGCTCATTTTTAAGAGAGAACAATTTCCAATTAAGTTATGTTATAATATGACCATTAACAAGAGAAAAAAACAATGTTTAAATAAGATAGGTGTCTATTTTCCTAGATTTGTCTTTTAAAAACCAACTATATGAGTATATGTACCTTTTCAAAATTGACGTAGCCTAATGCACTGAAACTTTTAAGTACCTAACTTTTGTAATGGTCCATACATATAATAACACATACACAAACAAAAAAAAATGCTTAACATAGCTTCTTAAATCTACACTTCTATATTTCCTTAGGTAACTTTTGTGAATAACGTAACAGGAACAACAGCCTTTTCTCTTCACAACATATGCACAACACATGGCCTTTAGAATGGATGCCGCAATACTGCTATTAATATTAATAAAATTGGATATAAATGTGTTATGAATGTAAATAACATCATTTCAATGGCTTATCAATGTATATGTAGTCGTTTTAGTGGGAATTAGCCTTTACGGTTTATCCCGCCACAAGAGCCTGTACGTCCAGAATTCTTGAAAGCATAATAGATTAATATCAGTTCTCATTTCTTAAATTTTTTAAATGCATTAAATTATAATAATAAGAACATAAACGATGTACTAAATTCATTTTTCCCATAAAACTTTTTTTCATCATTTGGCCACTTCGCGTTCTGATCTAGTCAAACGGTTGATGTTGGCCTTGAGCATTTTGTAGTCGCCCATGTTCTCCTTAGTTTTCTTTAACTCGATTTTTTTTTTTTTTGTTTTTGAAGCTCATTAAACTCCATTAACTTACCCGGCCACCTAGTTTGCATAATTCCATTTACGTCAGATTAAGTTAAAACTACGCTATTTGTCTTCTCTCTTTTCTCTTTTCGAGCAGGCATTGTGGTTCTTCTTCAAACAGTAGTGTGTGATTAGTGTTATTCAAACTAACATGACAACTGTTAGATATTTTAGTGTAATTGGATTGACTAATGACCGATGTGATCATAATATCCATCAAACAAGTTAGGAGGTGTGGAGTGCACGCTTGTTTGAGTGTATTACGATCTTCGAAATTGAAAACCTTCTTAGAGGCGAAGGCCCTAAGCAATGGGGGTTCCAAGGGGGCAACGCCCCTTGGCGGGGGTCCGGGGGCAGCGAATTTTGATTTTTCCGAAATTTCACATGTGAAATTAGAGGGTAAAAAGTGTAAAATTTTAATATCAAAACTGCATCCGACAGTTTCATCCCTTCCCTGCAAATGCGAATTTTGAATCAATTGATGGTCACTCTCGTTTTTATTAGTTCACGAATTTATCACACTTAGATCCATACTTGTTCTTCGAATTGAGTTTTATCCGATTGAAAATTTGGAGTGAACCCAAATAGTTTCAATCTGATAGCGTTTCGCGACTTTCAATTTATCACGGTATTTATCAACAAAGATTGAAACTATTCGCTGTTGAAGATGACGGACGGTGATTCTGTGAAAGATATGACAAGCAAGTTCGCAAAGTTGGATAAGTTTGAAGGACAGGACTTTCGAAGATGGCAGAAGAAGATGCATTTTCTGTTGACTACTCTAAAGGTTGTGTACGTTCTAAGTACCCCCATGCCAGAATTAATGGAAAACGAGACTCTGGAACAGACAAGGAGGCAATGCAAGTGGGAGAACGATGACTACATCTGTCGTGGTCACATCTTAAATGGTATGTCTGATTCCCTGTTTGATATTTATCAAAACGTTGAATCTGCAAAAGAACTGTGGGATTCTCTTGAATCCAAGTATATGGCAGAAGATTCTTCTAGTAAGAAATTTCTGGTTAGTAATTTTATAAATTACAAAATGGTGGATTCAAGGCCTGTCATGGAACAATACAATGAATTGTTAAGGATTCTAGGACAGTTTGTTCAATATGATATGAAGATGGATGAATCTATCTTGGTTTCTAGTATAATTGACAAACTGCCTCCTTCTTGGAAAGATTTTAAACCTACTTTGAAACATAAGAAGGAGGAATTGAGTCTGGTCTAACTTGGTAGTCACTTTAGAATTGAAGAGTCTCTAAGGGCTCAAGAGGGTGACAAAGTTAAGGACAAGAGCATGGCTGCACCTTCACAAGTAAACATGGTGGAAGAAGGTGAATCATCAAAGAATGCCAACAAGTTTAAAGGAAAACGAAAGTTTAAAGGTAACAACAACAACAAAGGCCCCAACAAGAAGCCAAAGTTAGCATGTTGGAAGTGTGGCAAACCTGGTCATTTCAAGAAGGATTGTCGAGTTGATAAAGGCAAGAATGATGCTGGTCCAAGCGGATCTAAGGATCCGGGAAAGCAACAAGGTCAGATTTTAGTTCCAAATAATAATTCGGGTGAGAATTATGTATCACTAATTTCTGAATCATTTTATGTGCAGGATGATGATGTTGCTTGGTGGGTTGATTCGGGAGCAACTAGTCATGTGTGTAAAGATCTTCGTTGGTTCAAGGACTTCCAACCAATTGAAGATGGATCATTATTAAAAATGGGCAATGTTGCAACCGAACCAATCAAGGGAATAGGAAATGTAAAGCTTGTGTTTACTTCTGGAAAATGTTTAATATTAAATAAAGTGTTGTATGTACCCGGGATTCGAAAGAATCTGTTGTCTGGTATTGTATTAAATAATTGTGGTTACAAACAAGTGTTGGAAAGTGACAAATATATCTTGTCAAGACGTGGTACTTTTGTTGGATTTGGTTAGCTATGTAATGGTATGTTTATATTGAATTTGGATATTTCTTTTGGTAATGAATCTGTTTGTATGGCTTCAATTAGTTCTAGTAATAATATAAACAAATTAGAATTATGGCATGCTAGACTAGGACATATTCATTATAAAAGGCTAAAAGATATGTCTAAAATAAGTTTAATCCCTCCTTTTGATATGAACAATGAAAAATGCAAGACATGTATGTTGACTAAGATAACTAGACAACCTTTTAAAGATGTTAATAGGAAAAGTAAAGTTTTAGATCTCATACACAGTGACTTATGTGATTTGCATGCTACACCATCATTAGGAAATAAAAAGTATGTTATTACGTTTATTGATAATGCCTCTAGATATTGTTATATTTATTTATTGCATGCTAAGGATGAAGCTCTTAATAAATTTAAAATTTATAAACAAGAGGTAGAGCTTCATCAAAATAGGTTGATTAAAACTCTTCGTACCGATAGAGGAGGTGAGTATTATGATCCGGTGTATTTTCAATCCACTGGTATAATACATCAAACTACAGCTCCTTACACACCACAATAAAATGGTGTAGCAGAAAGAAAGAATAGAACATTGAAAGAAATGGTTAATTCTATGTTGTCCTACTCGGGTTTGAGTGAAGGATTATGGGGTGAGGCAATGTTAACAGCCTGTTATCTACTGAATAGAATTCCTAATAAAAAGAATAAGACTACCCCATATGAACTTTGGTACAAAAAGCCCCCAAACTTAAGTTATCTTAAAGTTTGGGGATGTAGAGCTGTTGCGAGGCTTACCGAACCCAAAAGGAAAACTTTGGGTGAAAAAGGTATAGATTGCATCTTTATTGGATATGCTCTGCATTCCAAGGCTTATAGGTTCTATGTCTTAGAACCTAATGATTATGTATCTGTAAACTCAGTTATAGAGTCAAGAGACGCAATATTTGATGAAGAAAGATTTAGTTCTATACCTAGACCTAAGGATGTGATTTCCAACATTTCTTAAACTAATAATACGTTTTGTAGTAATTTGATTAATAGAAAAGATGTACCTTCTATTAGAACTGAACCAAGGAAAAGTGCAAGAGCAAGAAAAGCTAAGTCTTTTGGTGATGATTTTCAACTTTATTTAGTTGAAGGATCAAGGAATGAGATTAGATCTCAATATCAATATTGTTTTAATATTGAGGAGGATCTAAAGACTTATAGTGAAGCTATGGCTTCTAAAGATGTTGCATTTTGGTAAGAAGCAATCCAAGATGAGATGGATTCTATTTTGCAAAATAATACTTGGAAGTTGGCTGATTTACCTCATGGATGTTAACCATTGGGGTGTAAATGGATCTTTAAAAAGAAAATGAAGGTGGATGGTAGCATAGATAAGTTTAAAGCTAGATTGGTTATCCAAGGTTTTAGACAGAAAGAAGGTATTGATTTCTTTGATACTTATGCTCCTGTTGCTAGGATTTCTACTATTAGATTGTTATTAGCACTTGCAGCTATAAACAATCTTGTGATTCACCAAATGGATGTGAAAACTGCATTTTTAAATGGTGAATCGGATGAGGAGATTTACATGAAACAACCTGAAGGCTTTGTTATGCCTGGTAATGAGAATAAAGTTTGTAAGTTGATAAAATTTTTATATGGTCTGAAGCAAGCACCAAAACAATGGCATCAAAAGTTTGATAATGTTGTGTTGTTTAATGGTTTTGTGCTAAACCAAGTAGACAAGTGTGTATATAGCAAGTTTGACACTTCTGGTAAAGGAGTTATAATTTGCTTATATGTAGATGACATGTTAATATTTGGTACTGACCAAAGTCAAGTTAATAAAACTAAGGAATTCTTGTCATCTAAGTTTGCTATGAAAGACATGGGGGAGGCTGAAGTGATCCTTGGTATAAAGATCAAGCGTGGGAACAATGGTATTTCAATTTCTCAATCTCATTATATTGAGAAGATTTTGAAAAAATTTAACTTCAAAGATTGTTCTCCTGTAAGCACTCCTATAGATCCTAATCTTAAGCTTCTACCTAATAAAGGTATTACAGTATCGCCACTTGAATACTTAAAAGATATTGGAAGTCTCATGTATGCCATGATTAGCACTAGGCCTGATATAGCCTATGCTATTGGAAAACTTTGTAGATTTACTAGTAACCCTAGTTCACATCACTGGCAAGCTATTAATCGAGTATATAAGTACTTGAAAGGAACAATGAATTATTGTTTAACATATTCTGGATTTCCTTCTGTTATTGAAGGTTATTCGGATGCAAGTTGGATTACAAATATGGAAGATCATTCTTCCACAAGTGGATGGACATTCCTACTTGGAGGAGGTGCCATCTCTTGGGCATCAAAGAAACAAACTTGCATTACTAACTCAATAATGGAATCTGAGTTTGTGGCATTAGCAGCAGCTGGTAAAGAAGCTGAATGGCTAAGAAACTTGATTTATGAAATTCCATTGTGGCCTAAACCGATATCACCTATATCTATTAGATGTGATAGTGAATCCACTTTGGCTAAGGCTTATAGTCAAGTGTATAATGGTAAGTCTAGACACTTAGGTGTTAGACATAGCATGATTCGTGAGCTCATCATGCATGGTGCGATATCTGTGGAGTTTGTGAGAACTCAACATAATTTAGCCGATCATCTAACTAAAGGGTTAAATAGAGATCTTGTGCATAAGTCGGCTTTGGGGATGGGATTGAAGTCCACCTAAAATCTCTCATGTTAAGATACCCAATTCCCATCTATTATAACACTAGATGCTGAATTGCGGAAAGTTTAACATCTAGAGATTGGAACGCATTAGTAGCAACATCCTAAGGTATGTGTTCAGACCTGCAAGTTGAAGAGGTTGAAGTCTAACTTCTTAATAGTTCTTTTAAAAAATTGCATATGCAGGTGCAAGAGGAAAAGAGCTACCTATATGAGCATGAAGTTTAGCTGCTTCAAGAAGCTTGGACTTGGCTTTGATATGCTTATGAAGGATAAGGACACAAGGCTAGTAAAATATAGTGTCAAGTAAGAATATATAAGTATGTAAACTTTTGTGTATATTATTATGAATAGCAAGGGTTCAATCCTAAGTGACACCCTAATATTCGAATATTTGGAATATGTAATATACTAAGGTGAAATTCAATCGTCACGATATTTCATTTATGCATAAGTTTGTACTTCATGTGAGTTTGTTTTAGTTAATCAAGGATTACACTAAAATAGGGGAGAAATGTTAGATATTTTAGTGTAATTGAATTGACTAATGATCGATGTGATCATAATATCCATCAAACAAGTTAGGAGGTGTGGAGTGCACGCTTGTTTGAGTGTATTATGATCTTCGAAATTGAAAACCTTTTTAGGGGCGAAGCCCCTAAGCAATGGGGGTTCCAAGGGGGCAACGCCCCCTTGGCGGGGGTCCGGGGGCAGCGCCCCCGGGAGCGGGGTCCAAGGGGCGGCAGCCCCTGGTGGGGTCCAAGGGGCAGAGCCCCTGGCTTAAAATTTGATTTGCTTTATCAAAAATGCATTAAAATTTGATTTTCCCGAAATTTCACATGTGAAATTAGACGGTAAAAAGTGTAAAATTTTAATATGAAAACTGTCTCCGGCAGTTTCATCCCTTCCCTGCAAATGCAAATTTTGAATCAATTGATGGTCACTCTCGTTTTTATTAGTTTACGAATTTCTCACACTTAGATCCATACTTGTTCTTCGAATTGAATTTTATCCGATTGAAAATTTAGAGTGAACCCAAATAGTTTCAATCTGATAGCGTTTCGCGACTCTCAATTTACGGTATTTATCAACAACAACTAGCATTAGAACCAGCTGGACTATCATTCATGTTGTTTGACAATGTTGTTTTTGACCCCTTTGAAGATCGACTGATTACTAGTACCAACACCTATTTTGAAGGACACCTTACATCTTTCCGAACCAAATAATCAACTCCAGCAAGATCCCATCTTGGTCTTAACTGTATTGGGTAGTAGCTACCCTCATAATTTAATTTTGGTTTTGCTAGATCCACTTCTATGGTTGTTGAGATGGTTGTTACAAATCCCGTTAACCTTTGCTACATACCTTTTGTTTTATGTCCCTCCATTTTGACTTTAACATGTAATAATCTCTTGAAAGTATTTAAAAACACGATTCCAAAAACCCAAAGATGTTTGAGAATTACTTAAAATTAGAAGTAAACAAAAAAAACAATAATAAGAAAATAATACAGTAAGAATAAAAATAATACTATATTTAAATATGATACTGATAAGGGATTCTAGGATATATCAACCCAAGCTCGAGCTAAAGCGACTTCTTCGGTTGTATTCCATTTCGAGGTGCTACGATGGGTTCAAGTTGATATCGATTGTCGTTCTGTCTTTGTGCTTTCCCTTCATGACAGTACCGAAGGATTGTTCGGGTTGTTTGGATTCATCTCGTGAGAATGTGTTTTTGTGTGTAGCGCGTGTTTTATTTGGGTATGTGAATATGAGTTTCCGTTGTATTTATGCTAACTTTTTCCAAAAGATCTTTTTTATTAAATACATTTACGATTAAACAGTCAAATTCTTCTGCTAGCGGTTACATTCTCCAAACGCTAACCCCATTCATGAGCATGAGTACACTCACGCATGAATCCTCACGACACCACTCAAGCAAGGGGCGAGCATCGTTCCCGTACGTAAGAACCAGTTTGGCACTCACGGACCATACCCCAACCTCTTAGTTCAAATATAACGAGCACAACACTTTTTAGTATTTGCAAATAAAAAATATAAATATAGGACGACTCTCTTAAATAGGAGAAAAAGAGGATAAGATTGTAAACGGTTGAAATTGATAGGTTTTGATGAAGATTTTTGTGTCTTTTATAACACATGTTTCTATTATTCCATTCTAACATGATTGTGTATTACACGAGGTGCATGCATCTATATAATGTTAAGTTTTTTGAGTTCATTTACATATAAATGTGTTGGGTTTGAGTACGATTCTGTTTTCAGTTTCGCATTTGTTTTCATCCTATCGTGTATTTGATTACTTATTAATTGTTAGGTTTACGGGGTTTTGAAAAACCTTGTTTATCATCGTAGTGGTTAAAATTTACCCATTGAAGTTCACATCATCTAAAATCCGATCTTAGTCTTATCTTAAAGACCGGTTTAATATATCAAATTATACTCGTGTTAATTCTAACAAATTTATATGTATTCTCATTCCAATAGATTTCCAATTACAAAAAATTTATAATATTATTTACTACATCTTTATTATTAGATTATATATATTAACATTTTGGTTTAGGTGAGGTTAAAGGTAGTCACATCAGGATCACTTAATAACATACTTGTATATAAACCAATTATATTCTTAGAATTAATGTTATTACCTAGTCCCGTCCCCAGTATCAAATTATACTCGTGTTAATTCTATCAAATTTATGTTTATTCTCATTCCAATAAATTTCCAATTTCAAGAAATTTATAATATTATCTACTACATCTTTCTTATTAGATTATATATTAACATTTTTGGTTTGGGTGAGGTTAAACGAGTATAATATTGATTTCTGGTAGTCACATCAGGATCACTTAATAACATACTCGTATATAAACCAATGATATTCTTATAATTAATTGTATACCTAGTCCCATCCCCAGTATCTGTGACATCCGGTAATTTTCCGTTACCAAACTCCGTTTGTTCCGTTAAGTCTTGCATACACGTGTCGTACACACACACTAGTTGTCGTTGAACGTTGGTGACTTAGCAATAATCAGTAATGTTAAATTGATGATAATTAAGTTAACAATATGATTATTAAGTTATGCTTATGTGATTTAAATGTTAACTGTAATTTTATCGCGTAACGTGAAAACGTGCATATTTATTTCGTGTGTTTTGTGATAAATGGGAATTATGCATGATTGTTATTAGTGATTAATAATAATTGAGTTTAGTAGTTAAAAACTATTTAAAAACTATTCAAAAAGCCTAATCTTTATAAAATACAAATTATAAGGGTTAAAAGGGTAAATATGATTAATTAAGTTACAAAATCAAAAACAAACCCTAATCCCCTAACCCATTCGGCCGCGACTTGCATCCCCTCACCCTCACCATCGCGAATTCAGCCAAGAACAAGCATTCACATTCGAATTTGGATCGATTTCAAGGCATACAACAAGTTAGAACCTTCAATTGCAAACTATTACACATCTAAAGGTTAGATTTTTGTATGATTTGATGATTGTTCATGATTGGCCAAAAGTTCCATGCGAATTCTACAATTGATGGTCGATTACATGTTGTTTGTTGATGTTAATGTGTTTGTTAGATAGATTACATGTTAATTAACGTCAAGTATGCAATAAAGGTTGGATTTTTACAAGTTTTTATGGAAATTACATTAGGGCCGAAACCCTAATTCGAAACTTGCAATTGGGGATCGATTTGTGGATGTTGGTTGGTGTTATTGTGTTAGTTGTATTGTATATATGCTAGTTAACGTCGATTATGCAAGAAAGCTATGATTTTGATACATTGTTCATAGGTTACTAATAATAGTAACTTTATTTTGCATGAATTGATGATTGGTTGATGTATGAATGTTATGGATGAGTTTGTAATGATGTTTAGATGCTAGATGGTTGATATGAATGTTAGGAATTCAAGAATGCATGTTGTAGTTCATACCTTACTAAAGATAGTAACTTTTGGGTATGAAAGTTGATGAATCATGATGATTAGGTGTTGTTGATCATGTTTAAATGTTGTCATGGACTTGAATTGGTATATAATTGATGAATTCATGAATGTAGTGTGAGTTTGATGAATTTGGGATGAACTTTCCCAAAAGGGAAACTTTAATTGTGCAAATCCTTGAATTGGATGATTTGAGCATGTTTGGGATATTAGGATCATGCTAGTGTATTCATGGATGGTTTCTAAGGTGATTAAATGTGTTGTTTAGGTTATATGAATGGTGGTTTGGTTTGTTACCTGTTTTGGCCTGTTGTAATTCGCATGACTTGTATGATAATTGGTTGTACGATGATCTAGGTAGTACATGTGGTTAACGAAGTGCTATATGTAATCAAGTGGTATGTTGATCATGTATGATATGCTGTTGTGTTAGTATTAACGAGTTATCACCTATAATGTCACCAACGGGTCAACGGGTCAACTGGGTCAAATGTGTCTTGTCTTTCTTAAACCTTGAGTCTCTTGGTTTGTAGAGCACTTACACGTACTTATGTACTCTTGTATTCTAGGTAACCTTTGAAGGGTTGTCTTTGCACCTATCACCAGTTCTCTTTAGTCATTATTGTTACGCATCAGGTGAGTTCTTGCCCCACTTATTTTACATAATCTCTTTTGGGGGAGATAGCATACTGTTGATCACAAACGCTTTTATATATGAGTGTGTATAATATTGATATAGTGCTGTTTACCATGGAAAGTCCTCACACTTTCGGATTGTTAATATTGAATAGCGGGGAAATCTTGGGTAGTACTACTGGGTCTGACGAGCCCCACCTGTGCGACTCGAGGTCAAACGGGTGCAATTTTGTCCTAACACATTCGTCACGACCGGTAAGTCGTGACGGGAGGCAACAAACGTAACACAGTCAGCTTCGATCGCGAAATCACTATGATTAATATTTTTATGTTAATAGACTAGCTATCTATTGCAATACACTACTTATGCTCTGGAAACTGTTGATTGGTTTATATTTTAACGCAAACTCTTGAACTCACCAACCATGTGTTGACTTGTTTAGTATGCTATTCTCAGGTTAAGGTTGCCAGTTGCCTAGGAGCACGCACGTCAGCATTGTTGAGTTGTCTACATTTGCTTGTTTACAAATTTGGGATTATTTTCATATTAAACTTTTGTGTTTGGGGCGCGTATGTTTTTGCGCATTCTCTTTACATACGACTTGTTTTGGGTTTTCTAGTTTTAAAAACGCTTCCGCAGTATTTTAAACGTTAACTCTGGTTTTGTTTATTAATCATATAGAGTCGTTCTTGGTAACTAATGACTGAGATCCTGGTATGTCACGCGCCTCGCGGTAAAACCCCGCACGCGGATTTTGAGGGTGTGACAGATTGGTATCAGATCCATTGGTTATAGGGAACTAGGTTGCATACACACACTAGACTATAACCGCACAGTTGTTAGTTACTCATCGTTTACTCTCCTTACTGTATACTCATTGGCATACGCAACACGTACTTCGCAGCATGGCATCGTCGTCCAGAAATTTAGGCAAGAGACCTGCATGATCTGAGTCACCTCCTACTTCTCCGTACCGATAGGGGATTTAACTGGCCACGACATCCTTATCCTCCTAGCGAGATAGACTGGGATCAGCCTTTCATACCTCCTGAGCTCGATCCTCCGCGTAACTGGGATTTCTACCCCACTTACATAAACCGTATGGCTTATAGAGAACGCGTACCACCAGTAGCACCTACACGACCTAGGACTAGGTCATCGACCGCCTCTACTTTGCCTACACTTCCTACCTTGAGCATCCCTCTGGAGCAGGCATTTGCAGCTTTAGTAGCCACACTGGACACAGAGCGACAGCGGATTAGAGGACTCACTGATGAGAACTCTGCATTACGATCTGAGATGCGTCAGTTGCGTTTCCAGGTAGATACGCTTCAGGAGCGACTTTCGATGGCCATTGGTGGACATCATACGCTGGCAGGCAACGTGGTAACACTTAGTGAGCGTATGGACGCACAAGATCACCATAACATAGTGGTTGATGATAGGTTTGCTGATTTGGAGGCACACTAGCAGCACTTCAGATTGCTGAAGCTCCTGCACCTTTGGTGGACCCTGATGAGGAAGACCCAGAAGAAGAACCCGAGGAAGCCCCCGAAGAAGAACCAGTAGAGATGGATGAGGACAGTGACGGATCTGACGTACTGGACTGATCCTACCTTTTAAATGACTTGGACTATGTAGTATTTCTTTTCTTTGAAACCTATGTAGGAAGGGTTGTTTCCCACCCAACTGACAAACTTAAATTTTGACATTGATGGAATATTTTGTGACTCAATTGCAAATTATTTATCTTTGATTATTATTTCTGTTATAAATGTTGTGGTTGTGGTGAATGCATTATTTCTTATTGTTTACTGTACCTTGATAAGATTAATGTGTTGGATGTTACTCATTATTGTAATTGTGAATTTTAAAGTGAAATATGGACGCACGTGGACGAGGACGTGGGCGTGGTCGTGGACGTGGCGCCGGAGGCCGTGGAGCCGGAGCCATAAACATGACGCCTGCGGAATTGGCGGCATTAATTAATGAACATGTTCAGGCGGCAGTGGCTGCTGCCCAACCGGGACAACCAGCAGGTAAATGATAACAAGAGGTTAAACTGATTATCCTAGTTATTTGTCTAGGATATCTGACTAATGTTTGGGTTGTCAAAACAGGACCACCACCATGTACCTACAAGTCCTTCATGGACTGTAAACCCCATACCTACAGCGGGACGGAAGGAGCTGTAGGGCTTGTAAGGTGGTTTGAGAAGACAGAGTCTGTCTTCGCGAAATGCAACTGCCCGCCTGCTGATCAGGTGAAGTATGCCACCGGGACATTGGAAGGCACAGCACTTTCCTGGTGGAATGCTCAGGTACAAATGTTGGGTCAAGCCATGGCCAATGAACTACCTTGGGATGAGTTTAAAGAAATCATGACTAAAGAATATTGCCCCCGGAATGAAGTGCAGAAACTGGAAATTGAGTTCTGGCAACTCAAATACAAGGCTCAGAAATTGAAGCCTACACAACTCGAACTCATGAGTTAGCCACTTTATGCCCATGGATGGTGAATGAAATGCACAAGAGGGTGGAGCATTATATACGGGGATTGGTGCCCGAAATTCAAAGTATGGTAACTGCTTCTAACCCCACTACCATACAACAAGCTATCCGAACAGCCCACAGGCTGACTGACCAGGCAGTTGAGCAAGGACGGTTACCTAAACGGGGTGCGGTGGCAAGCGTGCCCGACCAGAAACGCAAGTGGGATGGTTCAAGCAACAAGGGATCGTCATCCAGCAGCCAATCTCAACCTCAACAACAGCAGCCAAGTCAGCAACAGCAGCCAAGTCAGCAACAGCAACGGAAGTTCGATAACAACCGAAGCTTCAACCAGGCGACTCACTCAAATCAAGGACCCGGTGGGTATGGTGGAAGATTGCCGAAGTGCAACCGGTGTAACTACCACCATGTGGGTCGGTGTGATAACTTCAAGTGCCAACGTTGTGGGAAGATTGGTCATGCAGCCAAAGACTGTCGGGGTGAACTGATGAGAAGCCTCAACAATCACAAGAAACTCCGAAAGGTTGTTTTGAATGCGGAAAAAAGAAGGCCATTACAAACGCAACTGTCCCCAGCTTAAGAGGAATGGTAATGGTAACAACAACAATGGGAACAACAACAATAATAACAATGGCAACAACAATAACAACAACAATGGTAATGGCAACAACAATGGTGGAAACAATAATGGAGCCAAAGGATGAGCCTTCGTCATTGGCTCAGGTGAGGCTCTAAACGACCCTACAACAGTAACTGGTAAATTTTCGGTTAATGGTTGTTTTGCTACCGTATTATTCGATACCGGAGCCGATAGAAGTTTCATGTCCACTAGGTTCTGTAGTCTTTTAAGTGATATGCCCTCAGCCTTAGAATCTAAATACACCGTGGAGTTAGCTAACGGCACACAGATTCACGTAACGCATATTCTTAGAGACTGCAGATAGAGCTTGCTGGTCATACATTCACCATAGATCTCATGCCTGTTACGTAGGAAGCTTTGATGTGGTAGTAGGCATGGATTGCTTTCCGATAAACAAGCAGAAGTCATATGCCACGAGAAATCATACGGATTCCCTTGTGTGAAGAAGTCCTTACGGTCAGAGGTGATAGGAGTGGTGCGGTGATAGGCATCATCTCGTTATGAAAGCACAGAAGTTGTTACGAAAGGGTCGGTGTTTCCGGAAGACCTTCCTGGATTACCGCCTCATCGTCAAGTTGAATTCCAATTGAGTTGACTCCAGGAGCCGCTCCAATTGCGAGAGCACCGTACCGGTTAGCTCCGAACGAACTGCAGGAATTATCCGCCCAACTACAAGAGTTGTTGGATAAAGGGTTCATCCGACCGAGTTCGTCGCCCTGGGGAGCGCCAGTTCTATTTGTGAAGAAGAAGGATGGTACATTTCGAATGTGCATTGACTATAGGGAACTGAACAAGTTACTATCAAGAATAGATATCCCTTACCTCGTATCGATGATTTGTTTGATCAACTGCAAGGATCAAGCTATTACTCTAAGATTGATCTGAGGTCTGGGTATCATCAGCTGAGAGTTCGAGAAGAGGACATCTCGAAGACTGCTTTCCGTACACGATATGGTCACTATGAATTTTTGGTCATGCCATTTGGGTTGACGAATGCACCAGCAGTATTCATGGACCTCATGAATCGCGTGTGCAAACCCTATCTTGATCAGTTTGTTATCGTCTTTATTGATGACATACTGATATACTCAAGGACCGAGGAAGAACATGAGAAGCACTTACGTTTAATCTTGGAATTACTTAGAAAGGAACAACTGTACGCAAAGTTTTCTAAGTGTGATTTCTGGATACGTGAGGTACAATTCTTGGGTCATATTGTCAACGAGAAGGGAATACATGTTGATCCTGCTAAGATTGAAGCGATAAAGAATTGGTCTGTTCCTAAGACACCAAGTGAGATACGACAATTCCTTGGATTAGCGGGATATTATCGACGATTCATTGAAGGATTCTCTAAGATTGCACAACCTCTCACAGCCTTGACTCACAAGGGAACGACGTACAAATGGGGTGAGAGTCAGGAATCTGCTTTTCAGTTGCTGAAACAGAATTGTGTAGCGCACCAATATTAGCGTTACCGGATGGTAGTGATGACTTTCGTAGTCTATTGCGACGCTTCTATTCAAGGACTTGGATGTGTCCTGATGCAGCGGATAAAGTGATAGCTTACGCCTCTAGACAATTGAAGATTCATGAGAAGAACTATACCACCCATGACTTGGAACTGGGTGCGGTAGTTTTTGCCTTAAAGATCTGGAGACATTACTTGTACGGTACCAAATGCACCATCTACACCGATCACAAGAGTCTTCAGCACATCTTTGAGCAAAAAGAGTTGAACATGAGGCAAAGACGCTGGGTGGAATTGTTAAACGACTATGATTGTGCTATTAAGTACCACCCGGGAAAGCAAATGTAGTTGCTGATGCGTTGAGTAGAAAAGAGACTGCTAAACCTCGACGTGTGCGAGCTCTGCAACTAACGATTAGTACGCAATTACCTGAACAAATCCTGATGCTCAAACTGAAGCTCTGAAGGTAGAAAATAGAGGTTAGAAGGGTTACGAGGAATGGAAAACAATTAGAAGTAAAGCGGATGGGATTCGTTACTTCATGGATAGACTATGGGTACCTCTACACGGAAATCTGAGAGATTTGGTCATGAGTGAGGCTCACAAGTCCAAGTATTCTATACATCCTGGATCTGACAAGATGTACCACGATTTGAAGGCGCACTATTGGTGGCCTAACATGAAAGCAGATGTAGCTACTTATGTGAGTAAGTGTCTGACCTGCTCGAAGGTGAAAGTGGAGTATCAGAAACCATCTGGACTATTACAACAACCCGAGATCCCTATGTGGAAGTGGGATCAAATATCAATGGATTTTATTACTAAGTTACCTCGTACTTCTACGGTTGTGATACAATATGGGTTATCGTGGACCGATTACAAAATCTGCTCATTTCCTAGCGATAAAGGAACAGATAAGATGGAGAAGTTAACCGACTTTATCTGAAGGAGATCGTTTCGAGGCATGGAGTACCGATCTCAATCATTTCTGATCGCGATTCTCGTTTCACATCACACTTCTGGCAGTCGTTGCAGAAAGCTTTAGGTACGCGATTGGATATGAGTACTGCTTATCATCCACAGACTGATGGTCAAAGCGAGCGTACTATACAGACTTTGGAGGACATGTTACGTGCTTGTGTGATTGACTTCGGGAATAACTGGGAAGTTCACCTACCATTGGTGGAATTTTCTTACAACAACAGTTATCACACTAGTATAAAGGCAGCACCTTTTGAAGCTTTATATGGGAGAAAGTGTAGATCACCAGTTTGCTGGGCTGAAATTGGTGATAGTCAATTAACGGGTCCCGAGTTAGTACACGAGACAACTGAGAAGATTGTTCAGATAAGAAACCGCATGGCCGCAGCGCGAGACAGACAGAAAAGCTATGCTGACAAACGACGAAAACCTTTGGAATTCAGACAGGTGACAAGGTTTTATTAAAAGTCTCACCATGGAAAGGCGTAGTTCGGTTGGTAAGCGAGGAAAGCTAAATCCGAGATACGTTGGACCATTTGAGATAGTGGAAAGAATTGTCCAGTGGCTTATCGACTAGCCTTACCTGATTCATTGAGTGGAATCCATGATGTATTCCATGTTTCAAATCTAAAGAAATGTTTAACGGATGAAACGATGGTGTACCGCTGGAAGAAGTTCAAGTAGATGGACATTACGTTTCATTGAGGAACCTGTCGAAGTGATGGATCGTGAGGTGAAACGCTTAAGCAAAGCAAGATCCCATCGTCAAAGTTCGTTGGAACTCGAGACGTGGACCAGAATTCACGTGGGAACGTGAAGATCAAATGAAGCTTAAGTATCCTCAGCTATTCGAAGGACGATGCCAGCCGCGAAGGTACTGATTAATTTCGGGATGAAATTCTTCAACATGGGGATGTGACAACTCATCCAAAACTCACCGATTGATTTTTTTTTTTTGTGTTGCCAATAGACCAGTGATGGAACACTCACCATGTAACGCAATTTTCGGGACGAAAATTCTTTCAACATGGGGATAATGTGACATCCGGTAATTTTCCGTTACCAAACTCCGTTTGTTCCGTTAAGTCTTGCATACACGTGTCTACACACACACTAGTTGTCGTTGAACGTTGGTGACTTAACAATAATCAGTAATGTTAAATTGATGATAATTAAGTAACATGTGATTATAAGTTATGCTTATGTGATTAAATGTTAACTGTAATTTTATCGCGTAATGTGAAAACGTGCATATTTATTTCGTGTGTTTTGTGATAAATGGGATAATGCATGATTGTTATTAGTGATTAATATAATTGTGTTTTATTAGTTAAAACTATTTAAAACTATTCAAAAGCCTAATCTTTATAAATACAAATTTATAAGGGTTAAAAGGGTAATTATGATTATTAGTTACAAAATCAAAACAAACCCTAATCCCCAACCCATTCGGCCGCGACTTGCATCCCTCTCCCCCTCACCATCGCGAATTTAGCCAAGAACAAGCATTCACATTCGAATTTGGATCGATTTCAAGGCACAACAAGTTAGAACCTTCAATTGCAAACTATTACACATCTAAAGGTTAGATTAGATTTTTGTATGATTTGATGATTGTCATGATGGCCGAAAGTTCCATGCGAATTCTGCAATTGATGGTCGATTGATGTTGTTTGTTGATGTTAATGTGTTTTAGATAGATTACATGTTAATTAACGTCAAGTATGCAATAAAGTTGGATTTTTACAAGTTTTTTGGAATTACATTAGGGCGAAACCCTAATTCGAAACTGCAATTGGGGATCGATTTGTTGATGTTGGTTGGTGTATGTGTTAGTTGTTATTGTATATATGCTAGTTAACGTCGATTATGCAAGAAAGCTATGATTTTGATACATTGTTCATAGGTTACTAATAATAGTAACTTTATTTTGCATGAATTGATGATTGGTTGATGTATGAATGTTATGGATGTGTTTGTGATGATGATTAGATGCTAGATGGTGATATGAATGTTAGGAAATTCAAGAATGCATGTTGTAGTTCATACTTACTAAAGATAGTAACTTTTGGGTATGAAGTTGATGAATCATGATGATTAGGTGTTGTTGATCATGTTTAGATGTTGTCATGGACTTGAATTGGTATATAATTGATGAATTCATGAATGTAGTGTGAGTTTGATGAATTGGGATGAACTTTCCCAAAAGGGAAACTTTAATTGTGCAAATCCTTGAATGGGATTTGAGCATGTTTGGGATATTAGGATCATGCTAGTGTGTTCATGGATGGTTCTAAGGTGATTAAATGTGTTGTTTAGGTTATAGAATGTTGATTTGGTTTGTTACCTGTTTTGGCCTGTTGTGATTCGCATGACTTGTATGATATTGGTTGTATGATGATCTAGGTAGTACATGTGGTTAATGAAGTGCTATATGTAATCAAGGTATGTTGATCATGTATGATATGCTGTTGTGTTAGTATTAACGAGTTATCACCTATAATGTCACCAACGGGTCAAACGGGTCAACTGGGTCAAATGTGTTGTCTTTCTTAAAACTTGAGTCTCTTGGTTTGTAGAGCACTTAGGGTTTCATGTTGATTCTGTGTACACGTACTTATGTACTCTTGTATTCTAGGTGACCTTTGAAGGTTGTCTTTCCTCTTTCACAAGTTCTCTTAGTCATTCTGCGCGCATCAGGTGAGTTCTTGCCCCACTCATTTTACATAATCTCTTTTGGGGGAGATAGCATACTGTTGATCACAAACGCTTTTATATATGAGTGTGTATAATATTGATATAGTGCTGTTTACCATGGAAAGTCCTCACACTTTCGGATTGTTAATATTGAATAGCGGGGAAATTTTGGGTAGTACTACTGGGTCTGACGAGCCCCACCTGTGCGACTCGAGGTCAACGGGTGCAATTTTGTCCTAAACATATTCGTCACGACCTGGTAAGTCGTGACGGGAGGCAACAAACGTAACACAGTCAGCTTCGATCGCGAAATCACTATGATTAATATTTTTATGTTAATAGACTAGCTATCTATTGCAATACACTACTTATCTGGAAACTGTTGATTGGTTTATATTTTAACGCAAACTCTTGAACTCACCAACCATGTGTTGACTTGTTTAGTATGCTATTCTCAGGTTAAGGTTGCCAGTTGCCTAGGAGCACGCACGTCAGCATTGTTGAGTTGTCTACATTTGCTTGTTTACAAATTTGGGATTATTTTCATATTAAACATTTTGTTTGGGGCGCGTATGTTTTGCGCATTCTCTTTACATACTACTTGTTTTGGGTTTCTGTTTTAAAAACGCTTCCGCAGTATTTTAAACGTTAACTCTGGTTTGTTTATTAATCATATAGAGTCGTTCTTGGTAACTAATGACTGAGATCCTGGTATGTCACGCGCCTCGCGGTAAAACCCCGCACGCGGATTTTGAGGGTTTCTATTTTTATTGTTCGGTTTTGGAGTTTTTTCTTCCTCCGGTCCGAAGGTAATAGATTAAGATTGCCACAGTTAAAGTATTATGGCAATTCTACCAAAATAAAATCACCTAGAATTCAACACAAAAAAGAAAAAAAACAGTTACTAGTTAAAAGGTCTAGCGTCAATGATCTTTAGCTTAACTGGTTAAGATGAGATACTCATTACATGTAAATATTGGAAGGTTATGGGTTCAAGTCTCACTCTGAGTAAAATGCTTAGAGTTGTGCTAAAGGGTTTTCTGAGCAATGGGTTTCCTCCTGAGAGGATTGGGGGTGCAGTCCTGGCTAGGATATGGATAAGTGAGCCCGATCAAAACAATATCTATCTTCCGAAGCAGAGTCGCACATTTGTCGTTCAAAATAAGTTAAAAGGTCTAACATAATTCGGTGTAACCATTAATTGGATGTATATTTCGATAACTCACAAACATTCACGTCAAAACCATGTACATTTCCAGGTCATATGAGTTTGCATACCTATTTTCCCTCGTATTAATTAGATGTATGATAGTGGGACTAACCCACTTAGTAGAGGTTTTGCCTTTTAAAAAAAAGATCTTAGGTTCAAACCCAAGCAATTATGTAATATGAAGTAATTTAAAAGTATGATAAATTTGCCGTAAAAAAAAATTAGATGTAAATTAAATAGTCTTTATTCTGATTGTAAGTATAAATAGTTTTCCTATTTAACAACCTCTAGATTTCTAAACCTGCACCCGACACAACTATAACTTACTTAAATATTATTTAACTATATTAGATACTCGTGTTTTACACGGGTTAAAATAGGAAAATTATATAATATTATGGATTATTATCGACCAATATGTAATAATTTAGATTATTAAAATCCAATTTGTTTATAAAAAATTGTTAACAAGATTTAATATACATATCTGTCACAATCAACTTTAATAACATCACGTAGTTGTAAATCGAAAATTGAACAATTTTTATTTAACTTTATAACAATAAATACGTACACTCTTAACTCTTGTAAATAAAAAATGTATTGAAATGTAAATACAAATAAACAAGTCACAACGATTTGAAACAATATATTCTAAAAGTTATAAGTGAAAAAAGAAATCATAACCGTTAATTATAATACTAAAATATTATATAATATTAAAACATTAAATTCAATCATAGTATTTTAAATTTAATAGTATGTTTATAATAAAAATAATATTAATTTAAAAAACCTAAAAAGAATTCTGGATGGATTGACCATGTCCTTTTATTATCTTAAATAAAAAAATTTGGTTATTATGTCAAATACGTAAGGTTATTGTGTCTAATACATTAGATCATTGTGTCAAATATTAATTTTTTGTATGAAATATTTTTTATCATTGTCTTTAATGTTTTTTTATTTCATGGTATTTTTATAATTATTGTTATATATTATATAAACTTGTTTTTTTTTATCTTGTCATTGTGTATTACAATTAGAAATAGACAATGATGTTGTTTCACCAATGTGTATTTCAAAACTCATTTGTTTAGTATAACATAATGACGAGCAAAAAACACAATGAGATATTTTATCATTATTTTTTTACATTTGAAATCATTTTGTGTAATTTTAGTATAATTATTTGTTAATTTATCATTGTGTTAACATATCTGATTTATACAACAGTGCTATTTTATCATTTTATTTTTTTTAGAATTCATCATTTTATAAAAAAACATAGTAGTTTTCAAATAAACACTAATAACTAACAAAAAGATAGTGATCTGCACTAAATACACAGTAATGAGCAGATCTCATATGAGCTAAAAAAGGTAAAAAAAAAAAAAAGTTACTATATTTTTATATAACGATAATATACCCGTTTTAAAGATAGAAAATGTTTGTTTTTATGGTGTAATTTTTATGGATAAACAATATCATAAATAAAAGACATGAACATTTAAAAAGTAAAGAAACTTAAAAAAATCAAGAAAAATGGTTATGTTTAAAATACCTTGGTGTGTGGGATAGTATATATATTTGATAAAGGTTTTTGCATAGATTCAGTTTTAAATAATTATTACTAATATTAAACTACACACAAAAAAAGCAAGTGTACCTATCGTGAGATAATATAGTGTTGGTAAGAAATGAGTATCAATTCGTGGACACATTAAGTCTACTCAACAACCCTCATAATTAACTATCAGTTTTGATTTAGGAAATGATAAACTAAATTAAATAACGATAGACAAAGATAGATTGAGACTTTTGGTGATTCTTTCAGTGAAGTAAGGCTATTATCCTAATTTAGATTATACTTATGTAACTATAATGAATTGGTGGTATGGTTAAATATATTGATTAATGTAATTATGTTAATATTTATAAACATGAGCCAAAGCGGATTTCTTGTCTGCCAGCTCCCCAGTGACAAAGACTCCAACATCGAGTAACTTACAGTTTTGATCAATCCAAGCCACTAGTAATGTAGATAGATCTCGTGTAACCTTTCAACATGCAATTTCTGAAAATATAACTTAGTGTTAAAAGAGAGTTGATCAAGTTCCTTTCTAGCATACCATTAATTTTAGAAAACCATAACAATTACTATAGATTTCTCAAACTAATAAAAGAGAACCCGCAAATGATCAGAAAGTTAAGGTGATATGATTTCTAATAACTATTTCTAGTTCATTAGCCATGGATTTTAATATGAAGACTGGTTTCGTGAATAAAAGTTAGCTCATACATTTTTTAGGATAATAAATGTAGATGCTACCCATCATAAGTTTATAACTCCCCGTTCAAATGTAGATGCTACCCATCAAAAGTTTACCCAATATTATCATAACATTAACATAATATAAACCACATGATTAGTTCATCACAAGTTACATAAAGTTTTACTAAATTAGGATAATAAATAAACTTTAGCTCATAATAAGCTTGAACATAATAACAAAGATAGAAGATAGTAATGAAATCATCAGTAAATTAGAACAATCAAACTGGTGATCCACTATAGATGATATTAAACGATCTCGAGTTTCTTTTAAGTGTTGAATGGACCTCCAAAAGAGGGCAAGTTTTAATCCTGCGAAATGCAGGTATACATGTTTAATGAGTAGATTATGAGTTGTTCTAAAAAGATGTATAGTTTTCTAATTATAATGAATCTTTTTAACCCCAACTCGATTGGCCTATCATCCTACTAACCCATGCATCTTACTCTACTATAGAAATAATTAGTGATGACATGCATTAACGATGAACATACAAGCTTTAAACTTACTCTTATTTGTATGGGGCGGGTGCAAGCAGGTAATCAAGTCTGGGACAGCTGAATAAGACGACCAAAAAACGAGCATGTCGAATACATTGTAACAATTGCTTCAGTCTCGGAACCATACCCAAGTGATTGACAAATTTTCCAAGATATTGTTGTAAACGAGCCCAATAGTACCCCCACAAAAATAACCAATGTAGTAAAGCCAGAAATCAATCCGAGTTGCCAGCATCCTAGCAGTATGTTCTTCACCAAGACCATTAACTGATTTTCTTTATCAACTTAAAATAACACCAAAACCATCACTCCCCTCCAAAAGCCTCCTTCAAAGATACAACTGAGCTCCTATTTATAGGCTTTCTGGAGTGTTTAAGCACAGCCCCGTGCTAGTATAATGTATGTAAAAGTTGGTGACTCGTACGCATAGAAATTGTAGGGCACGACCTCGTGTTCAATAGGGCACGACCCCGTGTTTATAGTGAGGCACGGCCCCGTGCCTCCTAGGGCACGCCCCCATGTCTTGGGTCGGGGAACCGTCCTTTTTGTCTTGTCAGACTAACAAACACGGAGGTGTGTTGATTTTTGCACGAGGGTGTGTTGATTTTAGCACGGGTGTGTTTTAGGCTGGGCATGGAGGCGTACCTCAAGAGGCACGGCCCCTTGCTTGAATTTCGGAGCTTTGTTTTCTTCTTCTTTAAGCTCCTTTTATTCAACTTGGTCTATTCGAAACCTGAAAACACAATTTAAACGATGTAGATATCAATTCATCATTTTCACTAAAAGTTTTGAAAATAATTGATGGCAATTGATATATTTTATATGTATAATTTGGATCACATCAACCATTCCAATAAAAAAATTATAATTTGAACTCAACCATTAGTTAATAAGATTGATAATTGAGATTTTATTTTTTTTGCAATTTTTGATCTATTACATTTTTATTTAAACTATTTCCTAATAATATATATATATATATAAATGAAAACCATATTTATAATAAAAAAAACCATGAAAATCACCACTACCTGATCACATATTTATAGTTGATTTAATTTTTTATTTGTTTAAAGTATATTTCAGTAAACTTTTAACCTTATTTTTTGACTTAGTAGTACACTTTGTAACACATACTTACATATATGTAACCTTTGGTTTTCATGGTTTTATTATAAACATGGTTTCTAAGGGATACTCCCCTATATTAATATATATATATAATATTTATATATATATATTATATATATATATATATATATAATATATATATATATAGAATATTATATATTAATATAGTGTGTGTGTGTGTGTGTGTGTGTGTGTGTGTGTGTAGATATAGAAGAGGGATCTTAAGAAAACCATAATGTTATGTGAAAACTAGAGAAAACAATGAAATAGAAGAGGGATCTTAAGAAAACCATAATGTTATGTGAAAACTAGAGAAACCAATGAAATCGGTCACATAACTTATAATTTTTTATCATTACCCTTATGTTTTTTTGTGTGTGTGTATAAATAAGGGTATGGATCAAATGAAAATCAAAGCATGGTTTTACATATACGTCACATATGGGTTACGTATACATAACCATTTTTCATTCGACATAGTGTTACATAGACGTAAGACTCTTCATTCTAGAATTTATGTTCAACATATATGTACAAATACTTAAATAATCTTTTAACAATCAAAATTACATAAAATTTATGAATTATGTTATTGGTTTTTGTGGCTTTCTTTGGTTTTTACATAACTATTGGTTTTCTTAGGAACCATCCCCTATATATATAAGGTAGGGTTATCTTGAGAATCATCATTTTTTATAAGAACTCTAGGAACTAATATAAGCCACAAATTTAAATCACATACAAGTCACATGTCATTTCCACCTTTTTTAAAATATTCATAACTTTTTTTTTTACGATATTATTTTGTAAAAAAATTTCACCATTAATTTCAGTATTTTTTATCTTTCCAACATGAGATATTGATATTTTTTATAAAAAAATCTTCCACCCATTTTACACATGTGTAAATCTGGTTATACACATATGTAATACTGGATTAATTACACATGTGTAAATCTTGTACTATACATGTGTAAATCTGGTATTGCACATGTGTAAATCTGGTATTACATATGTGTAAAATAAATTTGAAAAAAATGAGTCTTTTATAAGTTTTTTTATTTTTTATGAAGAGGAAAACAAGGAAAACATTTTTGTATTCTTTTATTTTTATGTTATTTTTTGTTTTATATTTTTTTTTATGTTTTTTAATTATCATTTTACAATTGAAAAACTAATGACTCATATTGGTTCCTAGAGTTCTCATAAAAAAGAGAGTTATCATTTGATCCATCCCATATATAATATATAATATATATATATATTATATATATATATATATATATATATATATATATATTGGTTCAAATAGAAATAAGTTTCCTTAAGTATGATATGAAGTAAGATAATGACATGTGATAAAATTAAAAGGAGAGTTAAAGGGCATTTTAGTCAAAAACATAATCATCCCCTCCTTCTATTCTTTATATTTTGACAAAATCCAGCACATCCAAATCCCCAAATTTCTACATTTCTCTTTTCATGGTTGATACCTCTATCGCTAATACTCCACCACCCAACTCATCATTGCAACAAAACCAATTCATTATCATTCGCCAGTACAATCCTAAACCCCCAACTTTTTCGTGATTTCCTTTCAGATACCTTTCAGATTATGAAGTATAGTAATCCGTTAAGACTGGTCACGATAAGCTACATTTTTATATTCATACCATTGAGGTCAGTTCTTTTTTGGTTTACTATTCTTGTTTTATCATTTATTGGTTTTGGATTCTAATTATTTCATGCATATATGATATTCATGATTTATCTTTGTACAGATTTATGATGATTGATATTAAAAATAGTTAAATTCCATGTTTTTTTTGTTGCTCTTAAGATGTTGTTTGACATATACATCACAGAAATAACACATGATATATGTTATTTTGACGCAAGACAACATAGAACATGTTACGCAAATCAGCACACAAAACTGTGTTGTTTGACGCAAAGCAACACAAAACTGTGTTATGTGACGCATGTTTTGACGAAATACAGCACAAACAGTTCTGTGTTGTTTTGATGAAATATATCACAAAAACGTTAAAATACAGCACAATTTCGCATTTTTTTTTTAAATATAGCAATAATATACTAAATTTAAAGAGAAAAAAGGTTTGATTTTATGGTGCAATTTGTTTTAAAAACAAATCTATTATGAAAAAGTTATAAATGTTTAAAAAATTTGAGGGAAAACTCAAAAAAGTCAACAAAGTGGTTACATACCCAAAATACCCTTGCATCTTTTTCTTTCTTACATTTTAAAGTGGTTACATACCAAAAAATACCCTTGCATCTTTTTCTTTCTTACATTTTATATTAACATTTGATTGAAAATAAAAGACTAAGATTATTTCTAGCCTTCTTAGGCAAAATACATTTTTTAGTGGAACCTTCATAATATATATATATATATATATATATATATATATATATTATATATATATATATATATATATATATATATATATATAATATAATATATACACACACACTACCTTTAGTTACCCGTGTATATGGAAGTGTGAAGAGTTAATTATTAAATAACATAAAAATAAAATAAAAATAAAATCAAGTGTGTTATATATTAAATAAGACATAATAACTTTTAATTATAAGGTGACAAATGAGTAAAACATCCTTGTAAACTACATTTGTAGTAACATTAGTAGGTTTACACTCATTATCTAAAGCTAAAAGATTCAATCCATCTTTACTCTTAACTTATGACAATATGTCATAAAGCTGATCATACGTAAAAATAGGCTCTTTCAGGTATAAACCGACACTTGAAAGGGATTGACCTTAACTTTTGTTTATTATCATAACGAAATATACAGTCAAAGAAAACTGTCTTTTTTTAGACTTAAAAGGAATACTTTTGACTGGTCAAATCCTGAGCTAGATATTGAGTGGCTGTGAGAATATTAGCATGAACAAATAAGATTTGAAAAGTTATGTTTAATAATTAGATCAGTTTTGAATTATTTGACCCTGTAATCAAATATAGAGATATAGTATTGAATCGGGTTGGATCGGGCTATAAATGTTCATAATATCTCTTATTAGTTGTTGATTATTATTTCTTTAATACTAACTTTAGTAAACCCGTGTATTATACGAGGTTGAAAAAATAAAATATTAAATATAATAAAAATTTATGAATGTATAAAATGATAATCTAAAATAAGATATGATTAAAATTACATAATAGTAATAACTATAAGTAATAAAATAACGATATCATTTTTAAACTTTGTTTTTAAATTTTCTTTCCAAAAAAAGTTAAACATTTTTTTCAAAACAAACCATATTAAAAATGTTATTTTTTTAAATTTTTTTATTATAACTCCTAATTTTAATTATTTTTAGGTTATAAAAAAAATACTTTTAAAAATATCAATTTTAAAATATTTATATTTTAAAAAAAGTTAAATGCTTTAGAAAAATTTTAATTATATAAAAAATTGTTTTCTAGAAATAACATTAATATAAAGACATCTTTTTAATTTATTAAAAAAATTAATCTAAAAAAGAATTAAAACTATTTAATTTTTCTTAATTTAAGAAATTATTTAAGAGGAAAGAGAGACGGGAAAATAAATTTAAGGGTCTAGAAATGTGTCAAGTGTCCCCCTAAGTTAATATATATATATATATATATATATATATTAGCAAGATTATTAACTAAATTTAAAATGCATATCTATCGCAATCAACTTTATTATTTTAGAAAAATCATGTAGTTGAAAATCGGAAAACGAGCTATTTTAATTTTAACTTTTTAACAATAAATACTTACACACTCGCCTCTCGTCTTATTATTTAAATTCATATATATTAGTTTTTATCTCTTACAATAATATTTAAATATATACTTGATATAGAACTTTATATTAGAATTTAAAAATACGCTAACTTTTTAAGGATTTCCCATGCTGTGCATCTAGATTTTCTAAATGTTAAAAGGCCGGCTTTCGTGTATACACTTTTAGGCAGATAATTTCTAATTCAACGCAATGTGCATGCATGCGTATAACTTGATAACAAATCATCATCCCATCAAGTTACTTTTTCTAAAATGACAAACTGTTTATCACATTTATTACAATCCACCAATAAATTTACAATTTGATTATACCTTTCAACTCATTTTACCTTTTTAAATAAATGAGTTAAGAGTTAAATGGATTAGTGACGACCACTGATTTATCTGATCATCTCATTTACTCGAGTATGGAACTTTGCGGCCTTAGGCTGACACGATCCTGAAGAAAAGTTTGTACAACAGTTCATTCTCATCGGTTCCGAACCTAAGACTACCCTCAAGAGAAACTCCATTTTAGATGAGAAAACCCTCTGGCCCAACCTAGATACTTTTTATTTTCTTACAGATGAAATTAAACCAAACTTCCTCTTTTAATGAAATCTTGAGGTATCCCGCTTTCACCATTTTTATTGAGGAATATTGGTAATATATATATATATATATATATATATATATATATATATATATATATATATGTGTGTGTGTGTGTGTGTGTGTGTGTGTGTGTGTGTGTGTTGTGGTGTGTGTGTGTGTGAAGGTTTACAGTACAAAGTAAACAATTCGCGCGAAATGTACGAACTGATAACAACCATTAATCTAAACGATGGACGGTTCAGATTAAAGATAAAATAATTACGCAACAAATGTGTCTGGAAGGGTGGATTTAAAAATAGCCTACAATTGTTGACTTTTTCAAATTTTCCCAGTTTTTTGAAACGTATATAATTTTTTATATGATATTATCTTTTTAAAAAAATACACCATAATATCAAGATTTTTATCATCTTTAATATGAGTAAAGCATTGCTATACTCAACATTTTTTTAAACGTGTATGTGTTATGCGTATAACTTGCGTGATTATTAACTACGTAATTATGAACATAACTTGCGTAATTATAAATATAACTCGTGTAATTGTTTTTTATAACGTGAGCAATTCTTATTCGCGTAATATTAAATATAACTTGCGTAATAATAATTATAACTTGCATAATTATGAATATAACTTGCGTAATGATGTATTTTTTATGCGTAATTGTAGCGCGGGCGAAACCACCCTCTGCCAAAAAACACGTGTCATGCTCTGGTAACTTCGTACGCTTCGCACGAAAAGTATATTTTGCATAGTAACCGGCCCCTATATATAATATGATTTTACACCTAATTCCTATATATATAACTTTTCCGTAACATTAAATGATTCCATTATTTGTGTCCTTGCTTATCAAAAACTTATTAACTGCATCCACAACTTTCTTTTAGAAAGTTGTAACTGGCATGTATGCCCCGTGTACTTCGGGTTCTTCACGTACACCAGTTGTATACCTTGGGCTCATGAACTAAAGCGTGAACCCGCTTCAAACTAACCGTTCAACGATGACATTAACATTGCGGGGTTTCAAGGTATTTCAATGTAAAAATAGGGAGCGTCCTCCTCTTTAGAGTAATTTATGGTAATCCAGATAAAAACAAGAGTAAATTACCATTTGCATCCCTGACTTTTGTCCATTTTAACCGTTTGCATCCCTATAGTTTTAAAGCCTCGATTTGCATACCTAACGTTTATAGTTTTAGCCTTTTGCATTACTAATGTTTTTATTATGTAACCATTTGAATTAAAATGACTAACGGTGTTAGTCAAGTCTGTTAACAGGCCTCACATTTTTTGTTTTTTGTAAGGGTATTTTTTCATTTTCTTTTAACCTTATTTTTTTTATTTTTATAATTCCATCCATTTCAACCCACCTACAAACCATCTGCTCCGATTAGACCCTCTGGTCAACTATCTGCACCACCACCTACCCCTCCACTGTCGACCCACTAACCACCACCGCCATCTCCGCTTTCTCCTCCGTCCACCGGACCTTCTTCTCCGACGCCTCTCCTCCCCCACCCACCGCCTCACTACCACCACCCCCTCCCACCTCCTACATCATCTCCTCCGTCGACCTCAAATACCACCAACAACTAATCTTCTCCAAAGTTGAATCCACCAACACCACTCCCACCGACTGGTTCCAAATGTCACCACCACCTTCTTCAACCCAAAGAACTCGTCTTGTAATCCGGCAAAACTCCCCTCCTCCGCCTCCGACGATTATCAGACTCTGCTATCGGATCTTGAAACCCACATGACGCTGAGCTGGATCCTAATCGACCCGACCCAGAATCGGGCGGTTAACCGGAGGAGTCAACCGGAGAGAGCGTTGAACCGGAGGCTGAGGGTGGTGAGTTGGGTCAGGTTGCCGAGGGTGTTGTCTGGGAGCTCGCCGGACAGTCAAGCACAACCCATCCCACTACCATAACCGTACCACCATAAACACAACCACCCGCCTGACTTGCAAATCACCACCACCTACCACCTACCACCCGTCGCCAGTCAACACCCACCGCCAATCGAGACCGACCGCCAGTCAACACCCAATGCCATTCGACACCCACCCCCAATCGACACCACCGCCACTCGACACCCACCGCTAATCGACACCCACCGCTAGTCGACCCACCGCCAACCACCATCTCAGCCCTCCCTTTGCAGATTTGTGATTTCATGTGCACCTCCAACCACCACTTTCATCTCATCCTTCTTATTACTTCAGATTTGCGACCTTCCATCTTTAGATTTGCGACCTTCTTTCTTTAGATCTGAGATTTCATATGATGGTTTGTGGTCTGGTGTTGGTGTTGGTGTTGGCGGTGGCGGTGGCGGTGGACTTCCGAGAGAGACGGAGAGAGGGGGGGAGAGAGAGAGAAAAAAGAGCGTGGGAGGGGAGGGTTTTTATTTAATTAGTCTTGTGTGGTGGTAGGTGTAAAAGTGATTTAGATGGTATCTATTAAGGGTATTTTTGTCTTTTTATAAAATCGTAACAGAAAATGTAACGCCGTTAGGGTTTTGTACTCAAATGGAGACAAAAGTAAAACGTTAGGGAGTAAATGGTGATTTTGAAACTATAGGAATGCAAGTGGTTAAAATAAACAAAAATCAGAAATACGAATGGTAATTTACTCTAAAAATAAATTAGAGATTTTGATTAGGTGGACTCCAAAATACTTTATGGTAGTTTAGTGCTGCACTCCGGAAGTTTTCATAGTACTAAAACCTTTACAAAACACATGTTAGTTTGATTTTTTTTATAAAATTGTTTTGATTATCTAAACAAATCTCGATCTCCCATTTTGAATTGTATTACTAGTTTACTATTTGGTTTGGTATGATGAAATAATTACTTTGTTATCATTGATGTACATCTAATCATAAATAATAGCTTAGGTCTTTAAAAATTGTTATCATCATTACTGATCATTGATGTGCTTGTAATAATAAATTATTCATTTGTAAATATTGTGAATCCACCAACACTAACACTGTTCCTGCTGGAAAAAGTGAGTGTAAATTGTTCAATGAACTTCAAATCCATCAAGCAAATTAGGCGATCTGTCATTCGATCGCAAGCGAACAAAAGCATCTAACGATTTTTCTAATTCATTCATTTTCTCTTGAATCTCGAGGTTTTTGGGCTCCACTTCACTGTGATTGTGTGCATATACTTTGTAATTGGTGCAGGAAGCTAGTGATTGGTGTTGGCAATGGCATCGGTGGCAGAAGATGCTCGCGCGTTACGGCATAGGCATGGGATTAATCTTCTAGTGGAAATACTTGCGCGTTACGGCGGGTGCGACTATTTTGTCACCTCGTAGTTATTGTTGGGTTTGTTGTGTGTGTATGATATTTGTGGCTATTCGTTATGATGACTTGAAATAAATAGGAAGCAGCAATCAAGTTAGTAGGATATAATACATAAATTAAATATTGATTACTAAAGTTAAAACCACATATATATATAGATTATGAAAATTAAAAATGAGTACATCACAATTATTACGAAGCAGAAGAGAGTATGTTATCCTATTATTAACGTAGGCTGATCCATAAACTTATATTACATGACAAATATATGTTAAAAAAAGAATATTTGACTTTATATGTTGTTTTAATGTAATTTATCAACTTGTCAAATATATTAGATACTCATTGAAATGCTAGAAGAAAAAAACATATTGTTCGAACTAATCTGAATAGTTAACTTAAAGATAGATTTAAGCAAATTCTGACTCGCAAAAAGAAAGTGATGTATTATCTAAGAGAGATCTCATGAAGGATACCATTGCAATTTTCATGGTAAAGTAAAAACAACAAAGATATTTTAATGTACAGATCAAAAAAATTATTTCGTAATGTTGGAGCTATTTTTATATATTTTTATTTAAAACATGGTATTATTTTTCTAAATTTTATAAATAATAATTTATATAAATTCAAGTAATAATTTATATAAATAATAAATATATAAAAACTTATAAATCATTATTGTCAATATTAATAAAATTGATTAAAGTTCACGATATTCTCTTATAGTCTCGTTAATATATGCATTTGATGTAACTAAGCAATGAAAACTTAATTTGGTTAGACGTATGTACACCATACTTAGATGACACTTTTAGTATTATCAAAAAGTTACAAATGAACTAAATGCTAAAGTGTTTTAAAATGCAACTGAAATGACAAAAGTATCCCCATAAGATGCTTATATAAGTACTAACGGATTAGACCCATGTTTCACCATGGATCGATTTTAAACGTATACGAGAATGTCGTAGTGATAACTTTTGGGTTATCTTAGTTTTGGTGAGTTCAATGATATAGGCACTCAAATTCTCGTGGATGTCTACACATTTTTTATCATGAAACTATTACGGAACATATGGTATATGATAAGTAGTGGATATTAATTAATTCGAATACCTTAAAAGCGTTCGAAAAAAATCTCTTATTAAATATAGAACATTGTACTATGATAAACAATATGCTATTATTAAATTGTTGCCGATACAATAACATGATAAAAAAATATACTGTTAAATTTTAAATAATAGAATAAAAAATTATTGTTGTTAATAATAATAATAATAATAATAATAATAATAATAATAATAATAATATAATAATAATAATAATAATAATAATAATAAGTATTATTATTAATATGATTCTATTTATTTTTATTGTAATTATTTTTTGAAGCATATTAACTAATGTCTATAAATATCAAAATTAGTAGATATCTAAAATGCCCCTAGAAATTATTATTGTTATTATTATAACTAAAATAATATTTAGTAATTATATACTTAACTATTTAAATAAAATAATACTTTAAACCTGAAAAAAAATATGTAATTTAATGATATTAATAAAAAGAAGTATGTAAATGTCCCTTAAATATATTATAAATATACATATAATATATGGGTCCTAATATATGGACACCCATCCGGATAAATCGACCCCCCCCTGTACGTCACGTATAGGTCCATACTCGGCATATAGGTATCCACAATTAATGCCTGACATTCCATGTCGCATCAGTCATTGTCATGGTGTTTATACACCTCGTATAACCCCATACCCGCGTATAGCCTTTTTAGACGACAAAACTGGACTAAGTCTAATCAATCATTCAGCATGGCTATACGCGTCGTATGGTCCCATATGCCGCGTATAGCCCTGTGGCGTATAGGTTAAGGGTGTAGGTCCATCGACACCTATACGCTGCGTATGGACCCATTAGAGATCCTCTCATCCGTTACTTACATTGGATGATTGCCACATCCATCACGAGACGTAGCAAGAGTCGGGAGTGGTGCACCATTCCCAACTTATTTTACTTGTATTGTTTGCTTACGGGGACCAGGTGCAACCTGGCGAGATCTTTGGCGGAGTATTTTGCTTCGTATTATCATCGCCAGGAGCGGTGTACGGCGACGCTTACATCACGTTGATTGCTCGATCTTTGGCGAGATCTCTAACGTATCTCCTCCGATCGAGCCGGCGAGATTAGATCGTCGTACGTTGTTCGACATTCGTATTATATGCCAGTATACGATTCTCTATTCAACTAGAGGAGATCTGGCAGCCGGCACCCGTTTAGCAGGTCGGCGTTGATGATCCGCAGCAGCAGCAGGAGCATCCCTCTCATGATCATCTGCAGCACGACCAACCACCGCATGACCAGCCGCCACCACATCAGCAGTCACCTCAGCCACAGTTTCCTCGACACATTTACAGACATGTGAGGCTGCCTGCACGTATGGAGTTGCCACCGCCTCGACATTACCCAGACTCGCCGTAGTTTTTATATTATTATTAGAATTGTAACTTTTATTTTGTTATGTATGTAAAAATTTTGTTATTTATATTATCATTTTATATTAATATTTGTACTGTTATCTCTATTGTTCAGTTAAATTATGAATGTTTGTATTATATGTTTTATCGGTTAGTTAAATTACAAAAATAAGTAAAAATATTAAAAAAGACATAAAAATAAATTAAAACTATTCGATTTAAAATTATTTATATATTTCGGCGGTTAAGCAAATTACAAAAAAATAATAATGTAACATAATGCGTATAGACGTAAATTTATTTGTTTATTTATAACAAAAACAGATGTAAAAATAACAAAAAAATAAAAAATATCCTTAACCTATACGCCGCGTATGGGTCTATACGCGGTGTATAGGTGTCACATGCGTATAAGCTGAGTTAAGGACCAAAAAAAATAAAGCCATACGTGGCGTTGGGTCCATCCGCCGTGTATAACCTCCGCCGATATCGAAATGACACATCGTTTGACAGATAGATGTCAGAAAATGTTTTTTGCGCTATACGTGGCGTATGGACCCATACGCCACTTATAGAGCTGCCGGTGTTGATTTAAAATGAGAGGGTGTCTCAATATCCAAACCCATAATATATGAATAGTACACCTCATTTATATTAAATTTGTCCTTGACATTAATGATTCCACTATTTGTGTCCTTGGATATCAAAATTTTAATAACTGCATCGACGACTTTCTTTTATTCTTGTCTTGTACATAATTTCACACCACATGGAATCATTTAAGATTTTATTGGTCCAATTTTTGGAATTTCTTTCAACCAGTCGCTTTACACTGTACTGTTTGGGTATACACGTGTTATTATTATGCTTTTCAGAATAAAGAGCTAACACTCGTCAATAAAGTGACATGCACATGTGGAATGTTTGATATCAAAATAAGAACCCGTGCACGTAAATTATTCGACATATTAAGGATCTCTAGAACAAACTTTATTCGAGCAGTGTAAATGACTAACGGTTAAAACGAGTGCAATACATGCTATGATTGTTCGTGGACCCTATGAAAAATATTCCTCGAAGAATATAGTTAATGTTGTAATGTTTTAAACGGCAGTTAGCCAGTTAATGTTGTAATTAGTTGTCAATTTTTAATAGGTGTAGTGGTTATAAAGTTCGCCCTATGTAACATCTTTTATTTTAGTAAAAGTGTGTAGTATCAATCGTTATAAATATTAGGGAGGCCCCAGTAGGCATAGCTATATCTTATTAAATAATTTGTTTCTTATAAATAGTTAGCCCGACTTTAGAGACTTGGAGCAAAATCTTTCGTCATGGGATCCAGAACATAGGAAGTAATAGGACTAGAAAGTTAAATAATTAGATGAGTAAACCAAAAAATACCTTATAGTTTTGACCTCTATTAAACTAAAAAAAATTAGAATAAATTTTTACCTAAATTTATTCGATTGTCATAACCTGTGTTCTGTATTCTTGCTTCTTCACTTAAGTCCTGGCATCCGGTCGCCATCGCCCTATAGGTCACTAGATGTCACCGCCCTCTAGCCTCCATCACTATCACAAAAGGTTGTTCACTGTTGATCCTTTGGTCCTTAGCCGGACAACGCATATTCGCGGCTCCAACTTTGTAGGTCGTACATTTCTTTCTTTTTTTCTCTTTTGACTAACTAACAAATTTATCGTAATCTTTTATTATTTAGTTTATAAAATGATAACTCACATGTCCATCTAATCTATTTTACTAATATCTTTTACTGTTGATTGCAGGATTAAAACGCACAAACTCAAGAAAAAAAGGAGCATGATTTACTATACTCGGATACCTTTGGGCTATATTTCCTTTGATCATTTTATTTAAAAATCATTTGTTTATAGTTTAAGTTGATGTGATTTATTGTTTATAGTTTATGTTACTTTTTATTGTCTTCTAACTCTACTTGTCTTTAGTTTGTTCATATCGTTTGTTTTAAATTTTTAAATATTATTTCTTTTTACGTTAACTCTTTGTTTGTTTATGTTCATTTCAATTTATTTATTTGTTAGGTGCTATGGAAACCACTTTAAAAAGAAAAGCGTCGTCCTCAAGTGCAAATCCATCTGGTTGGTCGTTGATTTACAAGAAAACATATGGGTGTACGTTGAGAAGCTTTTTTAAAAATGTTAGGATGGAATTCCTCTAGCTCATATAAATGGACTTGATAAGAACAAGACAATCAAACACAACCCACTTTAATGTAAAAGTAATCAACAAAACTGAATCAAATATGTCATATGATTGATGAACAAGTTTGATTACACAATAACAATGAAGAACACTCAAGCTCCCCTCAGACTCGATCCAGCTTTCAACAATTGTCGTTTTCACACAATTAATTCACTAACACACCAAACGACAATCACACAATTAATTCACACTGAACGACAATATTACTGAACTTACAACTTTTTCTATATATATGCGCACAGGGGCGAAGCTTAGTATAAGTCAGGGGGGCTTTCCACCCCCTCTACTCTTTTTTTTCGTCAATAGTGTTAATTTTAAACTAAGTAGTGTAAATTTTTTAATATATAAATTTTTCGTCCCTTAGTTTGCTTTACGGAAAAAGATCTCATCAGGTAATGTGATCAACTGATTAAAATATCAATTGATGTTTATCAAAGTTGTCTTTAGAGGCTCTCGTCAGAGGTTATTTACGTCTTGTGTATATCTACCGATCAAAAAATCTTCATATCTTTAGCATATCTTCTAATCTAGTCCTTAGATTGGAGGATCTCCTTAAAGGATCTTCAATTTTTTCTTCTTTCTTTTTGCCTCATGTTTGGCTCGTTTTCAAACCGAATCGAGCCGATTAGCTCGTTTACAACCGAGCGAAAAATTGAACAAGCATTTTTCGAGCGTGAATTTTACGAGCGAGCGCATATGAGCGGCAAACAATTTGTATAACCCAACAATCTAGTGTGTCATCCGGTATATATTGCAATGAGAGACGGTGACAAATAAGAGACGGTGACAATGTTAGGTCTTATATTTTAATGATTTAAAAGCAGCCACATTTCATAATATAACATTTTCATAAATGTCAATACGTTGTGGTTGGCGATGAGGCTAAAGCTGTAACCGATGAGGCGGTGAGCATATTTAAAAGAACGATGACGGTAAGAGTGGGAGATAATCGACTAAGAGTAAGACTGGGGACAAAAAATATTTCTAAATGGCTTATGATTTTACTTTTATGTTTAGCGTTATGTCTTTTTTTTTTTAGTTTGATTGATCTAGTATGCGTACATATGATTATATATGTGTGTATAGTGAGCCAAATCTACTAGAGTGCTATATATAAATTACATATATAATAAAAATAATTCGAGCCGAACCGAGCTGAGCGGACCTTTGTTCGTGCTTGGCTCGTTTACAAACCGATCCGAGCCGATCGGCTCGTTTACGACTGAGCAGAAGTTCGAACGAGCATTTTTCGAGCAAAATCCGAAAGATCATCGAGCTAGCGTCGAGCGGCGGGCGCTTTGAACAGCCCTACTCAAAACCCAACAAATAACGATGAGGAATAGGTATAACACTGTTGCCCTTGCTGGACGTGTGAGTAACCAAGAATTTTGATACCATAACGATTAACGACAATGAGGACAACGTGAGAAGAGAGTTGAGGAGTAACCAAAAAACAATAGAGAGAGACTAGAAAAGAGAAAAAAAAAAAGAAAACAACAATAGGACATTTGATACCATTAGAGCATTCACACTTCACTCCTATCGTACTGATCCTCATAATTTGTGAGAACAAACAATATTTTCTACATTCATTTTTTTTTCCTCAATACTTCTCACATTCATTCCCCATATCTATCCATATCTTAATTCAGGGGTGCATACAAAACGAGCTGAGCCCGAGTTCGTATAGGCTCGAGCTCGGCTCGTGATGACTTAGGAGAGCTCAAGATCAAGCTCGGCTCATTTTGAGCTTTATTTTTAAAGCTCAAACTCGGCTCGACAAATACTTTTTCAAGCTCGAGCTCGGCTCGTTTATTTATTTATATATTATTTTTAATATTTTTATATTTAATTTTGATATACATTTATAAGACAAATTGGATTTTAATAATTCAAACTATTAGCTATTGGCCAACTATAATCCATACTACTAATTTGGCGGGTAATACTCCCAATTTTCACTATTATTACCAACAATAGTGCCAATGATATAATTTTCAACTTTTTTACATATGATTTGAACTTGATTCCAGTTGCAATAATGAATATGAATGAAATGAATAAACATACAAGTCAAACTGAGCCTTAAATTAATACAAATCAAACGTAAAAATTTGAAAAGTATGTCACTGAGATTGTTGTTGGTAACAAAAATGAAAGTTTGGAGTGCTGCTGGGCAAATTAATAGTATGGATTATTATCGTCCATTGACAATAGTTTGGATTATTAGAATACAATTTGTTTATTTATAATTATATACTTTATATATAACATTATACATATTATTTAATTGTTTTTATCATAATTTTATATATAATATATATAATAAATTAAATAAAAATATATAAATAAAAAGCTCGTGTAGGCTTGCAAGCCGGCTTGAGCTCAATATGTGAAGCTCGGGCTCGGGCTCGGGTTCGATGATTAAATGAGCTTTTTTTCAAGCTCGAGCTCGGCTCGAGTTTGATAAAGCTAGACTCGTTTTGAGCTCTTTATCGATCTGATCGCAAGTAGCTCGCGAGCGGCTCGGCTCGTTTGCACCCCTATCTTAATTAAACAATACTTACGTATTCATATTTTAAAATTTTTTTTCTTTCACTCACACTTATTTATAAAAAAATTAATAAAAAAAATTTATTAGGTGAATAGCGAGCTTATTATTTGAAGGATGAATGTGGATAAGGATAGAGCAAATAGATAAGGATAGGGCGCAGGGATGAGGAATGAAAATAAGGATGAGATGAAGTGAATATTTTAGTGGTTTTTATAAAATTTAATGATGGGGATGGTAACAAGTAATATGCTAGGAATGCTTGATAATAAAAATTTCGTGGCAAAGCTTATAGCGACGAAGGTAAGAGACATGGTAATATTGCGGTGATTGTCCATGTGAGTGTTTTGGAACTTAGGATATTATATACTAGGTTATTGACTTGTATGTTACAGACCAAATATTTAAAACAACATATGGGAATAAATTAATAGTAATATATATATATCATATATATATATATATATATATATATATATATATATATATATATATATATATATGGTTAGGATTATTATAGAATCACTTTTATTTTCAGAACTACAGAACCATTGATTTACATAAGTGTAAATTAAGTTTGGTGATACTTAATATATTTTACATATGTGTATATCAGACATGAACAATAAACTATGTAAAAAAACTAAATATCATCAGTTTTAACTTATATTTATGTAAATCAATAATTTGTAATTTATATTTATGTAAATCAATTGTTCTTTTAGTTTTAAAAATAAAAAGTGGTTCTGTAATGATTCTGACCCTATATATATATATATATATATGTATATATATATGTATATATATATATACATATACATATATACATATACATACATATACATATATATATATATACATATATATACATACATATATATACATATATATATATACGTGTATATATATATAGATACGTATATATATGTATATATATACGTATATATATACATATATATACGTATATATATACATATATATGTATATATATATGTATGTATGTATGTATGTATGAAGGTAGAATGGTTGAATAGAAAAATATAGACAAAGAATATAATAGTATCAAAAAATTATTTCGTTTCACAATAGAAACAAATGTAGGTAGAACGGTTGAATAGAAAATTAAAAAAAAATATCCAGTAATGAACAAATTTGGTAAAATTTATAAAAGTATATAACAATGATACGTAACTAAGACAAAAATAGTTTAAATTAAAAAACTAATTGTTCATAAAGATATAAACACTTTTATGTGTAATTGTATTGAAGGTTAATGATGGGTAAAAGCCATATCAATGGAAAGATATTAAAAAGATTACCGAAAATATAATTAGTGTCATGAATTTTAGAAATTAATTAAAAGGAAAATGGTATTTCAAAATAAAATATGATAGGTACTCTTATTTTAATAAAACAAAAAAATTGTTAATCATAATTTTAAAATTAATAACTTAATTATTATTTGTTAACATAATTAACGATTTTTTATAACTTTTGAAAAGATGTCAAATAATTTAAAAATACTAAGTGATTATAAATATAATATTCATTGTAATTAATATAAATTAATAGTTTTCAAACTTATTATAACTCAAGATTGAATGATATAGCGACATGTGACAATGAAAACGTAATACTTAGGCGGACGGGCTACAAAATAGACACGTATATTCAAAGTTAGTCTTTTATTATAAGAGGAGTTACTGATATAGGTTCTAGATTGTAGATATCATAGTAATCTTGTTTCATGCCCTCATTTATTAGAGTATATGTATAAAAAGTTCATGAATAAAAATAATCTATAGTTACTCGGTTGATATGAGGGTAGCATGAACTTTTATTTTCTTTTTTACGTGTTTATCGTGCAAATGTAAGAGAATAACAACAACAATAATGGTGATATATAGCAATAGTAATGGTATTATAATAATTTTTACCATCTAAAGAAAAAAAATATTGACTAATGGAAGAAAATAAAATATTATAGTAGGCCTAAAACAGAGGATAGAGTTTCTGTAAAAAAAATAAGTATTTAATATAAAAAATTATAAAAGTTGTTGGTTTGACACATGTTTTTCTATTGTTTTAACGGGGGTAATATTTTGGTAATTATGTTAAAATACGTAATCTCATTGTGTCTAATATGTTTATTGTGTCAAATATAAGTTCATTATGTCATAGATTTTTCAACGTTTATTATATGTAATCATCATTGTGTTTTTTATGTTTTAAATTACTTTATGTTATTCTTGTCATTGTTATTATAGATTATATAAACACGTTATCAATCTTTATGTTTTATAATTGAAATACATAATGATGTTATTTCACCAATGTATTGTTTTTAACTCATAGTGTTTAAAATAACACAATGAGTTATTTTTATTATTGTTTTTATAGATTATAAAAATTTATTGTTATCTATTATTGCGTTTTACAATTAAAAGTGTGCAATGATGTTATTTTATCAATTTATAATTAAAACTTATAGTATTCAACATAGCACAATGCTGATCAAAAACACAATAATAATCAGAAAACACAATCAAATATTTTATTATTGTGTTTTATGTTTTATATCATTTTGTATTATATTATCATTATTCTTAATATATTAGATTAATTAGCTGTTAATTTATCATTATGTTTTACATACTATAACTACACAATAGTGTTATTTCTTTATTGATTTTTTAAATTTATCTCTTTAGAAAAACCTAATAACTAAGAAAAAACACAATAAATTACACTAAATACACAATCACGATTAGAAATCATATGAGCTTAAAAACATAAAAAAATTTATTATCTTTTTATATAACAATATTGTACTCGTTTTAAATATAAAAAACCCTAGTTTTGATGGTGTATTTTATATATAAAAAAACGTAATGTTTTATATACGAGTTATGAACGTTTAAAAAATAAAGAAACTTGATAAAAGTCAACAAAAATAGCATGGCCAAAATGCCCTTTTAACAAACTACATTACTACAATTTGATCTTAATTATTGATTAAAAAAATTCACGATTGAGATTATTTATGATTTACACTTTTTAGATTTAAAACATTTTAAATTGAACCATTCCCTAAACAAAATCCACCGGATGGTTTCAAGACGTCTTTTAAAAATGTGGATGTGTCGAACCAATTCATCTACGTGCAGTTTGTTAGTAATATCAAACGACACGCATCACATGAAGTAGGGGTGGGCACAAATCGGTAGAGCCGATTAGACCGGTTACCGAACCGATTTTTATAATGTTCCCGAAATAATGATCAATGTATGTACATATACTCGGTAATAAATTTTTGCGAAAATCGGGTAGAACCGACCCTCCTCTTTACCAGTACCGACAAATACATGGTACCCACTTTATATATTAGGTTTGGGATTTGGTTCTCGATTTCACTTCACATCGGGTTCGGGATCGGTTCAGGAATACCCGAATTGAACAACCCTACATGAGAGTACTCCATCTTTCGCACAACCAAAAATTAGTATTACAACTTATTACTATTTCCGTATCCATTCGGGGCTCCCAACTTGAATGCCTTCTTCCTCAAGCAATTTAGCTATATGTTCATACCGGACAAGTATCGGCGCCTCTACGGTAGAAGTTTCCAATCCTTATGTGCAGATGTCCGATCTTTTGTGTAGGCGAAACCCTATGCTTGAACCCACTATAAAGGCGTCCAATTCTGCTATAGAGACATCGACTCTTTGTAAGAGGCGTCCAACCCTTTGTGTAAAGGCATTAGACCTTTTGTGTAGTGGCGTCCGACCCTAATATGAAAGTGTCTGACCCTACCATAAAGGTGTTCGGCCTTACTATAGAAGCGCCATACCCCTTTGTACAGACGTCTGACCCTACCATAAAGACGCACAAACATGTAAAAGATAAACATAAAAACACTAGAGGCAGAGCGATTGTGACGTAATTGTCATATGGGCACTGCCACTTTTACTGGAGTGAATGTGTATCGGATTGGGTGGACGCGGGAAGGTCTTTACCGGACAAAGATAAAAATTTTATTGGTTTGGACGAAAAGGTGGATGCCCTTTTACATAGACGCGTCATTGCCTTATACAGTAGGGACATTTTGGTGAATGACTTGAGAATGAAAATATTTTAGATGATTCATAGTGCGATGAACGTTTTAAAAAGTTTTCCCATGTATTTATTATGTTTATATTAAGTTTGTGGTGGTAAATTTTTTTATTGCACATTTTCGACACATCAAATCCTGAGAGTTATGTAACCTAATATGGTTGATATGTTAAATGGCAACTTTGAAACTCACAAATTAAATTCAACCCCACTTGTACCAAATGGTCCATACTCCATATCATTTTGGATACCCGTGTCTGCCGCCATGACACGTTAACATTCACAAATAATAATAATTGATAAAATTAACTTCAATGCTACGTGATCGACAAGATACATCTAGCTTTGGTACATAGAACTTGTATCTGTTATTTAATATACAAAGCATACATGTTTTGACATAAAGCACACAACTGTGTAACCTTAAATACGTGATTAGATGCAACATAAAATAGTAGTACTTCAACATTTCACTTTACCTCGAGGTGACCGTACCTTCATAAAGCCATATATCAAGACAAAAGCACACCCACAATACTTGACTATCGTGAAACATGAGTCCTTAGATGCCCATGCGCACACAAATCTCAAAACTGTTGTACACACCACAACAGGCCAACATGTTTGTCTTGTTTTCTTTTCTTCATGATACATATATGATTCATAAAGAAAAATCCAAGTCAAATTATGATACCATTATCAAGACTAAAAAATTAGATACCATTATCAAGACTAAAACGTGGGTCTAGCTAGCAGGTTAGTAAAATGACCTTCAAACCATTGTAAATCACGTGAGAGTTATGTGATCATAATGAAACAAACTACATATGTACGCTATATTTAATGGAAATTGGAAACTTACAATATAGAATTTTACCCCCCCCCCCCCCCCCCCCCCGGTACCAGATGGTTCATTTTACTTCAGATGTCACGCTCTTCGATCATGATCACACTTAAACATTCAAAAAAACTATTAAATAATAAAATTTACTTCATTTGGACGTGAGAAGAACTTTTTAACTTTAATAAAAACTTTGTATCGTGTTACTTAAAACACAAATTATATAAGTTTTTGCATCAGAAAACCTAGTTGATTCTAAATACGTGTTGACTCTAGCTTAGCTTAATTATGCAACTGAATAACTGGTATATTATAGTCATGATCCTGTAACAACAACATTATAATAAAGTAATATTTAATAATCATGAAACCTAAGGCATTTACTCAAATGAGACATGTGGCCCAATAATAAATTAGAAGTCTCTTTGGGTCAAGGTGAACCGAACTTTATAATGATAAATATCAAGACAAAACTCATACACAAATACATGTATCCTTAAGTGCCCCCATGTGTGCATATATAATTTTCGTAAGTGTTGAAGACAACAAATATACTAGTTTTTCTTCTTGTTTTTTGGTCATGGTACGATTCCCAAATAAGCGAGTCTCTAGTCAAATGTATAGTAATACCATTAGGACAAAGGCCTGGCCAAACATGTCTGCTGAATCACCTTCAAATCATTGTATACAACTTGTAAGAATATAGATTTCATTTCTGATTCAAAGTAGGAACAATTGGGAAAAACAAAATGAAGTGGTTGTTTATTAAACCGTCACTTTAGTTTAAGGGATAACTAGTAAATATACTTGCGTGTTGCAAGGTGACGTATGTGACGTGATAAAGTATAAACTATGATTTTCACAACTCGTTTCCGAATTAATTTTTTGTCGAAATGTAGAGTTACCCGAGTTTATATCATCGAATGAAAACATATTATATTTGATCTCACTCTTTTTCGAATAAAATATACATTGGAAACAAGACCAACTCAAAGTGTACGTAAAAATTAGCATGAAAGTGTTGTATATTTGACCTGACTCGTGTCCGAACAAACTATGTCAACACGTATATGAACGCGAATTTAGACCGACATGTACATATATATAAGGAGTAAGAAATTCGTTTTTGAAATAAAAATGCACAAAAGGTAAACCCGAGACTTTAGAAACTCATGTGGATTAAAGTGGTATTTTTTAAAGTTTTAAAAAAAGTTTAAAGATAACAAATGTCAATTCGAAAACTTGAAGGGGGTTTCTGGCTTGTGGCAAATGCCACCAACCTTTGTAATTGTGTAAAAGTATAATTTCGTATATTTGACATAAAACCTCTCTTTTATGTAATGGTTTATTGATTTATATTATGAGAGCTTAAAGTGTAAATAAAAGAGTATAAAAAGAAGACGCAGATGGTTATATTATGAATTGTAATTAAAGAAATGGACAAAATTTAAATATTTAATGTTTTCGGTTATTTATTTGATATTTGTATTTATTAGTAAATAAAATGTTATATATGTTTTATTGTAGTATATATGAAATAAGTCTTGATATATATTTCTGTTTGAAGGGCATATACTTTAGTTATTTACAAAACCAACCGGGACTAGCAGAAGGAAACACACTAGTTACATTTTACATATAACATCAAAGGAACACATCACATGAACCAATATACTTATAACCAATATGACCTCACATTATATGACAAAGCGAATATGATTACATCATCCACTAACGTGCATCATATGTCAAAACTAATACTTTGAAACAACTTTTTAAACGGTATCAAAAGTAATATTTTTCCATATTCGTCCATAAAAGGTTTTATACATAATCGATGCCCAAAATTTAGTTTAACTATGATGATTTTAGTTGCGCGTAGATTAAAAAATAAATCTAGTTATTATATGAAAATGGAACTCGTAGATTATAAAAATATAACTAGGGTAAAATTTTAATCAAACCACAACTTCTAGTTATGATAAAGATACATGTAATAATGTGCTACACAATAAATCACAACAGATATATTCTATCAATCACTCTAACTCCTTTTTTTCTGGGTCCAGCCACAGTTGTAAATGGGAAAAATAAGCAGCAAGCAGAATAAGTCCCCATGGACTTATCTTTTTCGCCCAAGTTGAAAACGAATGTTTGTTACTCACTTTCACTTACTCACATCACATGGGTTGTTATTCATTTCATTAAATTCGTATGGCCTATTTCATTGATTATCAGAGTTAGCGAAATGAGTGGATGGATTAAAAACAACGGGACGTAGCAACATACGCCGACCATCACAGTGACACTAGCCTTTAGATCAGGACCCTCCCTAAAACTCGTGTATATAATAATGTAATTTTGTTTTATTTGTACAAGTTTAAGATTTCATGTATAATAGTATATGATATTTAAATTACATGGAAAATAAATTATATAAGTAAACTACAATCTATAAATAAAATAGAAGTGTTTATATAAATACAATTTCTTAACAATAATCTAAAATGTCTATAATAAACTACATTATAATTTAATTAATTATATAAAATTCACTACATAAAATATATGTTATAACTAGTTATTATATATCTACATATAATATATAATATAAGTACACTACATTATCTATATAATAAAAATTATTTTTTACAAAAAAAAAGAAAAAAGAAAAGCTAAACGCCCATTTAGGGCTACCTAAACTATCGTATTAGGTTGGCAAGTCCATGACTGACACAACATACTAAGCATCTGATTGAAACTTGGTAAACAACAGTTCAAAAACATAACATGGTGTAAACTCCACAACCTGTGGTGTATGTTACATGAGCCCCTTTTTTAAACGCTTATCAATTATTTTTTTTAACAGGAAAAACATAGTTAATAAGAGCATCTTTTATAGAGAGAGTTAGAATCACTTAAAAACATATATAGAAAGAAATCACATTAGAAAAATACTTATACTTTAAAACACTAATTCTCTATCTAGTAGTAAAGGCTAAACCCTCAGAAGAAAAAAAATAAAAAAACATCATCATTTTTTACTTTTATTTTTAATTACTAAATAACTTATTCTAATAACTAAGTTTTTTTTATTTTCATATTATTTAATACAAATCCTAAACATCTTAAAGTTTAAAATTATAAACTTTATAAAAATAAATATATCAATTTAAAAAAAATAAAAAAAGAAAGCATAAGTATAATAGAATTTAAAAAATGAATAGAAAATAAAATAAAAAACAAATTAATCCAACCAACCCACCCACCTTCTCTCCCCACGTCCCAGGGTCGGGTCAACGTTTTTAGGACCCCAATCGAACTAAAAATGAGGTCCTTCTAAAAAACACATTCAAAACAAAAGCAACCTAATCAAATTTTTCTGAACTAAATCAATAAATCAAAGAAAATTTAGTATACTAACCTTAAGTCCTGATAGTTGTTTTCTTTGAACAAAAAAGAGCTAGTTGATGTCGATCACTATCAATCAGAGAAGAAGGAACTTAGGAAGTGTCATTTGCTTTGTGAATTATGTGACTGTGTTTCTGGACTCAACTATCACATGTTATTCCCGCATCAAAATTTCATTAAGTCATATAATACCAAAACTCACTATAACCTTTTTCTTAAAACGGGGCCCCTTTGGAGGGGCCCCAAGCTTAATACGTCCTAAATTAATTATAGAACCGGCCCTGCACGTCCCTTAATTTCCAACTATTTGGCCATCCTCCTTTTTTTCAATTAAAAATAAACAAATAAATAAATAATCGCACATTCCTCATGAGTCATCTAACCTCATTAGAGATGTTAGTTGGATATGGGGTTCTGGGAAGAAAAACGAGTGCCCCAACGCCGTTAGAGATGGTTTAGGAATTGAATGAGAAAAATGTATGTTAAAGCTTGAAAAATAGAGCTTGTTAGGCATCTTATAGATGTTATGGATGACACCCATCCCTAAACACTCACTTCGTATCTAATAATGTTTGATTTCCAGAAATTACAGAAACCAAAATAAGTAAATATGAAAAACTTTGTTGTAATTACTTTTTGTGCATTCATATAACTCGTATGTAGGACTGCAAACGAAATATACGTTTAACAAACAATTCATGAACTGTTCGTTTGAAAGTTCGTTTATGTTCATTCTTTTGATAAATAAACAAACACGAACAATAATATTGCGTTTATTAAGTTAAAAAAATGAAGAACATGAACAGATGACGTGTTTGTTCATCTATGTTTGTGAACGTTCAATAATGTGTTCGTTTTTGTTTGTCTTCATTTAGAAATTTTATATTTAATACTTGTATTTTACTGGTTTTAATTTATAAACATATAAAACCCTAGTTATATTATATGTTTCCACCAACATCTCCTATTTGATCATTTTCAACTTTAGTTTATGTTAAAGCTTGACAAACTTCTTTACCTTTTGTGTTAATTATGTTTATGATTATTATGTTAAGTATGTTCGAATAATTGTGTTTAGCTTGTGTTAAAGCTTGACAAACTTTCATTTATGTTCATGAACCTTTGTTTGTGTTTGTTTGCTTTTGTTTGTGTTCGTTTATGTTCGGTAATTATTCGTGAACAATTTATGAACAGTTCAATTTCTTAATAAACCGAACATGAACAAGATAATCGTTCAGTTGGTGTTCATGAACAGGTTTATGAACAATTTTATTTCCTTAATAAACGAACAAGAATAAAATTTTATTCGTGTTTGTTCGGTTTGTTTGCAACCCTACTTGTATGTATTCACTTAACCTATATTTCACCCTGCATGTCGAGGTTTGACCTTAACTATTTAACGCGCTTGAGGGTGGAGAGAATGGTTTTCCCATCCCCAAGCGACAGATCAAATTTCCTTTAAAATCTCTCATTTTTCCCAAAATGAGGAAATGATTCTTCCAAAAGAAAACACTTGAATTGTAATTATTTATTATAGTTAAATTCAAATTTAAAATTATAATAGTATTTCATGAAAATTTAGAAAATTAACGCAATTATTCAAATAAAGATAAAACATACTACATCATATAATTATATAACTATTAATATATATGAAGAACGTAGGTTTGAGCAATATGTTTCACTAAGTATGTTTGAAGGTTCTCTGGTGTCCTGGAATCATAGCTGTGAAATAACTCTTCACTCCCCTCCCCCCCCCCCTCCCCCCCCCTCCAGTTCTTCATAATCATGTTGTGCAATACGGTAAAAGTGTAAAACCATATGTGTTGTTTCTAATTATAGTCTGGTGTTTTTCTTCATAATCATGTTGTGCAATACGGTAAAAGTGTAAAACCATATGTGTTGTTTCTAATTATAGTCTGGTGTTTTTTTCTTGAAGGATATCAAGGTAATAGCCATTTAGATTTTAAGACCCTAAAGGCTCATTCAACATCTTTCGTGCTGCTTCTTATACCCTTTTAAACTGCTTTTGTTTATCATCATTTGGAAATGAATATGATCACCATAGTTCCCTAATCAAGATTTGCACGATCTTTAAGGTAATAACCGATGGCCTGTCATTGGGGTCATGCAAAACCTAATTTACCTAGGTACCTTGGGGAAATCAATTATCGTACCCACGATGAGCGTGGGGTTGGTATTATAAGTTTTATAATTAACTTAACTAAATTTTGTGAATTGATTGATTTTAGTAACTATCAATATTAATTGAATTTGAAAGTAGTTTTTTGCAATATAAGAGAAATGTAACCCACTTCGGGATTCTAGTTTGGCAAAATAGTAATTATCTTAGTTGACCTAATAGGAAGTCATTAATGGTAACTCTATATATGATAAGATTCAGGTGATAAGTGTAGATCGGAGTTTAACGAAATCTATTCATACAATCACCAGTTCAATAATGTAAACCCTAATTCTAAGAAGCGGATTAACGATGATAATAAAAACCCAAAGCTATATGATATTAAAACCATGTTTAAACATAATCGAATCATTTAAATAACCAAATTACAAGTTAAATAAACCAAACTTAAGATGTTTCAGATCCAATCCCAAAATCTAGGTCGAAACCAAAAATAACAACTACATGTACAAACTCATCATCCGGAGCGGATCATATAATGTATAACCAATCATAATAATAAATAGTTCATATAATGTTACTATACAAACTTTCATTGAAATTAACTTAAAAAACTTCCCAGGCTATCTTTATCAACGATTACGTGTTAACGAACAATCTTTCTTCTTCTTAGAACAGCCAAGGGCTGCTCCCCCTTTGCGAATCAATCTGCCGTCGAACACCCTCAAAATTCTTTTGTAGCCCCCTTTTAATTATCGTCTTTTCCCTTGTTATGCAAATAGCCTACGCGCAGGCCCAAGCCCATTGACAGTTTGATCCTTCACGATTTTGTTTATTTCCTTGATTTAGCCCGTAGCTTTAATTCACAGCCCATATACAAATCACTAATTTGAGCCCACTTTCGTTACTTTGAAGTAGAGATGGGCATAAAAACCGGGTACGGATATCACCCAATGGAAGGTGTACCTGAGTTGGATCCGTTTAAACCCGTAGGATTGGAACCGGTTTTAGATTTTGAGTTTTTTTAGAGAACCCGACCCGAAACCGAACCGGACCCGGCCCGGTTGAACCCGATTTGAACCCGGTGTTCGACACACACACAAAAAAAGAAAAGAAGAAATAAAAAAGAAAAAAAAAACTAAACCCGGGTACGACCCAATACCCGGTTTGGCACTTCTGCTTTGAAGTTTGAACTTTGAAGTTGACTTGAACGTTGCAAACTTACAGAAGACCAAAACCTGTAAACCACTTTGTTGATTTAGTAGTTTTCTCTTTCTTAGTTTATTCTTCATTTGGCTTGGAATTTGAATTTCATAGTCATGGACCTACAATTGTTTAATAAAAATGAGTCAATAATAATTTTATGAACTTTAATATAACTTTAATTCAAATTTGATTTACGTTGAATTTATATCTATTTTATTTGATATTTACATTCTAAATTTATCTTTATTCAGCTAAATATGTTTACAATGTTGGCCTCGAGTTTAGTTATACTAATATCATTTTAACTTATGCTCTCTTGAAACTTTAAGGTAGCGTTCGTTTCAAAGAATGAAATGGAATTTAAATTGGAAATGGAATTGGAAATGGAATTTGAATTGGAATTTTAAGAATTCTACTCAAATCCTATAATGTGTTTGGTTGGTATAATTATAAATGGAATTGGAATTTAAATTTGTAAAATGACATAATTATCCTTTAAATCAAACAAGTCTTTGAAGTCCCAATATTGACTCAAAATACAAAAATAAATGGTGACAACCACAACCCTAACCCCACCCATGCCACCCCACGACACCCCCACCCCCACCCCACCACACCCCCACCCCATCTCTCAATTTTTTTTATTTTATTTTTCAAACAAATACATGTCATCACTACTACTACCCCACCCCGCAAAAAAAAAATTTAAACATAACTATAAATTTTAAACATACGACATAACTCATGTAGTTCAGCATACGACCATAAGTAGTTCAGCATACGACCATAAGTAGTTCAACATACGACTAAAAGTTTTAAACTTAACTCGACAACAAAAACCTGATCCAAGCTTCCCTTTCCTCTTCACCCAAGCTCCGAAAGGTCATCACCCTAATCTGGTCATCTTAATCTTTTCAATTGCTTGAAACTTTTCCAATTGAGATAAAGATGCCATTTTCGATAGCTCTTCGGGCATCATTAAAGTTTTCTTTTTTATGTCAAGTTCAAACTTTATATCTTCACTTAGTTCAGCTGAAGTTTCCTTAAGGCGGTCGGCAAATAAAACAACTGCATCACTAAAACTCCGAACCAAAGGATCTACTTGCCTCGCACGTTTTCTCTTCTTTCCACGTACGCCTGAAGTTTCTTCAAGTTGAAAATTTGAATCCGTACCAACGCTATGGCTAATTTCATCAAATTCCTCATTTACTTGGTGCTCTTCTTCTGCCACGTTCACCTCTTCTTCCATCTCGACCACGGTTTTGGCTTTGTTACCCTGAGCTCGGTCTTTACCAAATATAACACACATATCTTCATAGTGAGGAAGCTTTTTTGCTTTCCATTTACCTGCATGTCTATTCTTCTGTTTCACATGATAAGAAATATATCAACATTATATTATTATTTAAATAATATAAATTCTAACAAGCATAACCTAATCATAATATAATTCAGAATCTAGTGCGTACCTCAAGGTACGATTCCCATACTCCAGTATCAGCGGTGACACTATTGGTTTCTTTATCGTACCCAAATCCGCTAGCTTTTAGCATATCAGAAACAACTGCCCGGTCTTTTTTCATTGTTTTGATCCTTGACTCAATATGGGGTTTACCCAAAATGCCCGAGTCCGGAAGTGATTCTTTTAAGGACGCTTCCAAATGTTGTAAATATCCAGTTCTAAAGCCGTTATCAGATTTAAACTTTCCGGTGTTAGTCATGTTTACTAAAGCTTCAACAAGCTTATCATCTTCATTATCAGACCACACTCGATAGTTTCTATTGTTGGTTGACATTCCTGTAAAATTTCGAACCAACAAAAATAGCATGACCAACAATTGTATAACAATTAATATGTCTATAAATCACATAACAATTATTTAATAATGTATTCATCCATAAAAAACAACATAGCAAACAATAGTTTAATAATCCATGTATTTGTAAAATATTTATGATAAGTTGGTAGCACTCCAAGAATCAAACATGCTTTGGGCTAGATTGTTTCTAAACATTGTCCACTCGTTTGACGTCGTAATTTGAGTTATACCATAAAGTATTATGATGATTATATAATACCTTGAACCATTTCCACCTTTGGTCGGTATAATTCTCTGGAATAGGCTCGGGTTTCTTGAGCAAACGTATATGCAATCTAATCACTGCTTTGCAAACTCGAGAGACACACCTACTAATGGTGTCTCCTGAACGATGAAAACGACATCTCATGACCCGATTCTTGACATTATGTGTGATAATATGAAGGAAGATGGCTACTTGTTCATCAATGTCCATATTTCTATTTGGTTTTAATCCTCCAAAATTCTTTAGCGTCTCACACAAATTTATGAAACATGATCGATCCATCCTAATTTGGGATATAGCCATACTATCACTCTCATAAATATGTCTATACAATATTGAATATCGATCTATTTTTGATGAGAGACATCGAATAAGTGTTTTATCTATTATGTATTTGATCATCAACATGTAAACCGAAAGGACAAGCAAAGAAAATGTTGTAATAAGTTGGTTCCACCATGGCAAAATCAATGTCCTTCTCTTTTGTTTACGACTGCGAGTTGTTAAACTAAGTCGGGTCATTTTCTAATAATCCACCTGAAATCAATAGCTAATGTCTCAAATTACATGTGATTGATGTTGATAACAAATCGTATGAAGAACAAGCAACTTCCCACCAAATCCATATTCCCAAAGTAGAACAAATAAACAATAGTGAATCTATAATGAATCCAATTGTGCAGGCTACGTTTAGCCTCATCTTTATATATTGTAATAACCTAAAGCAATTTATATAATTTTATATCTTCACCTATGTGTATATATATATATATATATATATATATATATATATATATAAAAATGAAATCAACAACTAGTGACAAGGACACACACACATATATATATAATGTTCATATTGAAACCCTTGCAAAATCCCAAACATGTTTTAAGTAGAACAAAAGTAATCAGAAACTAATTAATATGAACAAGCATGGAATTCGATCAATGAACCTAACATATTTGACTACATCTTAATTAACACCGCAGAAACTTATAACTAAAAGAAAGCTTGAAACATGTGACCACATGTATATATACATATATAGATGGTACATCAAAAGTGTATTTCAAACAAGGGGAAAAGAAACTCGAGGAGAATCAAATTAAGTTAAATCTGCAACAGATTGCTTTTTTGTGGTGTGTCAAGGATTAAATCACTAAGAACACCAAAGAAACATGAAATCACCAACTTGACCCCAACAACTCTATTAAGTGAGAAAAAAACACTGATAACAAGCAAAATTAATGCATGAATACCCTTTATTTTGAAAAACTTACCTCCTACTAAAGCCACACTGTTGAACAACTCAATGAAAAACTAGGGGAGACTAAACTTTTGTTTTGATTTCAGAATAGTAAGTTAGAGTTTGACAAAAGACTATTTTAAACCTAACTAATATCATCTTCTCAACACACATATTAGTACATAAATAAATGTAACTGAAACGTAATCGTTCGATCAAGCAACACGATTTGCGGTTTCATTTTCCTGTTCCTCTGTATTGTTCCATGATGAACAATTATTTTAGAAGAAAAAATCATACCTGAACCATCGTTGAATAACACAATCGGTGAAAGAAAAATTCAAATTTGCAATCGTTCAATCTAATGAGCCATATTCAAATCAAATTGATAAAACCAAGTGATTGTTTGCCCTAGAAATCATCATCATCTTGTTGAAATCAGATTTCCTCTTCATATTGTGTTAAGGGCAAATTGGTTTTATCAAATTTGATTTGAATATGGCTCATTAGATTGAACGATTGCAAATTTGAATTTTTCTTTCACCGATTGTGTTATTCAACGATGGTTCAGGTATGATTTTTTCTTCTAAAATAATTGTTCATCATGGAACAATACAGAGGAACAGGAAAATGAAACCGCAAATCGTGTTGCTTGATCGAACGATTACGTTTCAGTTACATTTATTTATGTACTAATATGTGTGTTGAGAAGATGATATTAGTTAGGTTTAAAATAGTCTTTTGTCAAACTCTAACTTACTATTCTGAAATCAAAACAAAAGTTTAGTCTCCCCTAGTTTTTCATTGAGTTGTTCAACAGTGTGGCTTTAGTAGGAGGTAAGTTTTTCAAAATAAAGGGTATTCAATGGGAATTATGCATGATTGTTATTTGTGATTATTAAGTTATGCTTATGTGATTTAAATGTTAACTGTAATTTTATCGCGTAACGTGAAAACGTGCATATTATTTATTTCGTGTGTTTTGTGATAAATGGGAATTATGCATGATTGTTATTTGTGATTAATAATAATTGTGTTTAGTAGTTAAAAACTATTTAAAAACTATTCAAAAAGCCTAATCTTTATAAAATACAAATTATAAGGGTTAAAAGGGTAATTATGGATTATTAAATAAAATAAAATCAAAACCCAACCCTAATCCCACCCCATCGGCCGCGATTGACCTCCTCTCTCCCTCTCCTCTTCGAATTCAGCCCAAGAACAAGCAATCATCTTCGGTTTTGGTCGATTTCAAGGCATAGAACACGTTGGAATCATCAATTGCAAGCCATTACACGTTTAAAGGTTAGATTTTTGTATGTTTTTGATGAGTCTTCATGTTGGCCGAATGTTTCATGCGAAAACTGCAAATTGGTGGTTGATTGATGCCTAATTGTTGATGTTAATGTGTTTGTTAAATAGATTACATGTTAATTAACGTCAAGTATGCAATAAAGGTTGGATTTTTACAAGTTTTATGGAAATTACATTAGGGCCGAAACCCTAATTCGAAACTTGCAATTGGGGATCGATTTGTGGATGTTAGTTGGTGTTATTGTGCTAGTTGTATTGTATATATGCTAGTTAACGTCGATTATGCAAGAAAGCTATGATTTTGATACATTGTTCATAGGTTACTAATAATAGTAACTTTATTTTTGCATGAATTGATGATTGGTTGATGTATGAATGTTATGGATGTGTTTGTAATGATGTTTAGATGCTAGATGGTTGATATGAATGTTAGGAATTCAAGAATGCATGTTGTAGTTCATACCTTACTAAAGATAGTAACTTTTGGGTATGAAAGTTGATGAATCATGATGATTAGGTGTTGTTGATCATGTTTAAATGTTGTCATGGGCTTGAATTGATATATAATTGATGAATTCATGAATGTAGTGGGAGTTTGATGAATTTGGGATGAACTTTCCCAAAAGAGAAACTTTAATTGTGCAAATCCTTGAATTGGATGATTTGAGCATGTTTGGGATATTAGGATCATGCTAGTGTGTTCATGGATGATTTCTAAGGTAACTAAATGTGTTGTTTGTGTCGTATGAATGTTTAGTTGGATAGTTATCTGATTTGGCCTGTTTGTGGGAATTCATGGTAATGGGTCATATGGGTATGTTAGGACTATTGTTGGGTTGTATGTTGATCATGTATGATATGTTGTTGTGTTAGTATTAACGAGTTATCACCTATAATGTCGCCAACGGGTCAAACGGGTCAACTGGGTCAAATGTGTCTTGTCTTTCTTAAACCTTGAGTCTCTTGATTTGTAGAACACTTAGGGTTTTATGTTGATTCTGTGTACACGTACTTATGTACTCTTGTGTTCTAGGTGACCTTTGAAGGTTGTCTTTCCCTCTTTCTTTCAAGTTAAGCTCTAGGTTAATTTTTGTGCGCATCAGGTGAGTTCTTGCCCCACTCATTTTACATAATCTCTTTTGGGGGAGATAGCATACTGTTGATCACAAACGCTTTTATATATGAGTGTGTATAATATTGATATAGTGCTGTTTACCATGGAAAAGTCCTCACACTTTCGGATTGTTAATATTGACTAGCGGGGAAATTTTGGGTAGTACTACTGGGTCTGACGAGCCCCACCTGTGCGACTCGAGGTCAAACGGGTGCAATTTTGTCCTAACACATTCGTCACGACCCGGTAAGTCGTGACGGGAGGCAACAAACGTAACACAGTCAGCTTCGATCGCGAAATCACTATGATTAATATTTTTATGTTAATAGACTAGCTATCTATTGCAATACACTACTTATGCTCTGGAAACTGTTGATTGGTTTATATTTTAACGCAAACTCTTGAACTCACCAACCATATGTTGACTTGTTTAGTATGCTGTTCTCAGGTTAAGGTTGCCAGTTGCCTAGGAGCACGCACACCAGCATTGTTGAGTTGTCTACATTTGCTTGTTTACAAATTTGGGATTATTTTCATATTAAACATTTGTGTTTGGGGCGCGTATGTTTTGCGCATTCTCTTTACATACTACTTGTTTTGGGTTTTCTGGTTTTAAAACGCTTCCGCAGTATTTTAAACGTTAACTCTGGTTTTGTTTATTTATCATATAGAGTCGTTCTTGGTAACTAATGACTGAGATCCTGGTATGTCACGCGCCTCGCGGTAAAACCCCGCACGCGGATTTTGAGGGTGTGACATAAAACCAAATAGAAATATGGACATTGATGAACAAGTAGCCATCTTCCTTCATATTATCGCACATAATGTCAAGAATCGGGTCATGAGATGTCGTTTTCATCGTTCAGCAGACACCATTAGTAGGTGTGTCTCTCGAGTTTGCAATGCAGTGATTAGATTGCATATACGTTTGCTTAAGAAACCCGAGCCTATTCCAGAGAATTATACCGACCAAAGGTGGAAATGGTTCAAGGTATTATATAATCATCATAATACTTTATGGTATAACTCAAATTACGACGTCAAACGAGTGGACAATGTTTAGAAACAATCTAGCCCACAGCATGTTTGATTCTTGGAGTGCTACCAACTTATCATAAATATTTTACAAATACATGGATTATTAAACTATTGTTTGCTATGTTGTTTTTTATGGATGAATACATTATTAAATAATTGTTATGTGATTTATAGACATATTAATTGTTATACAATTGTTGGTCATGCTATTTTTGTTGGTTCGAAATTTTACAGGAATGTCAACCAACAATAGAAACTATCGAGTGTGGTCTGATAATGAAGATGATAAGCTTGTTGAAGCTTTAGTAAACATGACTAACACCGGAAAGTTTAAATCTGATAACGGCTTTAGAACTGGATATTTACAACATTTGGAAGCGTCCTTAAAAGAATCACTTCCGGACTCGGGCATTTTGGGTAAACCCCATATTGAGTCAAGGATCAAAACAATGAAAAAAGACCGGGCAGTTGTTTCTGATATGCTAAAAGCTAGCGGATTTGGGTACGATAAAGAAACCAATAGTGTCACCGCTGATACTGGAGTATGGGAATCGTACCTTGAGGTACGCACTAGATTCTGAATTATATTATGATTAGGTTATGCTTGTTAGAATTTATATTATTTAAATAATAATATAATGTTGATATATTTCTTATCATGTGAAACAGAAGAATAGACATGCAGGTAAATGGAAAGCAAAAAAGCTTCCTCACTATGAAGATATGTGTGTTATATTTGGTAAAGACCGAGCTCAGGGTAACAAAGCCAAAACCGTGGTCGAGATGGAAGAAGAGGTGAACGTGGCAGAAGAAGAGCACCAAGTAAATGAGGAATTTGATGAAATTAGCCATAGCGTTGGTACGGATTCAAATTTTCAACTTGAAGAAACTTCAGGCGTACGTGGAAAGAAGAGAAAACGTGCGAGGCAAGTAGATCCTTTGGTTCGGAGTTTTAGTGATGCAGTTGTTTAATTTGCCGATCGCCTTAAGGAAACTTCAGCTGAACTAAGTGAAGATATAAAGTTTGAACTTGACATAAAAAAGAAAACTTTAATGATGCCCGAAGAGCTATCGAAAATGGCATCTTTATCTCAATTGGAAAAGTTTCAAGCAATTGAAAAGATTAAAGATGACCAGATTAGGGTGATGACCTTTCGGAGCTTGGGTGAAGAGGAAAGGGAGGCTTGGATCAGGTTTTTGTTGTCGAGTTAAGTTTAAAACTTTTAGTCGTATGTTGAACTACTTATGGTCGTATGCTGAACTACATGAGTTATGTCGTATGTTTAAAATTTATAGTTATGTTAAAATTTTTTTTTTGCGGGGTGGGGTAGTAGTAGTGATGACATGTATTTGTTTGAAAAATAAAATAAAAAAAATTGAGAGATGGGGGTGGGGGTGTGGTGGGGGTGGGGGTGGGGGTGTCGTGGGGTGGCATGGGTGGGGTTAGGGTTGTGGTTGTCACCATTTATTTTTGTATTTTGAGTCAATATTGGGACTTCAAAGACTTGTTTGATTTAAAGGATAATTATGTCATTTTACAAATTTAAATTCCAATTCCATTTATAATTATACCAACCAAACACATTATAGGATTTGAGTAGAATTCTTAAAATTCCAATTCAAATTCCATTTCCAATTCCATTTCCAATTTAAATTCCATTCCATTCTTTGAAACGAACGCTACCTAAATATGAATCAATTAGATATAAATTGAGAGTTAAAAGTAAACAATTATATATTATTAGTAAGTGTAAATAAACCATCCATCAATAACTACATTTATATTCATTTCCATTAATCAGAATTGGACACTTCGGGCCCATTTGCCGCCAAAATCCCTGAATCCTGGGAAGCAACTGCTAAAAGGATCATCGACGGATGCTTGTGATAACCCTTCATGTATTGCCCCCTCCACTACGTTGAGTAATTCCTCCAATCTATACGAGTGCGGTTGATGCTCCCTAGCATCCCACAAAAACCATGTGCATTCTCATGTGAATGGTATAAAAGTTTGTTGTCGTTGTATGTGGGTTTATGTAGAAATGCTCCACCGTACAATCTAAACAAAACTGTCACAAAAGAGTTGCAAAGTTTCACGTGAAGTCCTCTCGGACAGATTCAAATACTCATCAAGCACGATGGTGATACTTGATAGGCAAGTTGTCGCAATGCTGACATGCACTTTTGTAGTGGTGAAAAACCAATCCTACTTTTAGCATCATATTGAACTATGAACTTGAAAGTAATCCAAATTCGGCTTCATACAACCAACAATTTCAAGGAAAGTGTTTTTTCCATTTTAAACCTTCTCCTAAGCTGTTAACTTGCGAACCCATTCTCATTCACGAAGTAATCACAAACAATCTGCTTTTTACGCCTTCACGATCTCTATGCCCATAGGTTCTGGACAAAAAGATATATAAAAATGAAGATTTAAGATTGGCTACGACGTTAGTAAAAAAAATCATACCACGCTTACTTGTTTCAATTTTTTTGTAGTTACTTGACAAAATGTATGAAATAGATTGGGGGATTTGAAATGGATCCACTTTGTGGGAAAGATAGTATATGGTTGTGAAAAATGGGTATTTAACTATGAAATCATTAGCTAGCTTTCGGGAGTTGGCATCCACCGAATGAGGGACATGGCATTTCTGATTAGCGCGCGGTTTTCAAATTTCTCGAGAGTTAACACTCACCGAGTCCACTACAACCACCCTTATACTGCTTAAAACGCGAACAATGTGAGTTAAAAAGAATTGTTTAATATCAAGAACATTAAAGTTACTTTATACATCATTAATCTTTTATGTACTAAACATTGTGCTTTTCAAGTGCCACCTGTAGTTGACGAGGACAAAATCATGCAGCACCCAAAGGCAATCAAATCAATCAAAGCAGTACGCTGCACTTGCAAATACTAGGGTTCATAACAGTAATTAGTGAAAAGAATTCAAATGTGGAGGTTTCTTTGTCTACTACATAGTCTACACTTATCAAAAACACTGTCGCCTCTTTTACCCTTTCCCCAAACCAACTCCAAAAGCCAGTCTTTTAACTTCACAGACATTCATGTTTTTTAATTTAATATCTTGAAATAGAGCTAAGCCAATAACAAAAGGAAACAAAAACATACCTAAAAAAGAGAACAAATTTAGATCATTGCTTTCTTAATAGACATGAATCCCACCTACATATCACTACAACAAATTAAACAAAGTAAATAAGGAGATATAATGGAAGAGAAATTAGCAACAGAAAAACAAAGCTAATCCCACTTATATATCAACCTACGACAAACTCTTTTTTTTTTTCTCTTGGACTGTGAAATTGATAAAATCTTTATCGGGTGTTCATTTAAAGATTTGTTTGTTAATATGCATGCAAAGTGAAAACCCTAGATCCATGTCAATCATAAGGTAATGATGATAATATTTAAAGTCAAATAGGATATTTTCACTGTCAAAAAGATAAAGGCAATCTCAGATTCTTGAAGGCCATCATCATGATGGCAAAATCAGTGTTGAAACCCACAATTCTTTCTCAGTTAACTTCTAGATTTCGTAGATTAGCAATGAATTCAAAACCATTTTGGAAAAGTCAAACAAATCTACATCATTACACCTTAGATCTCCTTCATCTGTCATCACAAGCATAACACTTGACAAACAAAAAACCATAAAATTGATACAAAAAAATGTTAACTTTAGAGAAATCACTATAGCCCACCTCAAAAAACTGCATCTTTTAACGGTGGAAGCATGTAGATGCAAGAAAATCGATTCTTGTAAAACTTAAGAAGCCACAATTGGGGGGAATGAAGCCTGGTCCGACAACACCAGTCACCAGATCAAGATTTTCTCCGGGTAATCAAACATTAGTTTTAAAGTATGTTCCTTTAACTGTGATACATATATGTACGGATATAGATATAGATATAGATATAATCATATGAAGGGAGAGATATCTAGGGTTTGTAGTGGTCTCGAGCCAGACAACATTCCCCTCAAAAGAACAGGCTTTCTCCTTTAATTCTTCGTTGTTGTTCATGTTTTGGGTGTAGTTTTAGTGAGAGAAAGAAGGGTGAAAATGTTGATGGTGCAGGTGAGAAAGAGATGATAAATAAAGGAATGGTGGTTGTGTATATAAGGACAAGCAGAGTCATAAAGCCAAACCAACAAACACCCGTCTACTCTGCACGACAAATGCATCTCTTTAATCAATATGTTCACTATATTTCCTTTGACAAAGTTTATTAATGTCAAATAAAATTATATAAAACCTTCTTCGTAACGGTGGTTCGTGAGGCGCATTGGTTTGATGTGGAAGAAAGAGAAACTAGCTGGCGAGATGCGCCCATAAGACAATCAAGTATGCTCACTCTGCTGCCTTGCGTGACAGAGGGAGCACTACGCCCTTGCTTTCGATGCTGCGAAATTTAAAGTCGTGCTCGTGTAGGGGAGTAGCACCTCAAAAGTGAAGTGAATTGTCAATATCTTAGCTTTTTATTCAATAAATAAGTTAACAATCAATTTAAATTTTCTCATATTACTTGCAACTTTTATAATTTCTTAAAGGCTAAATACATCATATTCTTTTTGTCGACATTCTGATACAGAGATAACATTATAAACCGTTTGTTTCCAAATTGAAGTATTTTTAGGTCTCGTAAGTAGCTTTGACACATGCTTAAATTTGGTATAACATACTTTCACAAATGGACTGTGTGACTATCCGACGATTATGATTTAGTGAAACATATTTTTTGAACTCCACCATTGAAATATCTTACATTAACGTTTTCCAAATTGAACTATTGTAACTTTTTATTATTAATTGATATTGATCTTACATTTATATTATTTATTAGTAAAAATTATTTGTATTAAAAGATTTAAAAAAGATCGAATGATAGAACTTTTTAGGTTTGGTTGAAAGATAGGGTCGTGTTATGACGCTTACGTGGGACGGAACAATAAGTGGTGAAGTATAATTATAAGCGTACAACAAGGAGGAGAAAGGAAGTATCGTTCGTGGGAAGAGGGAGAGCGGCTGATGTAATAAATTTCTTTTTTGACGAAAATGCAATGGTTGAACTAATTTGTTGTTACTAATAGATATAACGTTTTATAATATTAATTAATTTTGGTATGGAAATTTCAGTTGTATGACAAAGATTACTTTATAAAACACATTAAAGTTTCATTTCAATGATAAAAGGGAAATAGTGATATGCCTTTTGACTATTGTAAAGCGAGCACTTTTTATTGGATTATTTTAATTTCTCTATTTTAATTCGCCCTATGCGTTGATTGGGACTCATCATGACATGATCATGCCATCAGTAGTCGATTTCTCATTTATTACAACATATAGCATTAACTTTTTATTTTAGAGAATAACTAATATTAACACACCGCGTTGCGACGGAGACATAAAAACATGAAAAAATAACGATGAAACGTTTTTGTGAATCTGCGACTTGAGTGGGTGATAATATACGTAAGTTATTATGAATTTTCACCCTTTGAAATTTGTTAGTGCCTGACAGTTTGGCAATGCATGATTACATTAAGCTTCAATGTGATTAGATAATGGGCATGTCACCAACGATAAAACAAAAAATTATCAATCAAATGAGCATGCTCTTCATATTCCACCATGTGTCACCTTAGTAGTATATCATTCTTCAATCACCACCCGCTCTCATATGTAAATAACTTTCACATCTATCATTTTTTATTTTAATATTTTTTATTATTTTAATATGCATGCATGCCTGTATATATGTATGAGAGAGAGAGAGTTGAAGGGGGAGAGTTTTGTGGCCACAACTACGCTTGTAAACCACTAGCGACCAAAATTTTAGGGTACGGTGTTCATCCGTGGCCATGCAGCCACATGGGCTAACGCCTTGAGGCTTGAGAGGTACGCCAAATGTCGTAATAGGTCGATCTCCAACGATAGTTTACTACTTAATTGTCTTTTTTAACATGAAAACAAGGTGAATTAGATATTGGGCATATACGTCAACATCTACTAGTCACATTATAATATATATTAATCTTCTTGGTCGGTGGGTATAGTGCCACCTCCATTCATTTTTTGACGCGTTCTTTTACCCATTGAAGCCAACTCCAACGATACGTGTCTGCGAGTTACTTCATCTTCTCCTTCTAGGTCTCATCTCTTTCTCTCATTAGAACCAAATGCATTGCATTTCATTTCCGGCATCCACCCTCGATTTTGATGGGGTTTACGGTTACAATAGCCAGAGACGGTGTTGGAGCCCTAATTCTCTCGAGTTTAAAAGTAATTCCTTTAGTTTCTGATACTTTTTTCATATTCTTCATTGCTCAAGTTTCATGTTTTCTTTATAAGAGTTTTTAGGTAAGAAAAAGACTATTCTAGATGAGGGTTGTATATGAACAAAAGCCTTGTAGTGCCAAAAGGAAAACAAACATAAAAAAGAAAACAAACCTTAACCACCACCACCATCTGCAGGCATCTGCAAGAAAATAGGTGGATCAAACTTCTGCAGTTTGCAAGAAAAATACTGTTTTTTTAACATCTGCAGACTACAAAAATAATCTGTAATTAAAAATGTCAAATTCATTCACTATCATCATCTCTCTCCTCCTCTCCACCACCACCTCCTCACCACCACCACCACCACCACCACCACCGAAACCACCGCCACCACCATCACTACCACCACCATCTCATTCCCCGTGACTCCACAAACACAAAGGTAATCAATCAAATCTCCGATCACCATCTTCCATAGCCTTCTGCAACCATCTTCATACTCATCTCCAGGTAATGCACAATCTGGAACCTGATCCTTGGGCAAAACCCTAACCTGAGCACCACTATCAACCCTAATCTTCTCAATAATCTTCCCTCCTCTTCCAAGCATAGACCCAATCTGATGACCACCAGCCAACAACCTACACACCACCGGCCCCTGCGGTATTCCACCGCTCCCCTCACCGGTCAGGTGGGAGGCGGTGGAGGCGGCGCTTGGCGGAGGAGGCGGTGGTCTGGTGGGATTCAGGGCGGTCAACGGTGGAGTGGTCGTAGAGACGCTTGTTCTGAGAAATTAGGGTTCTAATGGTGGTGAGATTCGACGTCGGAGACGAAGGCGGTGGTGGTGGAAAGTGATCGTGAAGGAGACGAGGAAGGCGGCGACTGTGAAGGAGGAGGGTAGAAGGCAGTAGGGCCGGCGGTGGCGGGTGGGCCGGCGGTGGCTGCTGGAGTTTACTTTTTGGTGAGGGGAAGGAGGAGGGTAGAAGGCAGTGGCTGCTTTTGTTTTGTATCTGAAGATTGAGAAGATGTTAGAAGTGAATATGTTATGTTTTTTTCAAACAGATCTCAGGAATACCTTTTTTTAATAAAAAGTCTTAAAAAACAAATAATCTGCAGACTTCAACGTCTGCGCATGGTCCGCGCGACGCAGACAATAGAGGTCAGGAAGTGCTTCTCAGAAAAAACAAACACCCCCTAAATGACTTCTCTTGGTTCTCGTACTTCTTGCAATAGTGCGGTTTTGTACCAAATCTTCTCATATATTATTCTGCCTGGTATGTTTATTTTTTAAAAGGTCAAATGAAAAACCTAATGTTTGGACTTGAAAATAAACGTAAACAATTCAAATTTGAAACTATTAATCTATTTATTTTTTTTCTTTTTCATATTCAGCTTCAATTTTATCATTTAATTTAATTTTCTTATCAATCCCTTTTTATGGACAGGAAAGTAAACAGGGTTGCATCATCGAAGTTTTCAAATAGACTTTTAAAAAAGGTGTAGACTTTGAGTCTATTCTTGTCCTTTTTTCATATATATTTTTACTTTTCTTGTACAGTTTAAAACGAAAATACAAGGTAAATGATTTATTCACAACCAAAACATTATGGATTCTAGTATTACAAGATTACTTGTCATTGTGAATCTATCGTAAAAAAGCATGGTTTTATTGTTTACATGAACTATCGAACAAATAGTCCGACGAGTGGCACATGAGGGTGCCTTCGTGCTCCGACGGGGACAACACTTTGCTTTATAGTTCGGAATAGAGTTCCCAACAAACTGAATAAGGTGGCATAATGTTAGTCATCTTGTACGAATCATAAATCTAAAAAAAAATTAAATGGAACTAAAAAACTTCATCAAATAAGAAGATGAGGGAGGAGACTCATGCTAGAAAAGTAAAAGAGGACGAAGATAAGCTACACAAAAGAGTCATTTAGCTTTTTTAACTCTTTACCAAGCATATTACCATTCATGCTTATCTTAACTCATGATTATCCTCTACTCAAGCTTACCTAACTTGAGTTTATCTACTATGTTATGCTTATTATTTGAATATGTAACTTAGAAAAAAATAATTGTTTATCATAGGTATTACTTATTTTTGTAGGCGGTTCAAAATTAGATTTAAGATAACGCAAGTATAACTATTCTTTTATTACATAAGATTGTTTTACTCTCACATCCTTCAGTAATTAATCCATTTTCGTTTACTCTAATACCCTCCATTAATTGATCCCTTTTAAGGGTGATGATGTCATAGCTTTCATGTAACCTCTTACACCAACCCTATCATGAGGATATCACAATTAGAAAAACCCTTTGTCTAAATCCAAAGCATTTATCCTCAGAGTGAGGGGACGTTTGTTTTTTCTAAAAAGGTCTGCGTGACCTCTTATGTCTGCGTCGCGCAGACCACGCGCAGACCTAAGGCTCTGCAGTGCGTTTGTTTTTTTGAATACGTTTCATTAAAAAACGTCTACGCGAGGTCTTATTGATACAGACATGGTCTTCTCACTTCTACAATCTTCTAACCTCTTCTACCCTCCTCCTGCTACCCTCCTTCTACCCTCCTCCTTCCCCCTCATCATATTCCAGCAGCCACCGCCGGCCCACCAGCCACCGCCGGCCCACCAGCCACCGCCGGCCCCGTCGCCCCCGCAGCCACCGCCTGCCACCGTCACCCCCACAGCCACCGCCAGCCAACTGGCGCTCCACCTTCAACTTCGACCCAAACCACCTCACCCCTCAAGATCGTAGCCGCCAGCCACCGCAGCCACCGCGCCCTGCCAACCGCCCCCCTCCAGCCACCGCCACCGCAGCGTTAAAAGATAACACAGATGCGCTAAAAGGATATACCCGAATAAAGCCCTAGAGGCGAAGGGGTACCGACGGCGACATAAGCAGCGGCGGAGGAGGCAGCAACGGCTGTGGAGTATAAACCGGTGGAATGAAGGGTTTGGCCATTGACGCTGGGATTTTTCCTCAATAGATCCATCAGCAAAGCTATTCCCGCCATTGTTGTCGAATTAAAGAAGATGGAGTGTGATCAGAAGGTGATGAAATTAATGGCGCTCGTAATCTAATGCTTGTGAGACGATTGAATTGAACGATTTGAGTTCTTTGAAGCTTTTACTGTATCATTTATGAACTTTGTTGAATGGAAGAAGTAGAAGATCGTGTGCATAGTCACAGAAAGAGAAGGGTGTATGTTTATTGGGAATAATTTGGTGGGTTAAAAATAGGTTTATTTTAATTACAGAATATTTTACCAGTCTGTAGGTGTTAAAAAACAAACAGTCTTCTTCTTGCAGACTGCAGACGTTTGGTCCACCTCTTCTCCTGCAGATGTTTGCAGAGGTGGTGCGCAGACCACATACATTTTGCTGCAGAAAAAACAAACAGCACCTGAGACTTGAACCAGATACCTTCTGATATTTACATGTCCTGTGTATCATCATCTACCCTTAAACACTAAGTGGTGGTATTATTATCAATGATTCTTAGCTCAAGCGGTTAAGATGATATATCCAAAACAATTATAAATGAAGAGATCTTAGGTTCGAGTGTCGCTCATGACAAAAAAGCAATGGGTTAACCTAGGGGTTTTTCCAGTTGTGGATTTCCTCCTAAAAGGGTTGGGGGTGTTATCCCGACAGGAAAACAGATAGGTGGACCCGATTAAAATAACACACAGCCTTCGAAGCAGGGTTGTATATTTGCTGTTTAAAAAAATGATGGCATCACTACCCTTAAGTACCCTCGCTACCCTTACAAATAATAAAATTCATTTTTCATTCTTTATAAATAAATTTCATTTAAAAAAAACAAATATGATTTTAGAAATTAAATATTCTAGATAAAACGAAAATACATCTAAAAATAAACTTATATTGAAAACCCGAAGATGAGAGTTTCAAGAGCTTTTTCCAGATAACATGCCACATATCTTTTTCTAAATGTTGTCGCGTCTTTAGCTTCGACTTGGATGGTAAATTTCGTGAAAAGTCATAGACTACTATCATTTGAGAAAAGCTCGTTCGACGAACCAGGTGGAAGGTATAGTTTCATATCTATCGATTTGAATTTAAGAATGAGAAAAGGAAAAAATAAGTTGATATGCGAGGTATTATATAATGGGTATTTAATATGTAAAATAAATATGAGTTAATGTGTATTTATAGGATAAAAAAGTTTTAATTAATGGGAAACGGAAATGTTACCGTTGGGATTCCCTAACATTTAACATATCACCAAAACTGCAACACCTATTGAAATATGTGGTGCCACTATAGCATATGGTTCATCCAACATGATAACTGTTGGGTTTTGTAATGTATATCGTTTGTTAGGGAAAAAAAATCAATATACAGCTTTTATAGTGGAAAAATTCTCAAAGTATCTCTTTTACAATTTTGTTTTCTTCTCAAAATGCCCACTTAGCCAACTTATTCCATTAATGTTTCTTCAAATTACACCCGTATTTTAAAGGCTTTCGTTCGTATTAAAAGGGCATCCACCCAAGTCTTTAACCCATATTTTAACACCTCCCCCGTGTTTCAAGGGCTTCTGTAGTATTTTTAAAGACTTTAGTCCATGTTTGTGAGGTCCGGCCCACGTATTTGTGAGTTCGGACACTCATGTTTTGGGTTCCGAAACTTGTGTTTTGGGGTCGACTTTCGTGTTTTGGGGTTGTACGTCGTCCATGTTTCTGGGTGCGGGTGCCCACACTAGTATTTTAAGGTCGATCGCATATGTTTAGCGTATAATTTGTTAAATGAAAAATTAAAGATACATTTTTAAATAAAAATATGGTCAAAAGAATATTTTGAGAATTTTCATTTTTATAAAAGTTATCAAAGGTGCCATCGAAGAAATGACATATATAAATATATAACAAAAGAAGTGAGTTATGCTGCATCAAAACAAGTGACATCTATCAGTCATATATATCGATATATCAAAACAAGTGGCATCTATATATATGATTAATATATAAAACAAAAACATTTCTTGTGTTCTAATAAATGATTATATAGGTCATACATCCATCTCGATATATTAAAACAAGTAACATATATTTAAATAATATAAATTTATAACAAAGACTAATAGTTTTAACCATTTTTGTTGCTTTTATTATTTTAAGTAAATTAATATCTTAGCCACATCAAATCTAACATCTAAAAATAGAAACAACACCATGAGTGTAAAACACAAATGTAGGTGGCTCACCACCCCCGAACCATACCTTAATTAGGTGAACGACCACCCCAACCAAAACCCCATTTAACCCAACCCCTGCCCACCAACCCTTTTGGTCTATAAAGCACAATACTCGTTCACTCCCATTCATTCATATTAAAAATCCACTCACACAATATTTTCAAAAACAAGAACAAAATGGCAGATGAGAGAGCCGGAGCCGAGATCGTGTATGGAGCCGAAGAGTGCCTTCGCAATTCCATTGAGCTTCTAGATGAGCTCGGTTTCCCGAGAGGCGTTCTCCCACTCAAGGATCTTGTAGAGTGTGGGCGTGTTCGAGAGACTGGTTTTGTCTGGATGAAACAAAAGGCTCCATATGAGCACTTTTTTGAGGGGACTAACACGCGTGTGAGTTATGCGATAGAAGTGACCGCGTATATTGAAAAGTGTAAGATGAAGAAAATGACCGGGGTTAAAAGTAAGCAATTGTTGATGTGGGTGCCTATCGTCGAGATGAGCATGGAAGATGTTAGTAGTTCGAAAATATACTTCAAGATCCCGGTTGGGGTCGGGAAGTCCTTCCCGGTGACCGCTTTCATGACCGATGAAGAAAAGAAAAAATATATCGAGCAATCCAAGTGAATCATGTTAATTTGATTTATTGAAATTGTCATGTTATAATGTCCTTCTTTTTTGTTTCTTGATTTCGGTTTTTCCTACTATATGGCATTTTTCAAACTTGTGATATTTACTTTGTTATGGATGGTGTATGATTCGTTTAAGATTAAGTTATATCGAAATGGAGCCTTCTATTTTATAACTACCTGAAAGCTAGTTATTTTCGGCTATAAATCGGTCACAAAATGGCTTTGTGCTTTCTTGGTACAAATGCAAATGCGACAACTAAAACCTCTTACGGTTGCAAATCTTACGATCAATCTGTAACTTGTTGCGACTACTTGTATTGCGATCAATTTGTGAAGGGGCGGGATGGATATGGATGCAAACAACAAAAGTGGGCATACCATTTCGTAGCTTCAATATCGATTGAGCTGACGAAAAACCCCACGTCCAATCACTACACCCTCATTGAAAATAAGTTCGTTCTCCATATCCTACAAAATAAAAAAATTCAATACATATCTAAAGAAAGTTAATTTTTCGGTTAATGGACCTATTAAAATGATACATTATTAGACGACAATCAAGTGAAAATAAAAATAAAAGCTAAAGGTTTAAGGTATATTTTCATATAAATAAGCATGTATTTTAAGATAATCAGAATGGATATCACCTTATTTCATACCCGTCTCACACCCATGAAAATCTTTAAAATCAATCTCGCATTCAATCCCACACGTATCCGTCCAGATATCCGTCTCAAATGTACAGGTTTCAGGTTGACCGTTCGGGTTTTTTTTTATTATTGTTTTTTTCATTTCCTTGGGCTCTAACAATCTAAAAACTCACCCATTAAAAAACATGTTCGCTTTAAGAAGTTGCAGTTTGTAGATCAATTGAAGTTGTTTATGCTCATCCTTACAACTGCAGCAAAACTTCAATCCACAAGTATCCACTGCAGATCTCCACATCAATTCACCGATGTCTACAGACGATCACCGGCCGGAGTTACAGAACGGCGACGCCAATCCCGAGCCAGATTCCGATCTCCACCGACCCGAAGACACCACGATCTCGTCAACTGATAACGGTGATGATAATTCCTCAAACATTCAACAGCCGATCCAATCGAATGATAGTGAAATGTCTCCTGAGAACGTAGATCCGGCGCCTGCAACAGAAGTATCCGATAAAGAAACCCCGATCGAATCGAAGGGTAATGAGAAGCTTCAGAAAGAGGAAGGGGGGCGAACGTTTACTATGAGGGAATTGCTGAATGAATTGAAGAATGGAGAGGGGGATCAAGTGGCTGAAGTGTCTGCTGCTGATGCTGCCGCGCCCCGGCGTAGGTTAGAGTTTTTGCCTAATTTGGTTTTTGATTTGTTACTTGTGATTGGACAGGAAAAGACCTGGTTTTTGGTGATTGTAGCTAGTTGGGTATGTTTTAGTTGCTGTAGGTTGTGATGTGCGTTCTAGGGCTTTTTTTTTTCACTCTATTAGTTGTGGAACGATTAGTATAAGGGGGTATGAGTAGGGTTTATTCTAATAGGAGGAATTAGGGGTGTTTATTATGGAGAACTGTAAGAAGAGAGTTATCTGATTTAGGGAAGGTTATGTGGTGTTTGCAAGTAATGGAAGAACAGAACTTGGTGCTAAGATGATTTCCAATATAAATATTATTGTTCAATCTATCTCTTATGGATCTTTCTAAATCGTTTAGATCTCCAAATTTAGTGTGAACTTAAATTCATAAGTATTAGACTATTCACAGGTCACACCATTGGATTTGTTCCTTTTGACCCGTTTGACAATGCTATGGGTAAATTGGTATGGTGTCATGTCTTTAGTAGCAAGAACTATGCTAATGAAAGTGTTGAATTATGTTATTTTTTGTGGTTAGTGTCTCTCCAGTACTACATATGACTTTTGGCAATGAAAGCTTATACATAATGTTAGGAAGACACCTCACACCAGTGTTAGCAGTGAGTAGCAGATTTCTTTTACTCCCTTGTTGAGAAGCATATGAACTAAAAGATAATATTTAATGTTAGGAAGGCATATTCCAAGTTGTATCTGTTTTTACTTTGTGCTGCTTTGAACAAACTAAGAATTTGCATTGCTGTTCGTACTCTCACTCTCAGATTGTCAGATGCATTTTCTCTTCGAGTAAGAAGTTGTGTTAATATATCCATATTCTTTTTGTCATGTGTTTGAACTTTTGTAGTCAAGAAAACACACAACATACAGAAAAAAATAGTGCTGCCATGGAGTTGATTAACAGTATCACTGGTTCTGATGAGGAAGGTCGGTCAAGGCAACGGATTCTTACGTTTGCAGCAAAAAGGTATCCCTATATTTCACACTTGATGCTTAGATCATATCTTAGTACACTTACACTTGTACCCTAGACATAATGATGCTTATTCTTGAACTCTGCATATTAAGCATTCTATCTTCTTAGATCGCAGAAGAATTTACTTAACTCTGTAGTATAAACTGAAATTTTATAAATAAGTAGAATTTGTTTCACAGTGATTCTTAGACAACAACGTAAAAAGTAAAAAGATACAACCAATGAACCAAATAATGATTGTTTTTTGCTTTCAGGTATGCAAGCGCAATAGAGAGAAATCCAGATGATTATGATGCACTTTATAATTGGGCACTGGTTCTTCAGGTAACTTGTAACCATGCAACCAAGTAATGTTCATGAACTTTTATTTATTTCCCCAAAAGATTCTTTATGGTTCGAATGTAGATATCTATACCATGTTATTTCTATGTGCTATAGTTATGTAATACCATTTGACAGAACATAAGTATCTGTAATTCTTTAGGCAGTATATAACAATTTCTTATCTTTTTCTTTCATTTTCAGGAGAGTGCAGATAATGTTAACTCAGATACTAGTTCACCATCCAAAGATGCTTTGCTTGAAGAAGCTTGCAAAAAGTATGATGAGGCTACACGTTTAAACCCTACACTTCATGATGTATGTGTCTCAATCCCTATAAAGTATTTAGACTGATAATGACATCTGACATCCAAATTTAGTTGCTTAGAATTGTGATCTGATAAAGTAATTGAATTTGCAAATTTTCCAAATGTCAATATATTCACGTTGTCTAATTGCAGGCTTATTACAACTGGGCTATTGCAATATCTGATCGAGCCAAAATGCGTGGACGTACAAAGGAAGCTGAAGAATTATGGAAGCAGGTTAGACTTTTTAACTCATTATACTTTCCTATGCTACACATTTTACTACAAATAATTTATGAAGAATGTGAAAGCATGCGATTAAAATTTTCTTCTCGCAATAATGCAGGCAACAAATAATTATGAGAAGGCTGTTCAACTAAATTGGAACAGTCCTCAGGTAACTCTGAGAAACCTTATTCATTATCTGTTTTTATTTATTATAGAAACAAATAGCATTGTTTCTCATTCACTGGTTATGGCTTCATGACATAATTTGTTTCAGGCTCTCAACAATTGGGGTCTTGCTTTACAGGTGCTTCTAGCTCTAGTTGCATCAACTTATTAATGCACAGTGATCTTTTCAGTTTTAAAAACCTTTTCATGCAGTTCCTAATGTATTTATTTCTATTTAAGTAAGTGTTGACTAATATGATCATTTTGTATTGCAGGAACTGAGTGCAATTGTTCCTGCACGTGAAAAGCAAATAATAGTAAAAAGTGCAATCAGTAAGGTACAATAATAGGGATCTACTATAGATACACCATGTGACACAATCAAAGCACCAGATGACTTCATCATATGGGCCGTATAGATGGTGAAAAAGTGTTATGTAACCTTTATAGGAGGATCTGTTAGTGGTGTACAGTGTCAAATTAGTTGTTTCTATGTCAGTCAGAAAGCCATACAGCACATATGGCTTTCTTTCATACTGCCTGTATGATAGAAAAACACACCTCATACGGCCCGTATTGGTGGTGAAAAAGTGTTATACGACTAGAAGCGTCAGTCGTGTCTGAATATTAGGGGCCTGGTGCCTGTATAGTGATGTCCCAATTATATTACCCCATGTAACAAAGACTGCCAACATGTATGTCTCTTAAAGACATGTTTTTGTAATGCAGTTTCGTGCGGCTATTCAGTTGCAATTTGATTTTCATAGGGCCATCTACAACCTTGGCACTGTCTTGGTTAGTTTAGCCTACCTTTTTTCCCCTAATTTGGATATAATGGTATGCTCGACTGGTAAATGTGAATGCGTGATCTTATTTCATCAATCTTGCTTTTGTAGTATGGATTAGCAGAAGACACATCAAGAACTGGGGGAACAATGGGTGCACATGATGTTTCTCCAGACGAATTATACAGTCAATCTGCTATCTACATTGCTGCTGCTCATTCATTAAAGCCAAATTACTCGGTTTGTGCCTTCTATTATTTAATTATTTTACAGATTTTTTTCTTTACAGGAGCAATGAATGTTTAGTGCATGATAGATGATATGAATGTAACTTGTGGTTTTATTATTACAGGTTTACACGAGTGCCTTGAAGCTTGTGCGATCCATGGTTAGTGAATTTTACAATCAGCATATATTTTGTTTCATTTTACATCCTATATGCATGATTAAGAATCATTTTGTTATGCTAAATGCTAATACAGAATACTTTAATCATGGTTTTTTTATAAATGCATTACTGAATGTTGTTTTTATTGTAGCTGCCTCTACCTTATCTAAAGGTTGGATATCTAACTGCACCACCAGTGGGAAATCCAATTGCTCCACATTGTGACTGGAAGCACACCCAGTTTGTTTTGAACCATGAAAGCCTCCAACAGGTATATTGTGCTCTTACTTTTATTTATATGCACTTAGAAGCTTACACTATCTATATATGTTAGCGGATATTTCACCCAATGGTAACTAAGTTTCTTTGGTGTTCCACTAAACTCGCACTTTTTTTTAACTGCAAAACCACTCAAGTTTCAATATTGTTCCATTGTTATTTATTTATGAATATTATAATTTTTTTGGAATTTGTAACCTAAATGGAACATATATGAAAGTATTCTTTTCAAGTTTAACCTGAAGTAGAAGGTAACTGTGAAGAGAAAAAGTCACCAAATGTAACCAAGTTTTATAATTGTTACAATTAGGTCATTCAGTTTAAACAATTGTTAAAACTTTCACAAGAATGGAACAATAATGAAACTTGAGCTGTTTTATAGTTTCAAAAAAGTACAAGGGGCTTTATTAAAACAATATTGAAATCTGGTTATTATTTCAGATTTAATCCATGTATCTTGTGTATTAGCTAGGAGAATATTCTTTCATGCTCATGTCAAAGTAGTCAAAGTATGCCTTGGACAAAACGACGTAACATGCATGGAAGTTTAAATATATTATAACCGGTCTACACTTCCACGATCTTAATAAAATATCTAATATAATTTGCAATTAGAATCATCAAACTAATACCAAAAGTTTAAAACAAATAACTACTCAAATTAAAAACAAGATTCATAGTTCATCATCACCAACCAAATGAATAAACCCTAAAAAAATTGGATCTAGCCCTGTGATTTGAAAAGCATGAGGCCTTTTTGAGGCAGTAGGATCCCTGGAGCTGAGGCGAGAGGGAGAGGCTCACACATCTCATACGCAAGCCACACTTGTGGCAAAAACACTTGTAGTAGTGAATTGTTGTGCAACATTTAATTTATACTAAAACTGTAACATGCATATATCAGTAATGAATTGTTGTGCAACATTTAATTGTACACTACAAGTAGCTTATGCAGAGGACAGACTACTATATCCTGGAACACTAAATCTGAGAATTGAGAAAGTATTATTGTTGTTGCTTCTAGGTTTCTAAACACGTCACATGACTTTTTGCTATTAAATAGATAGCCCACTCAAATTGATAAATTAGATAGCCCAGAAAAGAAAGAAAAGAATGCAGCCATAGATAAGGATCTGTATATGTGTGCCTCAATGTGAAGCCCCAAAAAGTGCAAAAAAATGTTGCCTTATCTAAAACCATCACCCGCACCACTTGATGCGACCTGAAGGCTCTGGCATGCCTCAAGCATGCCTTTTAGAACACAGATATCACCTTGTGTGCTTTTGACTTCAATGGCTCATGTTATATGTTAGATAGGAAATATATTTAGGATTAGTAGTTTTTTAGTACGGATTAGTTTTATGATTAAGTTGTGACAGATACACAATGGTGAGCAACGACACATGGTATCTGGAGATAAACCAAGTCATAGTAGGCCTGCAATCAAAATTGACATCTCAGATATCATCTCAGTATCAGCATGTGCAGATTTGAGTTTACCTCCCGGTCCTTCAATCTGCATTGATACAGTTCATGGACCCACTTTCTTGGTAACAGATAATTTTGATTAACTTCTTAAAATTATAAGTCTTCATGGAAAACAATGAATAAAACATAGAATTTTAATTCCTCAGATTGCAGACTCATGGGAATATCTGGATACATGGCTTGATGCTATTCGGCTTGTTTACACAATTTTTGCAAGAGGCAAGACTGATGTTTTAGCCGGCATAATCACCGGTTAAAATTAATTACTATGTTTGATTGAGAGAGAGCTTACGGTTTTTGGCGACTTGTAGGTGTTGTAAGATTTTTGTATATTAGTAATCTTTTGCTTATCATTGTCATCTTCTTTGTCACCGCCTCGTGTGATCATGGGCGGTTGTATCTTATATCCACTGGTGTCATTTGACATGGTAAATCTTTATATTGTTATGGTTGTATTTGACACATTTGAGTTGTACAATACAAAATTTAGTCCGTTAGACCACTAAGCGGTAAACCAAAAAGAAAGATGATTTTGAAGTTGTTTTAAATGATAGCATGTGTTGAAATAGGATATTATTATCTATACGATTACAATTATTTGCAGGTTTTATACGTTATTATTAAAATTTTGGTCAGTTTTGAAGGCTTGTAGCATTTTTTATAATCATCTAAAAGCTAAGACATGCACTACAGTAGTACAGTTACAATGTTATTAAAAATCATTCTTTTGATTGAAGCGAGAACATTTTTAAAACTTCGAGATGCATGTATTAAACTAATAAATTTGAGGAAGCTTCTCTTCTATCAGGGATTCCAAGATATTTTAAAGCTTAAAACAAAATGAAATCAAGGTCTTTTTATGAAAGAACAAAAACTGTTTTATTGGTTATATAGAGAAATTATAAAGTAAGAAAAATTATAAAGTATCTATTCTAAAGATGAATTCATGTGTTATGACGTTATCTTATAGATTTTTCTTTAACAATGCTCTCTTTTGTCTAAATAATATCACATAAATAAACCTCCAATTATATTTTTCTCTAAAACACAATATTAATGGATTATAACGTATATTTTTAATTTAAACTATAGATAAATTAGCTTTTTCAACTTCCAAGGTTCTTAAAATTCAGTGCATGTTTGTAATTGTTTATTATTAGTTTATTTTTGACTTATTAATTTTTGAAAAGTTAAAAAATAAAAAAAAAGTGTTTGTTAAACCCAAAATGACTTTTCAAACTGACTTTTCATATAGGGTAAAAATGAGGTTTTGAAAAGTAAGGAGGGGGTTACGTATTGACTTTTGAAAACATTTTTTAGTCCAATTTCTTATTATACCTCTTTACTACCTCTTATTAACTCCCCTCATTTTTAAAAGTATGTTTTTTTTTGTCATTTTACAACGTTTTAGTTTATAAGCCAATCTAAATATTTAAAAAAAAAACTCCTTTTAAAAAATTATAAGTTAATAAATACTTTTTGTCAAAAGCCTTTTTCAACCAAAATAAACAATCCCAAACATGACCTTAAGCTTAAAACGGTTGATATAATTGCTTTTACTATAAAGACTCCTTTATTTTCGTTAAAACAATTCATATAGTTACTTTTACCGTAGAGACTCTTCTATTCTCGTTAAAACGACTGGTAGAAACTCCTCTATCTCTTTTTCTTTTAAGAAAGATAAAGTGTTTAAATGTTAATAAAATAAAAGTAGAGATAAAGTAGCATATCTTCTAAAATATCAACGAGTCAATCATCAAACTGCAATGTGTATAAAGAAAATATAAATATTCACAAAGGAGATACACGCATCCGTATCGACGGGCACACAGAACCTCTCCAAACTCTCTGTTGGCGTTCCTTTTTTGTCGTTTTCACCATCGCACCCACCATTCACCAATGACCAAACCGTGTGCCACCCCTTGTTTTCTCACCCTCATTCAAACCCATATAATCAACCACACCATCCCTCATCAAAAAACCAAACAAACGATTCAACAACTCAAACAACATGTGTCGTGGCTTCCAACCAATCGATCAAACCCAACGCCTCTTCAAACTCAAATCCTTTCATCTCATCTTAACCCTCTCAAAGCCCCTCAAATCCATACCCGAATCCATCACCTTGCACTACCTCCCCCGGATCACGGGCGGCCCCTTGGAGATAAACGGGTCGGGTATCCGCCCCGACGCGGCGGCGTTCGTGACGCTGCACCGGGTGGTGGTGGGAGGTGGTGGTAAGTCCTCCGGCGAGGGACAGGTGGTGTACGGGAGTAGGGAGAGGGTGAGGGTGAGTGAGGGGGTGAGGTTTGAGGTATATGTGAGGGATGAGAGGGTGGTGGTGGGTGGGTTTAGGAGGGTTGGTGGGTGGAGGGTGGAGTGTCGTGGTGGTGGTGGTGGTGGTGGTGGTGGTGGGGTGGTGAGGGAGGCGGAGGTGGTGGTGGGGGCAGAGGAGGGTGGGGTGGAGATGAGGGAGGTGGTGGTGGTGGCGAAGAGGAAGAGGCGGTGGTTGGAGCACCGGGGGCTGGAGGAGATACCGGAGCAGGAGAGTGAGGGGGAGGAGGTGGAAGGGTGTTGTTGTTGTGAATGTGGTGGCGATGGGGCGGAGGACGGTGGTGGTGGTGGTGGTGATGGGGCGGAGGACGGTGGTTGTGAGGTGGAGGTGGAGGTGGAGGGGGTGCGGTGGGCGGTGGATGTGGGGATATGGGTGGTGTGTTTGGGGGTGGGGTATTTGGTTTCTAAAGCATCTTCAAAGAGTGTCGGGAGAAGGAGGAGATTATTATAGTTCACAAGTCTATAGCCATTGAAGACTTCAAGATGATGTATTTCTTTGGAAGACATAAATTTGTGTGTACATAAAAGATTGATTACATAAAAAGTTGCAAAGTTTTGTTTTATGTTTTTCATAATATTGTGATTGATTTAAGCTGGAACATCTTCAATGAGAGTTTAATATGGTTATAAACACGGAGCGGTAAAATCAAACTCATGGGTTGGTTAAGCTGAGTGAACTGCCTAGGCGGTAGACTAGGCCTTTGCCTTAGCATATAGCCATGTTGGCCTTGATTTGGTGGAGACGGGCGAACCAAATGAGACTGTGGTAAGGTTGCCTGAGGTGGTGGAGCAAAAGATACCTGCATACCTTGAGTTGATTTGGGAAGACCTGGTTGTTGCAACATTGGTACGTAGGATTCAGAGAAGAAATAGGCGAGCGCATCGAAGTTAGAGAAAGGGTTCTCATAGACCTCTAATCTCATCCAATAAAAAGATATGAGATATGCTAGTCTATTGTCCTTCCAAACTAAAATAACGAGTTATTATTGCAGCAGGATTGTAGTGCATGCAGGTAGCCGTAGCTTGAAGACGAGGGATGGTGTGGTGTAAGGGTTAGTGTTAGTTTTTGATGAAGAGATTGACTGTTACTATATAAAACTCAAGAAGTCTATTTTTAGAATGTTATTTGGTTTTAATAGTGTTAACTTTCATTTATTAAACGAGATTAATTTAACACAAAAAAATATTTATAAGTATTTTTAATTTTGAGCTTATTTTTTCTTTCAATGATCCTTTATTAATCGAGAGCTAACCTTGTGAGTTTTTGTTTTGTTTTTTTTTTTTTTTTTTTGATAACATGGATTGATTATGCGACCAAAACATTAAGCGGAAAGTTGAAATATACCATTAGATTCGTCAATCTAAAACTTTTAAACCCTGAAACCTGTTAATTTTTATTAAGTTCATCAATCTAAAACTTTTGCACCCTGAAACCCATTAATTTTCATATCCTTATTTGAATCACTTAACTAGTTAGAAGTAGATTTAAGGTGACAATAGAGGCTAGACACCAGAAAACGGATCTAATGGAGGTTGGGCGACGATTGAGTTGAAAATAAGATCAAAATTGGTAATGTTCCATTAAAAAAAATTACAGGGTTAACTTTCAGTTAATAAAAAATTATTGAAGGAAATAAACTTAAAATTAAAAATTTTAATAAATATGTTTTGAGTAGTGATTAATTTCAACTAATAAATAAAAGTTAAAATTATTAAAATTTAATAACCCTTCTTTAAAACCACAATTACGTGAACTGTGAAAACCGGATAAGAATAAAAAATATATATAAATGTGAAAACCGGAAAAGCCATGTACAATTCAAATAAAAGATGATGATAAAAAATATATATAAACTGTGAAAACAAGAAAAGCCATGTACAATTCTTTTAAAAGATGATGATAAAAATAAAAGAAAGAAGCTAAATTTATCTTTTAAAGGAGATACTTCTATCTTTACATTAGTTTATTATTATTTTTTTATTATCTCTTTACTCAAGCTCTTTAACATAGTGCAATTACGTGTGTTTCTTCAATTTATACAATAGATATTGTAAGAGTTAAAAGAGTTTCTAGTATTCACTGGTACTTAATCATAGTAAGAATCAAATGTTATAATCTAATAATCAGTTAATGTTTTCAGGTTAACATCATATTTAAAGATAAATAAGCCTAGTTAAATCAACTTTTAACTAAATAATATCAATAACAATACTCTTAATTTGGAAATGAACACTTATTTTAAAATAAACTAATATAAAAATTAGTGTCCTTGTTTTAGGGCAGTGAGTTAGAGGTGCATAAACAGGATTTTGGGTCAAACTGATTCGGTACTAGTTAACGAAAGTAAAATTCGGTTTTGGCGACCCCCGCTCAATGTTTAGGTTTGCGTGACGTTTCGAGGTTGGTTTTCTTTCATGCTTTTACTCCATCATCACAACATGCGGGTTTTAGTACTAGTTATACAAAACGTTGTTTTGTTTTTTTTACCACTTTTATAGAAACACCTATAGTTAAGAGATAATATGTAGCTCGAAAACTTGTGGTTTAAAGACAGTAAGCAACAAAAAGTAAAAAAAAAATATAAGAAAACATAGTAAATGGTTCACATAGACGTAAACTAATCTGTAAACCAAATTCAAACCGCTAAAACAGTCTCTCTTCGATCTTTTAGTTAGAAACATAAAGATTGATTTCGAGTTTACATGCTATCACAATCGAGATAAAGATAGAATTTGAGTTTACACACTATCACAATCGAGTTCAGTTTCGCGCAATTTTTTTTAACAAAAGAATATTGAAATGTCGGTTAAATGAAAAATCAAACATCACATGTTTTTCCATAAATTATGCAAGTTTGCATTGCCTCCATGTTGAGCTGCATCCAGTCTTGTTTTTCATTACAGACCAACTGTCCCACGTTCAATTGTTTTCCCTTAAATAATTGATGTCTATTTTAATCATTTATTACACTTAATTATCTACTTAAAGTCAATATTATTTAGTAAATTCCCACACAGATCTACCATGGCTGCACTGTTCAGATCACAAATCTTTAGTCAAAAAGAATTATTCCCCATTGGTAACTGCAAGGATATCATGACTTATATAATATTTTTGAGGGTCATCATAGTACTTTCACATAAATTCTCTCTTCCTTTTATAGATCTACAAATCTTTCTTTCCTTAAATTCTGCTTTCTGTAGATTTGAGATACAGAAAACAGAGAAAAACAGGGGAAATGGCGGTTAAACTGTCGTGTTTCATCGTGTTCTTCGTGTTCATACAACCAAATGTGCTTGCATATCAATACCAAGTTGGAAATCTTCAAGGTTGGAACATACCCACATCTGCAGATCCAAAAGTTTACACAAATTGGCCCAAAAAACTCAGTTTCAAGATCGGTGATTCGCTCTGTAAGTTCATCTATTCGAAACCATATTCATGATTCAATTAGAAAAAAACTGTTTTTCATTTATTTTGTGAAAGTTGAACTAACTAAACAAACAAACATATCCAGTAAAATCCCACTCAACTCAACAGACTGCATCCAGAAAGACCCTATTTTTCAAATCTTGAACTAAAATGTGTGTAATACCGCAGTGTTCTTGTACCCACCAAGCCAAGATTCAGTGATTCAAGTGACAAAAGAATCCTACAACACTTGCAATCTTAAAGATCCAATCTTGCACATGAACGATGGAAATTCGCTATTCAACATCACTTCACCTGGTGTTTTTTACTTCACTAGTGGTGTTTCGGGTCACTGTGAAAAAACTCAAAAACTTCAGATTTCTGTGTATGCAAGTGACGGGTCATTACCGCTCCCACCCGCCTACGGTCCTAGCGGTGCATTGGCGGACTCTGCGCCTTCGTACCCGACTGTTTTTGGCGGGATACCAACGGGACCATCATCATCATCATTGAACATTAAAGCATCAGTTTTTATTACTGCAGTCATTGGAGTTTTGATTTGTGGTTTAGTTGGTGACATGATATAGTAATAAGTGATGAATTTTGTGTAATTGAGTTCAAGATTTCATTTTTTTCCCATTTATTCACTGGTGTATACCGTTATTATTTGTACCATATTCATAAAAGATTTTATGTTTTGGAGTTTTATATACCTTTACTGAGAATCAAGAAAGACAAGCAGCAGCTTTCATGCATTATTGAATCAAATTATGAAGATTAAAAAATGGATGTTTGTAAAAGCATACATTTATTTAATGTTTTAGATCCACATTTCAATGCGACCATATCCGGAGTATTGGTGAGAACAAGAGGAATTATCTACTCTACCTCGTTATATATTCTACTGAGCGATGTAAGTGTAACTGCTGTCAAGATTATTAACAACTGTCAGATCAAGCTGAGATTTAATCTAAACTGTTTAAACTAAGCACTTATCAAAAGCTAACATAAATAAATAATTTACAACCTACAAACTTCTTTGGTAACCTACAAACTCCGCGGTGTAAGTATTCAGTATGATTGGGTTACCATTGGATAGATCACATAAATCTTTATGTTCATCATGATTGATTGATATACTTAAAGCTTTAAACATTCCCTGAAACTGCATAATTTTGATTTAAGGGAAGAAAAGGTAGATCATTTCTTTTCTCATGTACTAAGCTAACGGACCCGAACAAAACCTTATTCATGTTTGTTCGTTTAGCATTAAATGTGTTTCAGTTTGATTGTTTAAACGAACATAAACAAACGAATATGAACCAATGCAAATGGCACAAACATACTACCAAACATTCATAAACACTATTGAACGAATGTGAAATATATTCGTATTCATTCATTTAGTTGGATACAAAATTCTTTGTTTATTTATTAAACAAATAAATATAATCGAACTTTCCACTAGAGGACTCACGAGTGTTCTGCTAACATCTGGTTTGTTTAGCGCACTAAGTTATCTAGATTTATCGCAGTCACCTTTTGGCTTTGGGTTTAAAATCTTAAATGTTATCATCCGAAAAACAAAATTATTTTGGCCAATATATTAAAAAAGGAAACTGAATCTTAGCAGTTTATCTAATAAATATAACAGATGAGAACAAAAATGGTTTCGTGGTGTAGTTGGTTATCACGTCAGTCTAACACACTGAAGGTCTCCGGTTCGAACCCGGGCGAAGCCATTCTTCTACTTTTTACTATTATTATTTTTTTATTTTTTTTGTTTTGTTTTTTTCATACTTTTCTCTGCCCTCTTTCTTTGTTATCTGGGATCTTGTATATTACCGGGCAAAATATTAAGACCTGCTGTTAAATAAGATAATCGAGAATTGAACTTACATATTAACATTTTGAAATGTTATGTAAATCATCACATATGTGATGTATAATTTGACCTATCAATATTATTACTGACACCAGTGTTCAATATGAAGTTAAGGTTTTGGAGGTTATGACCTATGATCCTTGGCCACCATTTTAAGTATACATATTTGTAATAACTAGTGCAATGCAGTGAAGTTTCGGCGTATGATACATAGACTCGTTTATGCGTGTGTATGTTCATACAAAGGAGAGAGTGATTCGCTGGATAAATCCAAAACATAAATGAAGGGAAATTCATCATAAACATGTTAGACTATTTTTGAGCTAAAATAAACATTGACTAATAGCCCGTATGAAGATAAACATTCTATAAAACATCCAATTAGAAAAAGGCACATAAGTTAACCAAGCTACCACGGAGCCAGCATAATAGAAAGGAAAAACATGGGGCCAGAAAACAACCAATCATAACACGCCATGTAATCTAAGTATCTGGTCCGGCTAAAATTTAGTCGAGTTTGCATAAGTGACTTATTTTGAACAAAATCAGTAAAACAACCAAGATAAGACACCCATTTCAAATTGCAACTTTTGGAACAAAATCCCATATCCTTACAGAAAGTAAACAAGAATAACAATTGGCCTTAATGACCATAAACTTATCAAGTACATCATGTTTCGGTTACACTCCCATCATGACCATCTAACTAATCCACAGGTTACTTACCGCCAAGAAACAATCCCACATCTTCCACCTGAACCTTAACAACATCACCACGAACACCAATATCAGTGTTATACCTGTTCAAGCAATGCGTCCCAACTGCAAGTGCAACTGTGACTGCACCTGTACCGCTATACACAAGTTTTGTAAGTGCTGAGCTAACAATGGTCTTCCATGGTGCATTAAGGAAGAAATTCACCTGGCCACTGCTTCCAGTAGCCGGCTTGCCACTAACCAACAGGCCTGTCTTGCAATACAAAGCAAAATCCTCACAGTTGTTCTTAACCACATTATACTTTCCAAATCCTGTTAGCAACAAAAAGTGGGCTTTATGGATCACGTCTTTAGGTGGATCTGATTGTGCAGTGGTGCATGTGCCACCTCGGAGTTTGGAAACATACGAGCATTTGTTCACGCCATACTGATAGAGGTACAGTGATCCGGTTCCAATGAAGCAACTCAAACAAGACACGATTACTCCACTCTCTGATATCTGAAACCCACATTTGTAAGTACTTAAAGGTGTTCCAATATCACAATCTTGTTCACATTTAGGTTGGGAAAATCCACAGTCGATAGAGTTCAAACACGAAGATGGAATACTAGAGGACAAAGACAAGTTCCATCCGGAATCAGATCCCGGAGCAGTGAAATGGATAACCTTGTTTTCACCAACATAAATACCTGGATTAGTATTGTTTTACCATAAAGAAAGATTAATTAGAAACAAATCAAATAAATGATCCCATAATTTGAGATACAAATGATTAACAGCTTCAAGATACAACTCATCCAAATATTTGAATCCTGAATAATTTAACCCTAAAGTCATTATATAGTAAAAATTGACACTAATCTGATTATTTCAAATGGTATTAGCAGTTTCAACAAGCAATCCCAATACAACACTATGGTCATCCAATATTTATATTTTCTTCCTAAATGAGTAATGTACTTCAAACCCATCAAAACCAGCAAACCCCAAGTAGAGTACAAGATTAAAAAGGCAAACTTGAATAACAAAACACAAACAACATAAATTTATCCCTAATCTGATAACTTTGCCCGTTGGATTCCAAGTTATATCAAAATGAGTTGTTCATCGATGTAGAACACATAATGCATATATTGTTGAAAATGTATGAATAAACAAGATAATAACAGAAGCAAAGACAGAGGAGATGAATAGTTACAGATACAAACCGTGATGGGCGTAAGTGAATGCAGTTCTCCAGGTGTAAATGTGGTCTCCTGGCTTGATTTCATGGGGATCAACTCGGTGAGAAAGATAACCCATTTCGATTTCACGATTGATTGTTAACACAAGAAGGGGGATTCTGATCCTAGGGTTTCCACAATTACACTATCAACGCTTTAAACAAAAAAGTATTGTGGATTTATTAGAAAACTTAATGATGAAGCTTTCTTACGGGGGGATGCAATGATAAAAGAAAGATTAGTGGGTATAATTAATAATTAGAGTAAATTACAAATATTATCTTTTAAATATTACTAAAATTACGGATCTTATCCTTAAACTTTGATAATTACAGTGGATGTCCTTTATCTGAAAAATTGTCACACTTTCCGTCATTTCACTAACTGAAGTTAAATATTTCTGTTAAGTTTATGGTAAATGACATTTTTACACTTGTCTTTTTAAATGACAAAATATGTAACGTATACTAATCATATATTTTCTTTCTTTCTTTCATTTATTTACTAACTTTTCTTTTTTCATTTTTTCTCACCACTTTTATTTTACAACTTATCTTAAATATAATTAATAAGTTAATTTTAATTGTAAAAAAATAATTTCATTTATTGATTTTAATATATTACAATTTTATTATTTGTTAAATTCAGTTAAATATTTTTCTGCTAGAACAAATAAAATTTAAAGAACAACTAATAGTTTTTCTAAAAATAAAAATTACATAAACTATAAATATAATTTACAGAAATTAATGAAACATATGATTAAAACATAAACTAAAACATACATGGGTTTAAATAACATCGATTAATAAAAATTTAAAAAACACCTATTAGTTTTTCACTAATATATTATTTTGTTTATTTATGTTTTTATTACTTTACTTTTCTTTCTCTCATATAAACATTTTTGTTTTATAAACTTATCTTAAATATTATTAATTAATTAATTAAAATACTTTATTAAATTCAAATTTTATTTATAGATTATTAAATTATTTAATGTTTTCATTTGTTAACTTTAGTTATTTCACATTAGATAAAAATAAAATTAGTAATCGGTTTGTTACACCGTCGCTTTTTAACCTTTTTTGTATAAAAATTTCAACTATATCAAGCAGTTTGTTTTACGTATTATATTTGAAACCTGTCGAATATCGTATGAAATTGGGCCATGACTTTCTATTTTACTTAGTTATAATTATTCTATGTTAGGTCTTATATATTATTAAGATTTGCTTAATATATAAAGTCTTTAATTGTTCTTATTGTAAAGTTCACTTCCGTTTTAATTTTTAGTAGTTTATGTTTGATTTATATTAATTAAAACCCTTTAGTAACCGTTTAAAAAACCCAAAATAATAGTGCGTTTAATTAAATAACATTCTTGTTTTTGTTTAATTAAAACTTCAGAGTAGTTGTTTGGACTTGTTACTATGGTGAACTTTTAGATGGGTTGGTCGTTATTTTATAAAAAAAAAGAGAAAAATGTTAAAAGTTAAACCGAAGTCACGACCCGACGTGTAGAACAACCAACTGACCCATGTTGCCACCCTATTTTCTATTTTTCTAAAAATGATTGGGCCAATAATATTTTAGATGGGTTGGTCGCTATTTTATAAAAAAAAGAGAAAATGTTAAAAGTTAAACCGAAGTCACGACCCGACGTGTAGAACAACCAACTGACCCATGTTGCCACCCTATTTTCTATTTTTCTAAAAACGATTGGGCCAATAATATTTTAACACCTCACAATATATTTTTCTAATTTTTAATTAGCATATTTAAGGCTTGAATTTCTTTCCTGGTTTGTTTGCTTCTTTTATAGAAAAATTTAATACATAATCTTTTTATTTTTTCTAAACATTTTTATATAAATCTTATTGAAAATGGATTTTTTTTTAAAATATTTTTATTATAAAATAAATATTAGCCATCTAATGAATGTTTTAAAATAGAATAATAATTTATTATATATTTTAATATAATAAAAACTAATCATAACTCATATTTGGATGATTAAAAATAACTAGTTAATAATATTTAAGATAAGTATTTAAAATAAAAAGTGGTTAAAAATAAAGAAATAATGAAATGTAAAGTTAATAAAATAAGCACACAAAGAAAGAAAATAAAAGATTCATAAAAATTACACATTTTGTCTTTTTGAGGGTTAGGGGCAAAATAGGTATTTACAAAAATATAACAGAAAAAATTAACTGCTGTTAATAAAAAAGACAAAAAACGTTACAAATTTTCAAATAAAGGATACTCAGTGTAATTATTAAAGTTTAATGACAAGATCCGTAATTTTGAGCATACTTAAATGATAAAATTTGTAATTTACTCTAATATTATTAGCTCCCAAGGGCCAGGGTGGCTTAGGAATTGCTTTGCTAAAGGTTTTTATTTGTTTATGTTATTATGCTAATGTGTTGCTTCTGGTGATTCAAGAACGAACAACATAAGTATGAGGAAAGTTATCCGGGCTATTCATATTAATTATATTAATTATAGGTTTTGGTCATCTAAGAGCATTCACAACTTGTTCCCTAAGTTTATGTAAGTGTATTATCTAATTATATGGTATGGTTATAAGTGGTTGTGAGTGAAGTATATGGAAAATTTACTGTTCAATCTGTATTTTTGGGAAATACTATTTAAAACCCTATAATGTGTTTAATATATTTTAGAGTAAATTACCATTTGCATCTCTAATATTTTTTCATTTTAACCGTTTGCATTTCTATAGTTTTAAAATTATCATCTGCCCCCTAACGTTTCCTTTTTATCTCCATTTGAGTCCAAAACACTAACGACGTTAAATTTTTCTGTTAACTTTTGTAAAATGACAAAATTTCCCTTATTTATTAAATCACATACCCCTCATCCTCACCCCCACCCCTTATCTTTTCTCTCTCTCTCTCTCTCTCTTTCTCTCTTTTGAGCCACTAACGCGTCCATCTTGATCCAAATCTGCTCTTTTGAAGTACTGCTCGAATTGATCCATGTTCACCGCTCCTCCGGCCATTTCGAATAATAATATAGTGGTTACGATCGACGAATTACAGTAACCAAAATAGATCAGAGATCAAAGGCACGAATGGATCTGTTGTTACCTAATCAGGATCTGAAACATTAGGGTTTTGAAAGGTGAATGACATCAGTGGAGAAAGCGAAGATGATTACTAAATTTGGGGATGATTCGTGTCTTTGATTTGAATCGAAGTGCGTGTGAGTCGAAATACAATTAGCAATATAGTTGTCGGATCTCCAACGAGTGTTTTTTGAAATTGGTGAAGGGGGGTCGTGATGGTGGTGATAGGGGGCTGCGGTGGTGGTGTTGGGGGCTGCGGTGGTGGTGATAGGGTGGTGATGGGGTTGTGGTGGTGGTGAAGGGAGTCACGGCGGTAGTGATGGGTGGCTCTAATAAAGAGAAAGAGAGTGCTTAGGGGGAGGGACTGTGGTGGTAGTGATGAGGGATGTGGAGGTGGTGACGAGTGGCTGTGGTGGTGGTGATGAGGGTTGTGGAGGTGGTGTTGAAGGTTGTGGATATGGTGATGAGGTTGTGGTGGTGGTGATGGGTGTGTTGGTAATGAAGAAGAAGATGTTGATAAATGGGTCCCACAAGTTTTTTATTTATTTAATTTTAAGGGTAGTTTAGTCTTTTCAACAATAACTTCAACAGAAAAACTAACAGTGTTAGTTATCTTGACTCAAATTGAAATAAAAATAAAACGACACAAACTCAAATGAAGATAACATAAAACGTCAGGGGGCAGATGACAATTTTGAAACTATAGGGATGCAAACGGTTAAAATAAAAAAACATCAGGGATGCAAATGGTAGTTTACTCTATTTTTTAAGTGGTTGTGAGTGGAGGAGAGAGAAAAAATCATGATAAAGATATAAAAGGTTTAATTTAATCGAAAAGGAAAGAGAAAAAATAGTGATTTTTAGTGTAATTATATGGATAAGCTATTCTCAAATACGACTAATCAAACGTATTTATACTAATTCTCATTGAATGGTTGGGTGCCAAAAAAGGTAAACATTCTCAACTGACATGCTGAAATGGGTAACTTTCCCACCTTTGATGCGCCATCTCCAATAAACATTCATGTGGTTTCTCGGCTTTGTGTGCTGCACGGTGAGGAGAATGAATAGGTCGAGCATCTATCTGTGTCTTGTTCGGTCACTAATATTATATGGGAAAACGTGAGTTTGTGGTGTAAGATCCTGCCTATTTTTGATTTAGTTAATAGGAATCTCTTGGAGTCATATAAGTCTATTCCAGGTGATGATTGTAACACCAACCGGCCCGAGTTGTCATTTATGTTGCATGTTGGAGCATTTGGAGGACAAGAAATTATGGAGCGTTCAATAGAAAGAGAGTCTCCCCATCATTGAAAGCACTAAACTTGTCGGCTCTCAATGGATCAAGAATAGGATGAAGAAGGCATCAATTGTTTTGCAATTATGGGGATCTTTTGAAGTTGACTAGGTTGAGTTTTCATTGTTTTTTTTTTCCAGTTCTATTTGAAGGATTTGAGATGTTTTTGGGATATTTTGTCTGTTTTGTACTCTTACTTTCTAGTAGAGTTTTTAATCTCTTGCTAGCTCCTTCTTTTAATTAATAAAAGCTTTTTGTTGTTCAATAAAGAACTCTATTTTAACCTTTTTTCTTAGAAGTTAACCAAAAAGAAAAAAGAATACATGACTAGCAAATGTTTTTATATGCATGATGGGAAACAAGTGTGAAAATGAAGGTGGAAAAAGCCCTATTGGATCTTAATTGAGGAGCTTTTGGAATTGCCAAAATGCTTAGTGGCAATGGATGGGAGATACCTTTAGGATATTCTCGATCAAGTCAGCAAAATAGTCGCTACGTCACAAAGAGAATGTTACGTACCAATAGATTTATAATCAAATAGAACAATTGGGTGCCAAAGAATTACAAACTCTTTGATTGGAGAGCAAATAATGAATCGAATCCCTGCCCTTAGACATCCTAAAGGACAGTGGGATGCTAGGATGTAGGCCATGTGCCTTCCCCATGGAACTGAACATGAAGCTCGATAAAGGAGATGAAGATGTTCGTATCGATGCTAGAAAGTACCGAAGATTGGTTGGCCGATTATGTCACACCCTCAAAATCCGCGTACGGGGTTTTACCGCGAGGCGTGTGAACAAACCAGGATCTCAGTCATTAGTTAATCAGAACGACTCTATATGAACCAACATACCAAAATCAGAGTTTAACTTTAAAATGATGCGGAAACGTTTAATAAACCAGAAAAACCAAAAATAATGTAACACAATATCATAATGCGCAAACACGCGCCCACTATTGTGCAAAACAAGTACATAATTGTTTAACAACCAAAAACCAACAAAGGGTTCCAACAATGCTAACATCTACAATGCTGACCCTTGAATGTACACCTATGCAATAGTAACTTCAACCTGAGAATAGCATACTAAAAGAGTCAACACAATGGTTGGTGAGTTCAAAAGTTTGCGTAAAACATAACTGTAAAAGTATAAAATATAAGAGTGCATTGAATTAGATAGCTAGTCTAAATTCACAAGTAATAATCATAGTGATTTCGCGATTGAAGCTGACCGTGTTAGTTTGTTGCCTCCCGTCACGACTTACCAGGTCGTGACGATATTTGTGTTAGGACAAAATTGCACCCGTTTGACCTAGAGTCGCACAGGCGGGGCTCGTCAGACCCAGTAGTACTACCCAAGTTTTCCCGCTAATTAACATTATTAACAATCCGAAAGTGTGAGGACTTTCATGGTATTCAGCACTATATCATACTATACACAACTCATATTAATAAAGCGTTTGTAAAACCAATATGCTATCTCCCCCGAAAGAGAGTATGAAAAAGAGTGGGGCATGAACTCACCTGGTGTGCACAAGAAAGAACTTAAGAGCTTAACTTGAAAGGGAGGAAAGACAACCTTCAGAGGTTACCTAGAACACGCAAGTACATGAGTATGTGTACACACAAACATCACGAAACCCTAAGTGCTCTATAAGCCAAAGAACTCAAGGTTTTGGAAAAACAAGACACATTGACCCAGTTGACCCGTTTGATCTTTTGGTGACATTATTGGTGAAATTTCATTCAATCAAACATAACAGTCATCACACATGATTATCATACAAGTTGTTCACGTATGCCACTTCATTAATCACATGTACTACCTAGATCATCATACAACTAGATTATCATACAAGTCATGCGAATCTCAAGTAATCATCATGTTCAACATAATTGTACCATAGCTAATGCATCATACACAGAATCAGATCATGCACAACATGCCATGTGAAGCCACTCACGACTTCACACCCTAAACCCTGCCAATCCTACTAAGTAGGGGCCTCAGATTTGCACGCGTGTATGATGATCATCATCATATTATTCAACAGAATCCATATCAACCAAAATGTTCAACCATGATCTATTACAACCCAAACAATAGTTCTATCATAACCTACATGATCCATCACCATGTGCACCCACAAAGAGACCAAATCTCCAATTAACCAACTAAGCATTCATATAACCCAAACAATACATTCCACCACATTAGAAATCATCCATGAACATACTAACATGATCCTAACGTTACAAACATGCCCAATTCAATATATCCAAGATTCTATACAATTAAAGTTTCCCTTTTAGGAAAGTACATTCCAAAATCTAACTAACAACCAATACATTCATGAATTCATCAATAATATACCAATTCAAGCTGCTATCATCTAGATATGTTCAACACCACCAAACCATCATAATTCACAATTCCCATAATCAAAAAGTTTCTACTTAAGGCAAGACATGAACTACAAGATCAATTCTTGGATTTCTAGCATAACTATCATCATCCCAACATTCATATAACATCATAAACGCCATATCATCATCAATTCATCATCAAATCACCAACTTCATGCAATAAAGTTACTATTAATAGTAACGTATGAACAACGCATCAAAACTACGAATTTCTTGCATAACCCACGTAAACCATCAACAATACTATCTAACTAACATCACACATTCATCAAACAATCAACAATTTCGACATTCAACCTTAATTTCGAACTAGGGTTTCGGCCCAAACATAAAACCATGAAGAAAACCATTAAAAACTAACCTTTAATCACATATTGGCTAAGAATTGAAGCTTTTAACGTGTTGTAATACTTGAAACTTGATCAAAATTGATGATTTCTTGGCTTGGGAGAATGAAATCGAAGTGTGTGTCTGTGTGTGGAAGCTTGATCGCGGCCGAAAGGGGGTTAGGGGGATTAGGGTTGGGTTTAATTTAACTTACCATAATTACAATTTACCTTTTAAATCCCTTTTGTTTTATTTTTTATAAAAACTAATCTTTTAAACACTTTTTAAATAGTTTTAACTTAATAATACAAACATTATTAACCAACAATAATAATCATATGTATTATTTTCACTAGTCACAAAATACACGAATTAAATACACACGTTTCCACGTTACGCGATAAAATTCACAAATAATATTTAAACCGCGTAATCACATAAGCACAACTTAATAATCACAATATTAGTTAGATTATTATCTATGTATCATTGTTAATTATTATTAAGTCACCAACGTTCAACGACAACTAGTGTGTGCTCACAACACGTGTATGCAAACCTAACGGAACTAACGGAGTTTGGTAACGGAAAATTACCGGATGTCACATTATCCCCATGTTGAAAGAATTTTCGTCCCGAAAATTACGTTACATGGTATGTGCTCCATCACTGGTCTACTGCATTGGCACAAAGTAATCGAGTGAGTTTCGGGTGAGTTGTCACATCATCCCCATATTGAAAGAAATTTCGTCCCGAAATTTAAATCAATACCTTCGCCGGCTGACATCATCTTTTAGAATAGTTGAGGATACTTAAGCTTCATCTGGTCCTCACGTTCCCACGTGAATTCCGGTCAACATCTCAAGTTCCAACGAACCTTGACTATGGGTATCTTGCTTTGCTTAAGTGTCTTTACCTCACGATCCATCACCTCGACTAGTTCCTCAATGAAGTGTAATTGTTCATATACTTGCACTTCCTCAAGAGATACTACCATTGTTTCGTCCGTTAAGCACTTCTTCAGATTTGAGATATGAAATACATCATGGATTCCACTCAGTGAATCAGGTAGGGCTAATCGATAGGCCACTGGACCTATTCTTTCTAATATCTCAAATGGTCCAACATAACTCGGATTTAGCTTTCCTCTTTTGCCAAACCGAATGACACCTTTTCACGGTGAGACTTTCAATAAGACTTTGTCACCAACCTGAAATTCTAGAGGTTTCCATCGCTTATCTACATAGCTTTTCTGTCTGTCGCGCGCTGCAGCCATACGGTTCCATATTTGTACAATCTTCTCAGTGGTCTCGTGTACCAACTCAGGACCCGTTAGCTGGCTATCACCAATTTCATCCCAACAAACTGGTGATCTACATTTTCGCCCATACAAAGCTTCAAAAGGTGCTGCCTTTATACTTGTCACACCCCGACTGACGGCGGAATCATCGGGGCGGACGAATGTGAAACGATTGTTCATAGCTCATGAAATTTAATAAGTTGAAATAATATTAAATGCCATTTTTCGTTGAATAATACTAAACAAATAAATCATTACAATACACTAAAGATTCAAACAACAACATAAAATCTTTAATTAAACTAAGTCCAAGTCCTATATGAGCATGAAGAAATCCTCAAAGTAGCAATCCTGAAACATGTTAAAAATAAGGTCAACATATAATGTTGGTGAGTTCCCATGAATTTGTACATACGTATGAAAACAACGTTTAAGAGGCAATACATGTCATAGGTTAAGAAATATTGCAAGAATATAGATAGCATAATGTTACAATCAAACCTTGACAAAGATATCCATTACAAGTTATAACGATTAGCTAAGTGTACTTGGTTCCCATAGTGCTCAAGAATACGACACTAGGAGCCGGCAATAACCTCGGCTTTAGCACCAAATAGGCTTGTCAGGCCCATAGATCTATGACGTCGCTAGGCTAGCAATAGTTAATGATTGTTTTTACAAGATGACTATCATATAAGACTCACAAGCATCTCAAATAACCATGACAAAGTTTATAAATGAATTGCTCGTGCATTTACAAGTATCAAGATGTTTACAAGTGCAAGTTCATAAAGTTAACATGTTTCACCCCAAAAGGTGTGAAATAAAGTAAAAAGGGGCATGAAAAACTCACATGGAAAACTCACATTGTATAATGATGGATGTAGAGTACATAAGGAAGCTTGGATGTTCAAGAGTCAAAGGTGATGTCCTAAAGGGTAAAAAGAAACAATAACTTGAGGTCGGAATTCATTACAAGAAGTTAGGATATTTAGAGAATGCCAAAAAGCGAAAGGTAGATTGAAAAAGGATTATTGTACCAATTTTAGATTCTGGACAGAATGTTTGGTACGTGTTTGAACAGGTTTTAAAAATAGTAAACGGTTTCATAAAATTATAAAAATTTACAGTTAACTAGTTCAGAGTCTTCCGGACAACTTTCGTTCAGAAACATTTTATGAAAATATCCGTAAATAGGTCAAAACAGCAGCACAAGATAAAAGGTGCTGAAATGCGCACTTATCTTGTGAAGGCTATTGTTGAGTCGTCCGATTGAGTTTGAAGACGTATAAACTATCGTTAAAAAGGTAATTCAATGAACTTAATGTTGGAGTTGGATTTTACTCAAATTTAGTTTGTTATGACCAAGTTATTGTTAGTTGGAGTCAGACTATATTCTGCCAAATATGTAATAAGGCACTTTTGTGCACTTTTAAAATTGCTAAAGCATAAAACGGGTTAGAAAAAATTTATTATGTCGATATATGGTATATTAGACTTCTTTTGAGTTATAAAAAAAAATATTTCAAGACTTTTGCATAGCCATCATTTAGAGAAATAATCTTGTGGAATAACCGAATGCGGCGGCATAGCCGTCCATATGCAAACGGGATTCTTTGTTTACGTTAGTGTGTTGTTAGCTTGATTTAGGAATGTTAGTGATTGTTATAAGGTTAGTGAATATTAGAAGGTTAATGATCAAATGGTAATGATTAAAATTAAAATAGATTTAGTAGAAAAAAATAATAAAAGTAAGAACATGAAAACAATTTGATGTTAGGATGATTGAAAGAATATAGAAATGCATAATATATAAGCAATATAAAATTACCTTAGTATTAGAAAATTCTTGAAACTACTTGTAAAAGAAAATTCTTGAAATTGATCATAAACAAAGAATGATGAAAGGTTTGTGTGTGAGAATTTTAGAGAATGAGCAAATAAAAAGTGAGGCCTAAACCTTGCTTTTATAGTTGAGGTTAGGAGGAGGTTATGAATGATGTTAATGATGAGTTACAAGTCTTTTAAAATAGAGTTATGATTAGAATTTGAAATAAATATAAAATTAAATAAATTAAATAAATAAAAGAATAATTACAATTTAAACTCTAAATTTATGAAGACTCTAATTACAACTTTTTTTTATTAAATCTTTATAAACTTTATAAATCTCACAAGAACTTGTAATTTGATTATTTATTTTAGTTGAATATTTTAAAATATTATAGATATTAATAACCTTTTAACATTTATAAAATTTATTTTATAAATTATAGAATTTAAGTTAAATTAATTAAGTGACACATTTATTGTTTTTGGAACACAAAAATAAATAAAATGACTAAATAATGAATTTGATTTACAAGATTGACTCAAACGGGTTCGGGTTTGGGTTTCTACTTTGAAAAAAGGCCGGATGTTACAATACTGGTGTGATAACTATTATTGTAAGAAAATTCCACCAATGGTAGATGAACTTCCCAGTTATTCCCGAAGTCAATCACACAAGCACGTAGCATGTCTTCTCGTGTCTGTATAGTATGCTCACTTTGACCATCAGTTTGTGGATGATAAGCAGTACTCATGTCTAATCGCGTACCTAAAGATATCTGTAATGACGGCCAGAAGTGCGATGTAAAACGAGCATCGCGGTCAGAAATAATTGAGACTGGTACACCATGTCTCGAAACTATTTCCTTCAGATAGAGTCATGTTAATTTCTCCATTTTGTCTGTTTCCCTTATTGCCAAAAAATGAGCAGACTTCGTTAATCGGTCCATAATAACCCATATCGTGTCACAACCAGTAGGAGTTCGAGGTAGCTTGGTAATGAAATCCATTGAGATCTATTCCTACTTCCACATAGGGATCTCAGGTTGTTGTAATAGCCCAGATGGTTTCTGATACTCCACTTTTACCTTTGAGCAGGTCAGGCACTTGCTCACATATGTAGCTACATCCGTCTTCATGTTAGGCCACCAGTAGTGCGCCTTCAGATCATGATACATCTTGTCGGATCCAGGATATATAGAGTACTTAGACTTGTGTGCCTCACTCATAACCAAGTCTCTCAGGTTTCCGTGTAGAGGTACCCAAAGTCTGACCATGAAGTAACGAATTCCATCCGCCTTTACTTCCAATTGTTTTTCCATTCCCCTTAACGATTCAGACCCAAGGTTTTCTACTGTCAAAGCTTCTATCTGAGCCTCTCGGATTTGTTCAGGTAACTATGTCCTAATGGTAAGTTGCAAAGCTCGCACAGGTCGAGGCTTAGCAGTTTCTTTCCTACTCAGCGCGTCAGCGACTACATTTGCTTTCTCCAGATGGTATCTGATGGCAGAGTCATAGTCGTTCAGTAGCTCTACCCAACCTCTTTGCCTCATATTCAATTTCTTTTGCTCAAAGATGTGCTGAAGACTCTTGTGATCGATGTAAATCATGCACTTGGTACCATACAAGTAATGTCTCCAGATCTTTAAGGCAAAAACTACCGCACCCAGCTCCAAGTCATGGGTGGTATAGTTCTTCTCATGAACCTTCAGTTGTCTCGAGGTATAAGCTATCACCTTATCTCGCTGCATCAGGACACAACCAAGTCCTTGAATAGAAGCATCGCAGTAGACTACGAAGTCATCACTTCCCTCTGGTAATGCCAATATCGGTGCGCTGCACAGTTTCTGTTTCAGTAATTGGAAAGCAGATTCCTGACTCTCGCCCCATTTATACGTCGTTCCTTTGTGAGTCAAAGCTGTGAGGGGTTGAGAAATCTTAGAAAATCCTTCGATGAACCGTCGATAGTATCCTGCCAGTCCAAGAAACTGTCGTATCTCACTTGGCGTCTTAGGAACCGACCAATTCTTTATAGCTTCAATTTTTGCCGGATCAACATGTATTCCTTTCTCGTTAACAATATGACCCAAGAATTGCACTTCGCGTATCCAGAAATCACACTTAGAAAATTTGGCGTACAGTTGTTCTTTTCTAAGTAATTCCAAGATTAACCGTAAGTGCTCTTCCTCAGTCCTTGAGTAGATCAATATGTCATCGATAAAGACAATGACAAACTGATCAAGATAGGGTTTGCACATGCGATTCATGAGGTCCATGAATACCGTTGGTGCATTCGTCAACCCGAATGGCATGACCAAGAACTCGTAATGACCGTAACATGTACGAAAGGCAGTCTTCGAGATGTCCTCCTCTCGAACTCTCAGCTGATGATACCCAGACCTCAGGTCAATCTTAGAATAATAGCTTGTTCCTTACAGTTGATCAAACAAATCATCTATACGAGGTAGCGGGTATCTATTCTTGATCGTAACCTTGTTCAGTCCCCTATAGTCAATGCACATTCGAAATGTACCGTCCTTCTTCTTGACAAATAGAACTGGCGCTCCCCAGGGCGACGAGCTGGGTCGGATAAATCCTTTATCCAATAGTTCTTGGAGTTGAGCAGATAATTCCTGCAGTTCGTTTGGAGCTAATTGATAAGGTGCTCTCGCAATCGGAGCGGCTTCTGGACTCAAATCAATTTGAAATTCGACCTGACAATGAGGTGGTAGTCCAGGCAGGTCCTCCGGAAACACCTCGGAAAACTCACGAACCACGGGGATATCCTCTATCTTCTTTTCCTCTGTCTGTTTGTCTGTGACAAGTGCCAATATGGCTAGTCGACCTTTCCGTAAAAACTTCTGTGCCTTCATGAACGAGATGATGCCCATCACTGCACCACTCCTATCGCCTTGGACCGAGAAAATTTCTTCACCGTTAGGAATCCGTATAACCTTTTCATGACATATGACTTCCGCTTGCTTGTCAGAAAGCCAAATCCATGCCGACTACTACATCGAAGCTCCCAAGTGTGATAGGCATGAGATCTATGTCGAAGGTATGACCAGCAAGTTCTATCTTGCAGCCTCTAAGGATATGTGTCACGCGAATCTGTTTACCGTCTGCTAACTCTACGGTGTACTTAGATTCTAATGTTGAAGGCATATCACTTAAAAGACTACTAAACTTAGTGGAAATAAAGCTTCTATCAGCTCCAGTATCAAATAATACGGTAGCAAAACGACCATTAACCGAAAATTTACCAGTTACAGTTATAGGGTCGTTTAGAGCCTCACCTGAGCCAATGACGAAGGCTCTTCCTTTGGCTCCATTGTTATTGCCACCATTGTCGTTGCCATTTCCGGTGTTGTTGTTGTTCCCGTTGTTGTTGTTGCCATTGTTGTTCTCGCCATTTCCATTCCTCCTAAGCTGTGGAAAATTGCGTCTGTAATGGCCTTCTTTTCCGCACTCGAAACAGCCTTTTGGAGTTTCTTGAGATTGCTGAGACTTCTTCATCAATTCACCACGGCAATCCTTCGTTGCGTGTCCAACTTTACCACAACGCTGGCATCGGAAATTATCACACCTGCCGGTGTGGTGGTAATTGCATCTGTTGCATTTGGGATTTTTCCCAACATAGCTTCCTTGTCCCTATGGTGCTGAAGATGACTGATTAAAGTTACGATTGTTATTGAACTTTCTTTGCTGTTGGTGAGGTTGGTGCTTCTGAACGTACTGCTGTTGTTGTTGCTGGTTGCTGGAGGATGACGATCCCTTGTTGCCTGGGCCGTCCCACTTGCGTTTATTGTCGGGCACACTTGCCACAGCGCCCCGCTTGGGTAGTTTGCCTTGCTCTACCGCTTGATCAGTAAGTTTGTGGGCTAGTCAGATCACCTGTTGAATAGTAGGGAGGTTTTCAGCGGTCACCATGCTCTGTATCTCCGGAACCAAACCACGTAGATAAAGCTCAATCCGCTTAACCGGCGTGTCGATCATGCCTGGGCAAAGCGTTGCCAACTCGTGAGATCTCGTGGTGTAAACCTCAATCTTAGATTCCTTCCATCTTTAATTGCCAGAAACCCTCCAACTTCTAGACTTCATCTAGTTCTTCCTCCGGATCTTCTTCTAGTTCTTCCTCATTAGGGTCCGCCAAAGGTGCAGGGGATTCAGCAATCTGAAGTGCTGCTAGTTGTGCCTCTAGATCAGCAAACCTATCATCGATCACTATGTTATGGTGATCCTGCGGTCCATGCGTCCAGTAAGTGCTACAACGTTGCCTGCCAGGGTATGATGTCCACCAATGGCCATCGAGAGTCGCTCCTGAAGAGTCTCTACCTGGTAGCACAACTGACGCATCTCAGATCGTAAGGTAGAGTTCTCATCAGTGAGTCCTCGAATACGCTGTCGCTCTGTGTCTAGAGTGGCTACTAAAGCTGCAAACGCCTGCTCGAGAGGGATGTCCAAGGTAGGAAGAGTAGGCAATGCAGAGGCTGTCGATGACCTAGTCCTAGGTCGGGTAGGAGCTACAGGTGGTACACACTCTCTATAAGCCATACGATGTATGTAGGTGGGGTAGAAATCCTAGTTCCGCGGAGGATCGAGCTCAGGCGGTATGAAAGGTTGATCCCAGTCTATCTCGCCAGAAGGATAAGGATGCCTGGGCTAGTTAAATCCCCTATTAGGTACAGGTGAAGTAGGAGGTGACTCAGATCACGCCGGTCTCTTACCCAAATCATGGGATGACGATGCCATGCTGCGAAGTACGTGTTGCGTATGCCAATGAGTATACAGTAAAGAATGAGTAACGAGTAACTAACAAACTGTGCGGTTATAACCTAGTGTGTATGCAACCTAGTTCCCTATAACCAATGGCTCTGATACCAATCTCTCATACCCTCAAAATCTACGTACAGGGTTTTACCACGAGGCGTGTGAACAAACCAGGATCTCAATCATTAGTTACTCAGAACGACTCTATATGAACCAACATACCAAAATCAGAGTTTAACTTTAAAATGATACGGAAGTGTTTAATAAACCAGAAAAACCAAAAATAATGTAACACAATATCATAATACGCAAACCCGCGCCCACTGTTGTGCAAAACAAGTACATAATTGTTTAACAACCAAAAACCAACAAAGGGTTCCAACAATGCTGACATCTACAATGCTGACCCGTGAATGTGCACCTATGTAATAGTAACTTCAACCTGAGAATAGCATACTAAAAGAGTCAACACAATGGTTGGTGAGTTCAAGAGTTTGCGTAAAACATAACTGTAAAAGTATAAAATATAAGAGTGCATTGAATTAGATAGCTAGTCTAAATTCACAAGTAATAATCATAGTGATTTCGCGATTGAAGCTGACCGTGTTAGTTTGTTGCCTCCCGTCACGACTTACCAGGTCGTGACGATGTTTGTGTTAGGACAAAATTGCACCCGTTTGATCTCGAGTCGCACAGGTGTATGATGATCATCATCATATTATTCAACAGAATCCATATCAACCAAAATGTTCAACCATGATCTATTACAACCCAAACAATAGTTCTATCATAACCTACATGATCCATCACCATGTGCACCCACAAAGAGACCAAATCTCCAATTAACCAACTAAGCATTCATATAACCCAAACAATACATTTCACCACATTAGAAATCATCCATAAACATACTAACATGATCCTAACGTTACAAACATGCCTAATTCAATATATCCAAGATTCTATACAATTAAAGTTTCCCTTTAAGGAAAGTACATTCCAAAATCTAACTAACAACCAATACATTCATGAATTCATTAATAATATGCCAATTCAAGCTGCTATCATCTAGATATGTTCAACACCACCAAACCATCATAATTCACAATTCCCATAATCAAAAAGTTTCTACTTAAGGCAAGACATGAACTACAAGATCAATTCTTGGATTTCTAGCATAACTATCATCATCCCAACATTCATACAATATCATAAACACCATATCATCATCAATTCATCATCAAATCACCAACTTCATGCAATAAAGTTACTATTAATAGTAACGTATGAACAACGCATCAAAACTACGAATTTCTTGCATAACCCATGTAAACCATCAACAATACTATCTAACTAACATCACACATTCATCAAACAATCAACAATTTCGACATTCAACCTCAATTTCGAACTAGGGTTTCGGCCCAAACATAAAACCATGAAGAAAACCATTAAAAACTAACCTTTAATCACGTATTGGCTAAGAATTGAAGCTTTTAACGTGTTGTAATACTTGAAACTTGATCAAAATTGATAATTTCTTGGATTGGGAGAATGAAATCGAAGTGTGTGTGTGTGTGGAAGCTTGATCACGGCCGAATGGGGTTAGGGGGATTAGGGTTGGGTTTAATTTAACTTACCATAATTACAATTTACCTTTTAAATCCCTTTTGTTTTATATTATAAAAACTAATCTTTTAAACACTTTTTAAATAGTTTTAACTTAATAATACAAACATTATTAACCAACAATAATAATCATATGCATTATTTTCACTAGTCACAAAATACACAAATTAAATACACACGTTTTCACGTTACGCGATAAAATTCACAAATAATATTTAAACCGCGTAATCACATAAGCACAACTTAATAATCACATTATTAGTTAGATTATTATCTATGTATCATTGTTAATTATTATTAAGTCACCAACGTTCAACGACAACTAGTGTGTGCTCACGACACGTGTATGCAAACCTAACGGAACTAACGGAGTTTGGTAACGGAAAATTACCGGATGTCATAGATTACTCTATCTCCAAGCCACTAGATCTGAGCTAGCCTACTCCGTAAACGTTCTAAGCCTGTTCGTCTCGAACCCTCGACAGAAGCACATGGATGCAGCCATGAGAATCCTTCGATACCTAAAGGCAACATTGGGGCAGGGTATATTTTTCCCGAAAGAAGGTGGTATGGACTTGGTAGCATGTTGTGATGCAGATTGGATGGGGTGTTCGCTTACATGAAGATCAAGGACGGGATACGTTCTACTGTTAGGGGGAGCTCCTATTTTGTGGAAATCAAAGAAGCAGTCAGTCGTTTCTCGCTCCTCAGCTGAAGCCGAATATCGCGCTATAGCCAACGCTACTAGTGAAATTCTGTGGATGCGTTGGTTATTAGAGGGGCTAGAAACAAAACAGCATAAGTCTACACCACCTTACTGTGACAACAATGCAGCTCGGCGCATATCGCAAATAATCCAGTCTTCCATGAACGAACAAAGCACGTGGAAATGGATTTCTATTTTGTCAAGGAATGAGTCGAATCACATGAAATCAAACCTCTCTATGTTGACACGAATGCACAAATAGCCGATCTTCTCACGAAGGCTTTGGGGTCCAAACAACTCGAGTTTCTGCTAATCAAGATGGGCATGCGAAATCTGCACACTCCACCTTGAGGGGGAGTATTGAGAATGCATAATTTTATGCATATTTCACTTTCCTTGTTTCTCTCTCAATCAAAGATCCATACATATTTCCAGCCGATTAGCTTGATTCTCTTTTATTAGTTTCCATACATTATTAGTTTGCTTTTAGTGTTTTTTGTATTCCCTATTTAGGCTGCGCTTCTTCCTCGTAAGCATGTATCAGAAAATACATACAAAGTTTTATCCAAATCCTATAAATGACAAAAACGAACTCTAAAATTGTTGACAAAAATAAGTTGATTTTAATAATTACGTTATGTATTAGTCAAGAAGATTTTTTGATTGATGTAACCTATTATTTATTCATGACCGTTAGATGGGTGGGAACCAAAGATTCCACCGGATATCAAGTGTATAGTATACGAGAACTAAAGATTTGGTTGTTATTAACATTATATAATATGAGTGAGGTTATTTACAAAGTGTATTGCTACAAAGTGTGAGAAGATACAATGAGGCTAAAAAGTCACAAAAAAAATTATATCTCACTATCTAAATCGAATTTCAAAAAAGTACTTTGGAGTCTCTGTTCCTCTCGTCGTTCTCTTTCAGAAAAAAATAAAAAAAAATTCATTGTGTCTTTTATGATACAACGACGTCATTATGTCTTTCATAACGACACAATGACGTCGTTGTGTCATTCACAATAACGTCATTATGTCTTTCATAACGACACAATGACGTCATTGTGTTTTTTATAAATGACACAATAAAAAAACATTAATTCTTTTATTTTTTTAATTTTTCGTTTATTTTTTTTCTTAGTGAGAACGGCTAGGGAAACAAAAGCTCGAAATTACTTTTTTGAAATTCGATTTAGATTGTGAGATATAATTTTTTTTGTGATTTTTTTACTCATTGTGTATTCTCATACTTTATAGCAAAAATACACTTTGTATTTGAACCTTTTTCATATAATATAACCAAATTGAATACTTCTGAATTTTTAAAAGCAAATTTGGATGGCTACTTGTGATTAGATGCATATTAACATTTAGAGGTCGTAAGCTAACGCTGATTGTATTATCGATCGAATTGGTTCCAGACGAGTCAATTAGTCAAATGGGCAACTTGTTACACAAACAATATTAGCAACTTGAATAGACAGTAAAGTCGATGGTCATACTACTAATACATATGAAAAGAAAAAAAAAACAATTTTGTTGAATGATTCTACTCAAGTTGGTTCTTAAACACACTTGTTAATTGTTAATTAAAATTAAAATACAGTTTTAAATATAAAACATACATATATATATATATATATATATATATATATATATATATATATATATATATATATATATATATATATATTCATTTTCGTTATTTAATGAGAGGGACATACTATTAAAACGTTTTATTCTTTGTCAATTGAGAGGTGAGCTGTTTTGGACAATTGAGGGTTTCATACTCGAGTAATTGAGATAATCGGGTAGGCCGGTGAGCCAATGACCCGTCAGTAATTCTTTAAGTGTTAAAAGAATAAGTCAGATATTAGTCCATTTAATTTTGACATGTTTATTTTATTATAGTAGAGTTAAGTAGGGGGTTAGATCATGGGTTGTGTTTACTTGTTTGTTAGGCATGTATGGGATTATTTTTAACTGTAATTTTTAGGGTAAGTTAAATAGAGTCATTTATTTATTTTTGATTCCTAGAAGTTATCAATCAAAAGAGTGTCGGTGTAATTCCATTTATCCTTTATGCTTTTAATCGATTAGATGTGGTGATTAGCTGAGGTGTGAAGTTTGATTAAGGAAGCAAAGATCACAGGAAATAAACCAGAAATCAAGACGAAAGAGTAGTGATCTGTTAGCTTCTTTTTGGTTTTCTTAGTGGGTGAAACTTGAAAGAAGACTCTTCGTATAAACTTTGTTTTTAGGCATGCATGTGTTTATTTTTTAGCTATAGTTTTTGGGGTTAAATAGAGACATTTATGTGTTTTCGTTTCCCAGATGTTATCTATCAAAAAGGTGTCGAACAAGTTCAGATCTATATTTGTGTTTTTCTTTTATGTTCTTGTTTAGTTGTGGTATTTCTAGCTATTAAAGGCCTCCATACCACCAAAAGTGATATGGTGTGTGCATGAATACCAAGCCGTTGTTGTGTGAGTCTTACGTGAGAGGAGAAGAAGATCATTAGGGGTAGTTGTTGGGTCACGACAATATAAAAAAGAAAATAAAAAGTGAGCGAGATAAGTGATCGAGAATTTATTTTCTGAGTGAGTGAGTAGGTTGCTAACTAGACATTAAGGTGACGATGGGTGAGATTTCACTTTCACTCACCATAACACATAACCCAAGTAGTTGTTGGGAGTGTGGGTTTATATATGTGAGCACCGGTGGACACAATACTTTTTAATCTTGTCCAATGTTGTAAAAGTCGTTATGCGTTATCAGGTCGGTCGACTAGGGAGTTGCGAGTACTCGTTCTAGGGGGGAGTACTCGAACATAGTAAATTCTAAAGAAATTACTTTTGGGAAAATTATACATATATTAAATATCGTAAGTTCACAAATATGTATAGCAAAATATATGAATATCAATATAAATTAAGAAGATACATGTTTAAATATAAAAATAATTCAAAATTTGATGTTTATTCTATAATATTATAGAAATAGTAATCATTTAATAGTCATCTTCCAAGGTATTTACATGACTAACAACGAAAATCCAACATGAATGGATAAAAATATTGATAATTGACGAAAAACAGCAAAAATCCGAGTTATGCCGCCTAGCTCTGAGTAGGCCGAGTTGGACCGACTAACTCCGAATTTGACCGAGGCTAACTGATTCCAAGTAATGGGACCGAGTTGAAGAAATTAGTTTCAGTAAACGGCCGAGTCTCGAGTACACCCCGAGTACTCGGCCGAGTTGGCCGAGTTTTACAACACTGATATTGTCCCGAAGTTCAATCCGAGTCAGATCTAGTCACATAAATAATAATAATAAGTTGTTTCAATCGTTAAAACTAAGGGCTACCATAAGGTTTCTTGAGTTAATCACCACATGAAAAGGTAATGCACCACTCAATAACCATTTAGAAAAAACAGCTAAAGTAATCAATAGAATATGATACATGTTATTTTTTATTTGTTTTTCAAATTTAGCATGCAATAATTGATCTTTTCTCGATAAGTTCAGAAATCTCTATGGCTTGTGGAGAAACCGTTATATATATTAACTACAAATATAAGAAAACTGATGGAAGGGATGATTATAGGTGATATGTATGCCTGATAGCATTGGACATTGGTAGTTCAAAGTCTATATCATATAGAGATCCAATCATCATTACATTATCTGGTCCTCGAATCATACATTGCACATCTTTAGGTTGCCCTTAGTTTTGGTATCCTAAATGTCACATGTTTTTTTTGAAAATCGGACAAACTCAAGCATTTCAATTAAACAAACCATAATGAGCATTAAAGGGGCATTATAGCACCTTAAAACTTAACGCCCTTACACCACCCTTGTGGGCGTTATGGGGTGTTATAGGTTGGAGGCGTTTTCACAATAGCATCATAACTCCTCATAAATCTCAAAATTGTGTAATGATTGAAGGGCATTAACAATTACACATGTTTTAGGCTAAAAAGATAATGTTTAGTTGGCGTTGGCATGGCATAAAATATCTTTTAGGAGACATTAACCATTACATATGGTTTTAATGTTGCAAGGCAGTATACGCACTACTAGAAGTACCCTAAACTACTCTTAACCTCATCCGATCACAGTTTTTCATATCATTTGAATCCTCTAGCACCTAAAAGTACTCTATAGAGTGATGAAGCTCTTTCCTAATCCACAACTACACTCAACATTTTTAAATTAAAATTAACTACAAATATATTTTGTATATAAAATAAACATTATAATTCATTAATAAAAAAAATTACATAATTAACAATAAAAACATTAGATAATGAAAAAAATATATACATAAAATATTTTAATTTACTATTTGTTCTGGGTGTTCAAATTTAGTAGACTTGTAATATGTTCAACAAGATCATATTAAAGTCTACAATGCATGCATATCTTGATACCACAAAACTTGCTACTAATAACTTTATTGGTTGGGAGATCGATTATGTGCACTGTTGAGATAGCATTGCTATCTCTCTTAGGATCATATTATGCAATATAATATATGCATACATCGCCTTTAATGGCAATGTATTCATTGTATAAAGGTGTATAATTTGTTGGTCAAAGAGAAATATAATTGTTTTTGGTGTAAGAAGGTTAGTGAATGTGAGTTACTGAGTTAAATTAAAAAAAATTGAATAGCCAACGGTCCCTGTAACATTCACAATGCCGTTTAACAACTATATATCATTGGGTTCAGACGCAAGTTCGTAAGCCCAGCATTGTACCATTCGCCCTACCTCAGGGACTCGGTGCGCTCTACCTCTGGAACCCGATTAACCCGAGGGATGTACCCGAGGGACAAGACCGGCTTTATGGTTTACTTTGTGAAGCATTGGGCTTGGGGCCCCCGAAATTAAGAGCCCCCACTTTTTTTGAAAAAAAAATACGTAGTGGGCATTAGTATTATACAGGCCAATAAAATCTTGAAGTGAAAATAACACTTGATAATTGAGTCCCAATAAAAAATCTGATGATTTAATCGGTTGTTGAAGAGACACAAATTTTGATGATTTAATCGGTTGTTGAAGAGACATAATTACATATTTCACAAAGCAGACGGCCCTCACTAAGTTTCTTTCTCTCCATTAATTGATCCAATCGACATTGGTTAACCCTTTTTGTCTTTTTTTTTTCAAAGAAATCAACTATCAAGTACTCAATGTTATACTAAATTTTCTTTGATTTACTGTTTTATTTAAAGAAATTTGAATATGTTGCTTTTTGATTATGTTACTTTTGTTTAAATTGCGTTTTTGTAAAGGGCCTTATTGTTTTCGCTTGGGGCCACAGAAAAACTTTGAGCCAACGCCGCCTAGAGACCCTACGGAATCCGGATGACCTAAAGGAAGTTACATAGAAAGGACGTGACTCATAAACTAAAGGTTGAACATTCAAAAGTCAAGCAACCAATATATATTTATCTAACTATGAAAGGCAATTTCATTTCTTTTTCCTCGTATAACTTGCATGCATGTATGTGTGTATAAATACACGAATACAGGTCCTTTGAGAGCATTTTAATTACACCAATGGATCTATTTTTGTTTCTCTAATTCCGTTTTCTGTTTAATAACAAAATGAGTGTACTTATCGTATGAATGTTTGATGATTGCAAAGTTTCGAGATTTAGCTTGAGGTCAAAGGAACAAAAATAGAGGATGAGAAAAATAAGAGAGAGATGAACTATGAACGAGTCAGGAGGTGAGGACGTAAAGAGAAGTTTAATTAGATGTCAACTAGTATTAAGACCTCCCGTTACGTAAAATAGTGAATAAACTAACATCGAGAACCCATGCGTCAAGACATTGCCGTGTTGAAGTTTTGATGTTTGGTTTATTTTGATGTTTTAATCATGTAATTTATTGAAAAATACTTCATTTATACATATAATATAAATAAAAGTCAAGCTTTTATTAATCAGTTACGTTATGTATTACACTACAAAGAAGAAGGGCATTAGAGGGGACATTTGTCGCCGCAAATAACCGGGTTTGTCGCCGCTATTAGTATTAGCGGCGACCAGTCGCCGCTATTAAGTCGCCTCTAATAATTCGTCGCTAATGGTTGATGTATCGTCGCTAATATGTAGCCGCCATTAATGTCGCCGCTATTAATACTAATATCGGCGATTTCGTTGCCTCTATATGTCTATCAAAAATTTTCCGGGAAGCACTGTCGCCGCTAATACTATATTTTTCTTTAATTTTTTTTTTTAATTTTTTCTAATTTTAAGTTTTAAAATATAAATATACCTGTATAAAAATATATCCAGATTTCCCAATAACACAATGAAATTTAATATTAAGAAGTACACAAGTGTTAACTAAGTATGTTAAATACATTGTTTAACTTAAACATTAAATGTCGCTAAAACAAACTCAAGCTACTTACCCGCAATCTTATTCATCTCCCTCGTCCGAATCATCTTCTTCAGCTTGATGTGGAGCTTTTTGCGAGGTAATAAGCTGCGTAATTTGAGAAATAAAATTCGCATTTTGAAACAGACTTGCAATTTGAGCCTACAAAACAAAACATATATTACAAGTTGTTGCATTTGGCAAAATATAAATTATAAGATAACACATCCAACTTTAAGTATATCAAGTGTGTTTGTATCATTTTGACCTATTTCAACCAAAATGTACATAATTCAACTTAAATTTATCCATTTTGACCCGTTTAAGATAAACCAACAATGATACACTTAACACCTTCAAGTTTAAGCGGTTAAAGTTCATTTTTACCCATTTTGACCCGTTTTAACTCAAATTAACGTGTTTTTAAGTATATCAAGTGTGTTTGTATCATTTTTGACCCATTTCAACCAAAATCTACATAATTTAACTTAAATTTACCCATTTTGACCTGTTTAAGATAAAACAACAATGATGCACTTAACACCTTCAAGTTTAAGCGGGTAAAGTTCATTTTTACCCATTTTGACCCGTTTTAACTCAAATTAACGTGGTTTTAAGTATATCAAGTGTGTTTGTATCATTTTGACCCATTTCAACCAAAATCTACATAATTTAACTTAAATTTACCCATTTTGACCCGTTTAAGATAAACCAACAATGATGCACTTATAAATGAAGGGAAATTCATCATAAACATGTTAGACTATTTTTAAGCTAAAATAAACATTGACTAATAGCCCATATGAAGATAAACATTCTATAAAACATCCAATTAGAAAAAGGCACATAAGTTAACCTAGCTACCAAGGAGCCAGCACAATAGAAAGGAAAAACATTGGGCCACAAAACAACCAATCATAACACGCCATGTAATCTAAGTATCTGGTCCGGCTAAAATTTAGTCGAGTTTGCATAAGTGACTTATTTTGAACAAAATCAGTAAAACAACCAAGATAAGACACCCATTTCAAATTGCAACTTTTGGAACAAAATCCCATATCCTTACAGAAAGTAAACAAGAATAACAATTGGCCTTAATGACCATAAACTTATCAAATACATCATGTTTCGGTTACACTCCCATCATGACCATCTAACTAATCCACAGGTTACTTACCGCCAAGAAACAATCCCACATCTTCCACCTGAACCTTAACAACATCACCACGAACACCAATATCAGTGTTATACCTGTTCCAGCAATGCGTCCCAACTGCAAGTGCTACTGTGACTGCACCTGTACCGCTATACACAAGTTTTGGAAGTGCTGAGCTAACAATGGTCTTCCATGATGCATTAAGGAAGAAATTCACCTGGCCACTGCTTCCAGTAGCGGGCTTGCCACTAACCAACAGGCCTGTCTTGCAATACAAAGCAAAATCCTCACAGTTGTTCTTAACCACATTATACTTTCCAAATCCTGTTAGCAACAAAAAGTGGGCTTTATCGATCACGTCTTTAGGTGGATCTGATTGTGCAGTGGTGCATGTGCCACCTCGGAGTTTGGAAACATACAAGCATTTGTTCACGCCATACTGATAGAGGTACAGTGATCCAGTTCCAATGAAGCAACTCAAACAAGACACGATTACTCCACTCTCTGATATCTGAAACCCACATTTGTAAGTACTTAAAGGTGTTCCAATATCACAATCTTCTTCACATTTAGGTTGGGAAAATCCACAGTCGATAGAGTTCAAACACGAAGATGGAATACTAGAGGACAAAGACAAGTTCCATCCGGAATCAGATCCCGGAGCAGTGAAATGGATAACCTTGTTTTCACCAACATAAATACCTGGATTAAGTATTGTTTTACCATAAAGAAAGATTAATTAGAAACAAATCAAATAAATGATCCCATAATTTGAGATACAAATGATTAACAGCTTCAAGATACAAATCATCCAAATATTTGAATCCTGAATAATTTAACCCTAAAGTCATTATATAGTAAAAATTGACACTAATCTGATTATTTCAAATGGTATTAGCAGTTTCAACAAGCAATCCCAATACAACACTTTGGTCATCCAATATTTATATTTTCTTCCTAAATGAGTAATGTACTTCAAACCCATCAAAACCAGCAAACCCTAAGTAGAATTCAAGATTAAAAAAAGCAAACTTGAATAACAAAACACAAACAACATAAATTTCTCGCTAATCTGATAACTTTGCCCGTTGGATTCCAAGTTATATCACAATGAGTTGTTCATCGATGTAGAACACATAATGCATATATTGTTGAAAATGTATGAATAAACAAGATAATAACAGAAGCAAAGACAGAGGAGATGAATAGTTACAGATACAAACCGTGATGGGCGTAAGTGAATGCAGTTCTCCAGGTGTAAATGTGGTCTCCTGGCTTGATTTCATGGGGATCAACTCGGTGAGAAAGATAACCCATTTCGATTTCACGATTGATTGTTAACACAAGAAGGGGGATTCTGATCCTAGGGTTTCCACAATTACACTATCAACGCTTTAAACAAAAAAGTATTGTGGATTTATTAGAAAACTTAATGATGAAGCTTTCTTACGGGGGGATGCAATGATAAAAGAAAGATTAGTGGGTTTAATTAATAATTAGAGTAAATTACAAATATTATTTTTTAAATATTACTAAAATTACGGATCTTATCCTTAAACTTTGATAATTACAGTGGATGTCCTTTATCTGAAAAATTGTCACACTTTCCGTCATTTCACTAACTGAAGTTAAATATTTCTGTTAAGTTTATGGTAAATGACATTTTTACATTTGTACTTTTAAATGACAAAATATGTAATGTATACTAATCATATATTTTCTTTCTTTCTTTCATTTATTTACTAACTTTTCTTTTTTCATTTTTTCTCACCACTTTTATTTTACAACTTATCTTAAATATAATTAATAAGTTAATTTTAATTGTAAAAAAATAATTTCATTTATTGATTTTAATATATTACAATTTTATTATTTGTTAAATTCAGTTAAATACTTTTCTGCTAGAACAAATAAAATTTAAAGAACAACTAATAGTTTTTCTAAAAATAAAAATTACATAAACTATAAATATAAGTTACAGAAATTAATGAAACATATGATTAAAACATAAACTAAAACATACATGGGTTTAAATAACATCGATTAATAAAAATTTAAAAAACACCTATTAGTTTTTCACTAATATATTATTTTGTTTCTTTATGTTTTTATTACTTTACTTTTCTTTCTCTCATATAAACATTTTTGTTTTATAAACTTATCTTAAATATTATTAATTAATTAATTAAAATACTTTATTAAATTCAAATTTTATTTATAGATTATTAAATTATTTAATGTTTTCATTTGTTAACTTTAGTTATTTCACATTAGATAAAAATAAAATTAGTAATCGGTTTGTTACACCGTCGCTTTTTAACCATTTTTGTATAAAAATTTCAACTATATCAAGCAGTTTGTTTTACGTATTATATTTGAAACCTGTCGAATATCGTATGAAATTGGGCCATGACTTTCTATTTTACTTAGTTATAATTATTCTATGTTAGGTCTTATATATGATTAAGATTTGCTTAATATATAAAGTCTTTAATTGTTCTTATTGTAAAGTTCACTTCCGTTTTAATTTTTAGTAGTTTATGTTTGATTTATATTAATTAAAACCCTTTAGTAACCGTTTAAAAAACCCAAAATAATAGTGCGTTTAATTAAATAACATTCTTGTTTTTGTTTAATTAAAACTTCAGAGTAGTTGTTTGGACTTGTTACTATGGTGAACTTTTAGATGGGTTGGTCGCTATTTTATAAAAAAAAAGAGAAAAATGTTAAAAGTTAAACCGAAGTCACGACCCGACGTGTAGAACAACCAACTGACCCATGTTGCCACCCTATTTTCTATTTTTCTAAAAATGATTGGGCCAGTAATATTTTAACACCTCACAATATATTTTTCTAATTTTTAATTAGCATATTTAAGGCTTGAATTTCTTTCCTGGTTTGTTTGCTTCTTTTATAGAAAAATTTAATACATAATCTTTTTATTTTTTCTAAACATTTTTATATAAATCTTATTGAAAATGGATTTTTTTAAAATATATTTTTATTATAAAATAAATATTAGCCATCTAATGAATGTTTTAAAATAGAATAATAATTTATTATATATTTTAATATAATAAAAACTAATCATAACTCATATTTGGATGATTAAAAATAACTAGTTAATAATATTTAAGATAAGTATTTAAAATAAAAAGTGGTTAAAAATAAAGCAATAATGAAATGTAAAGTTAATAAATAAGCACACAAAGAAAGAAAATAAAAGATTCATAAAAATTACACATTTTGTCTTTTTAAGGGTTAGGGGCAAAATGGGTATTTACAAAAATATAACAGAAAAAATTAACTGCTGTTAATAAAAAGGACAAAAAACGTTACAAATTTTCAAATAAAGGATACTCAGTGTAATTATTAAAGTTTAATGACAAGATCCGTAATTTTGAGGATACTTAAATGATAAAATTTGTAATTTACTCTAATATTATTAGCTCCCAAGGGCCAGGGTGGCTTAGGAATTGCTTTGCTAAAGGTTTTTATTTGTTTATGTTGTTATGCTAATGTGTTGCTTGTGGTGATTCAAGAACGAACAACATAAGTATGAGGAAAGTTATCCGGGCTATTCATATTAATTATATTAATTATAGGTTTTGGTCATCTAAGAGCATTCACAACTCGTTCCCTAAGTTTATGTAAGTGTATTATCTAATTATATGGTATGGTTATAAGTGGTTGTGAGTGAAGTATATGGAAAATTTACTGTTCAATCTGTATTTTTGGGAAATACTGTTTAAAACCCTATAATGTGTTTAATATATTTTAAAGTAAATTACCATTTGCATCTCTGATATTTTTCCATTTTAACCGTTTGCATCTCTATAGTTTTAAGATTATCATCTGCCCCCTAACGTTTCCTTTTTATCTCCATTTGAGTCCAAAACACTAACGACGTTAAATTTTTCTGTTAACTTTTGTAAAATGACAAAATTTCCCTTATTTATTAAATCACATACCCCTCATCCTCACCCCCACCCCTTATCTTTTCTCTCTCTCTCTCTCTTTCTCTCTTTTGAGCCACTAACGCGTCCATCTTGATCCAAATCTGCTCTTTTGAAGTATTGCTCGAATTGATCCATGTTCACCGCTCCTCCGGCCATTTCGAATAATAATATAGTGGTTACGATCGACGAATTACAGTAACCAAAATAGATCAGAGATCAAAGGCATGAATGGATGTGTTGTTACCTAATCAGGATCTGAAACATTAGGGTTTTGAAAGGTGAATGACATCAGTGGAGAAAGCGAAGATGATTACTAAATTTGGGGATGATTCGTGTCTTCGATTTGAATCGAAGTGCGTGTGAGTCGAAATACAATTAGCAATATAGTTGTCGGATCTCCAACGAGTGTTTTTTGAAATTGGTGAAGGGGGGTCGTGATGGTGGTGATGGGGGGCTGCGGTGGTGGTGTTGGGGGCTGCGGTGGTGGTGATAGGGGTGGTGATGGGGTTGTGGTGGTGGTGAAGGGAGTCACGGCGGTAGTGATGGGTGGCTCTAATAAAGAGAAAGAGAGTGCTTAGGGGGAGGGACTGTGGTGGTAGTGATGAGGGATGTGGAGGTGGTGACGAGTGGCTGTGGTGGTGGTGATGAGGGTTGTGGAGGTGGTGTTGAAGGTTGTGGATATGGTGATGAGGTTGTGGTGGTGGTGATGTGTGTGTTGGTAATGAAGAAGAAGATGTTGATAAATGGGTCCCACAAGTTTTTTTATTTATTTAATTTTAAGGGTAGTTTAGTCTTTTCAACAATAACTTCAACAGAAAAACTAACAGTGTTAGTTATCTTGACTCAAATTGAAATAAAAATAAAACGACACAAACTCAAATGAAGATAACATAAAACGTCAGGGGGCAGATGACAATTTTGAAACTATAGGGATGCAAACGGTTAAAATGAAAAAACATCAGGGATGCAAATGGTAGTTTACTCTATTTTTTAAGTGGTTGTGAGTAGAGGAGAGAGAAAAAATCATGATAAAGATATAAAAGGTTTTATTTAATCGAAAAGGAGAGAGAAAAAATAGTGATTTTTAGTGTAATTATATGGATAAGGATGGAGAATGGATATTCACAATGGATTTCCTATCTTTATCCATATAATTACACTAAAAATCACTTTTCTCTCTTTTTTTCAATTAAATAATAATTTTTATACCCTTATCATTACTTTGTTCTTTCTATACCACTCACAACCACTTTCAGAAATATTAAAAAATTTATAAGGATTGAATAGCGATCCCCCAAATGTACTGATGAATAGTAATATTTTTTCTCTCATTCACACAATCATTCAAAACCATTTCATATAATATAAAAAATACACTCACATATTTTTAAAAACTCCACTGTAAGTGCTCTAACCCAATTATCCACACTTATATTTGGAGAAATATTTATAAAATCAAATTGATTTTATCCATGCAAATATCAATATTAGAAGCCTTCTTTTCGAGAAAGCGGGTAGAGGAAATAGTTACATATTTTGGTTAGATCGGTGGGCTAGTGATAGCCCTTTAAGCATGGTCTTAGAGATGTAAAAAGGAGATTGTGTCAAGTGTGGAAGGTTATTGAATTCCATGCATTAACTTAATTGCTGAACTCAGTAACATTAACATTGGATGATGATGTGTGAAATTGGGAGAACTCGCCTGACGAGGTGTTCGCTGTCAAGCTTGTTATAAAGCTATTCTCAAATACGACTAATCAAACGTATTTATACTAATTCTCATTGAATGGTTGGGTGCCAAAAAAGGTAAACATTCTCAACTGACATGCTGAAATGGGTAACTTTCCCACCTTTGATGCGCCATCTCAAATAAACATTCATGTGGTTTCTCGGCTTTGTGTGCTGCACGGTGAGGAGAATGAATAGGTCGAGCATCTATCTGTGTCTTGTTCGGTCACTAATATTATATGGGAAAACGTGAGTTTGTGGTGTAAGATCCTGCCTATTTTTGATTTAGTTAATAGGAATCTTTTGGAGTCATATAAGTCTATTCCAGGTGATGATTGTAACACCAACCGGCCCGAGTTGTCATTTATGTTGCATGTTGGAGCATTTGGAGGACAAGAAATTATGGAGCATTCAATAGAAAGAGGGTCTCCCCATCATTGAAAGCACTAAACTTCTCGGCTCTCAATGGATCAAGAATAGGATGAAGAAGGCATCAGTTGTTTTGCAATTATGGGGATCTTTTGAAGTTGACTAGGTTGAGTTTTCATTGTTTTTTTTTTCCAGTTCTATTTGAAGGATTTGAGATGTTTTTGGGATATTTTGTCTGTTTTGTACTCTTACTTTCTAGTAGAGTTTTTAA